>OX276335.1:107489468-108075968 GCA_946251815.1 Dasysyrphus albostriatus | reverse complement strand
ATTTAAGGCTGCCTCTATTTTTTTTCATTTGCAATTCTCATTTTACTCTACTTATGGGGCATTCCATGTCAAATCACCGATTTTTTGACTCGGCCCTCTTCGATTTCGCTTATTTTTGATGTTGTTCTATGCATTAAAAACAACTTGAATAACAACTTTCAGCCTTATATTCCAAACCAGTATTGGGTTATCGATTTTTTAAATTTTTGACAAAATTTTTTTCAATTAGTTACAAACAAGTATTTACTTTCGATATCTTAAAAAGTGAGGTGTAACTTTTTTGTATCGAAATGTAGTTTCAGGAAAAAATTAAAAAAAATTATTGGAAGTAATTATAACCCAGTTTTCAGCGTTTGAAAATTAAAGGCTCTCCCAAACCAACGCGAATGCGGAGCGATGACGATTGTTTGTTGTTGTTAAGCGTTGTGTATTTGACATATTTTGTACTATTGTGAATGATTCTTGGCGAATCGCTCCGCATTCGCTTTGGTTTGGGAGAAACTTAAAACTGTCATTTTCAAAAAGTGCGATCCCTTCAATTTAATATTTTTTTTAATTCTACTCTTTGAAACGCAGCCCTTAAGCCGAAAATCAATTTGTGATTTTCTATTTTTTTATTTTTTATTTATGAATTTGTTTTTCTTTATTTTTGTTATTTATCTGTAATTTCACTTTCTTGAATACGGTAATTTGTCAATAATATTTAAGATCATGATTCTTGAATATATTCAAAGAAAAAAAATCGTATTTGGAACGCCATCAGGCAGAGGAGGCAATTTCTGAAAAACTAACTTTAAATGCAAAAAAGAAATATTAAAAATCAACGAAAGGACATATAATAACCTGTTACAGATTTATTTTAAAGCTAATACTCCATTCTTTTATTTGCTTTTTAAATAAAGTTGTTTTGATGAATACTTTTCGAGACATTAAAGTTCAAAGGCAACATTTATGGAAAATAATTTTCATTTGATTAAAGTTAAAATTTTTCAAAATTTTTTGTTATTAAGTGCTATTTGTGCAATTTATATTGGGTAAATATGTTTCGTCTGTTCATCAATAGCTGTGAATGCTTCTAGTACAGCTCCCTTGCCGATGATGTCGATGTCGTCCGCATAGCCAAGCAGTTGCGAGGACCTGTTGAAGATAGTGCCAGGTTAACACCACTCTTGCGAAGTATCTGCTCCAGGATTGAGTTGAAGAAGTCACCTTGTCTGAACCCTGTACATGTTTGGAATAGCTCGGATGAGCTATCACCCATTTGCAGGTTGCACAACGTATTTTGTAACCACATGCGGCATAGCTGGATCAGTTTTTTTGGGATCTCAAGTTCCGACATCGCCAAGCTCTTGGCGACTTATGCTATTATATGCGGCTTTGAAGTCGATGAAAAGATGGTGGGTCTCGACTTGAAACTCGTTGGTCTTTTCCAGGTTTTGCCTCAAAGTGAAGATTTGGTCTATCGTTGATCTGCCTGGCCTGAAGCCACACTGGTACGTGCCGATCATATTGTTGCAGAAAGGTTTAAGACGCTCACATAGTACGTTGGATAGGATCTTGTATGCAACATTAAGCAGGGATATACCTCTGTAGTTTTTGCAGGCCACAGGATCGCCTTTCTTGTAGATTGGGCATATGGAGCTAATAGACCAGTCGTCGGGCATACTTTACTCCTCCCACACTTGGTTGATAAGCTGGTGCATGCACCCTACCAGGATATCTCCTCCATACTTTAAGAGTTCCGCAGGTAGGCCATCCGAGCCAGCGGATTTGTTGTTCTTAAGCTTGTAGATGGGTTTCTTAATCTCTTCAGTACTGGGCGCTGGGACTGGATCTTCATTGACTGGTCTCATGCTTCTTTGTTCTCCTGTCGCTTCCTCTACAGAATGCCCATTGAGCAGCTGCTGGAAATGCTGCTTAAACACGTCTACAATTCCCTGTGCTTCGGTGACTAGGTTCCCTTCGCTGTTTCGAAGAGCTTGCGTGCTGGTTTTATAATCACATGGCAGTTGCTTGGCTGTTTTGTAGAACCGGCGGGTGTTGGTGGTGGTGCTAGACTCCTCGAGATACCTGAGCTGAGAGGCTGCGGATGCTCTTTTCTTTCTACGCAGGATTTTTTCTCTTTCCTTCTCTGTTCTCCTATCTTGCTGCTCTTGTCTTCAATACCGCGCATTCCTCATCATACCACGGGTTAATTTTTCTGGGTAATTGATAGCCTATGGTGGTCTCTGCTGTCTCCTTAATGATGTCGCGATACAGGTTCCACTGGTTATTGACGCATGTGGGTAGGATTACGGCATAGAGTTTCCCGGTTAATTGCTCGCGGTAGTCTCTGGCTTTCTCAGATATGCTAAGGCATGCTATTGTTGCGAAAATCGAATTGCACACCCATCAGGCAACACTACTCCAAGCTATTATTACGGACAACAAATGGACTTGGAGATAACTGGGCAGTGAGCTGACGACAAACGGGACAGTTGTAATCAGACCTTGTACGAGTCATCATAAAAAAAAGAAACATCTTACAACAGAAAAGAGAAAATCAACTTGAACAAACAAAAATCAATACAAAAAAAATAATAGTTAAAATCCTCTCGCGAACCAGAATAACCAGTTTTTTGTATTTTTTTTTTTTGTTTTTTTCCTCTGAGTTGGGTTTCCATAATTCACTCCGAGTTTTGCAATATTGGTGTCAGGTATGGGGTTACCGTTCGCATTGAAGTTTTCGAAGCATACCACGCTTATAATGAGTAATCCTGAAGATCCAAAACGTGCAGAGCAAGGTGGGTTACCTTTGAATTGTAATCAAAGTACCATCGAGCATGAAAGTTTTTGGGAAAAAAATTTAGCAGAATGGAAAAAAGAATTTACATTTGTCGATTATTTTGACCAAATTGAATATAGTAATAGTTGATGGATTAGGTCTTAATTTATCAATAAATAAATCAATGTAACTTTCTTTCATTGCTACTACCAGTGACCAAAAAAGCCGAAGGATAAATTAAGACCTAATCCATCAACTATTACTAAAAGAATTTACAGCCCAGCAATGTCAAATCGAAAAAAGGAGGGAAAAAAGATGGAAGAATTGGAACGTACTGTGAGTGGTTTGTCATTTACAAATGGCATGAATAACGGGCAAACTTCGTCACCAAAATGTGCCCATGATGCTGCAAAAACACCATCTGAACCACCCATTTTTCAGCGTTAAAATTAAAGGCTCTCCCAAACCAACGCGAATGCGGAGCGATGACGATTGTTTGTTGTTGTTAAGCGTTGTGTATTTGACATATTTTGTACTATTGTGAATGATTCTTGGCGAATCGCTCCGCATTCGCTTTGGTTTGGGAGAAACTTAAAACTGTCATTTTCAAAAAGTGCGATCCCTTCAATTTAATATTTTTTTTAATTCTACTCTTTGAAACGCAGCCCTTAAGCCGAAAATCAATTTGTGATTTTCTATTTTTTTATTTTTTATTTATGAATTTGTTTTTCTTTATTTTTGTTATTTATCTGTAATTTCACTTTCTTGAATACGGTAATTTGTCAATAATATTTAAGATCATGATTCTTGAATATATTCAAAGAAAAAAAATCGTATTTGGAACGCCATCAGGCAGAGGAGGCAATTTCTGAAAAACTAACTTTAAATGCAAAAAAGAAATATTAAAAATCAACGAAAGGACATATAATAACCTGTTACAGATTTATTTTAAAGCTAATACTCCATTCTTTTATTTGCTTTTTAAATAAAGTTGTTTTGATGAATACTTTTCGAGACATTAAAGTTCAAAGGCAACATTTATGGAAAATAATTTTCATTTGATTAAAGTTAAAATTTTTCAAAATTTTTTGTTATTAAGTGCTATTTGTGCAATTTATATTGGGTAAATATGTTTCGTCTGTTCATCAATAGCTGTGAATGCTTCTAGTACAGCTCCCTTGCCGATGATGTCGATGTCGTCCGCATAGCCAAGCAGTTGCGAGGACCTGTTGAAGATAGTGCCAGGTTAACACCACTCTTGCGAAGTATCTGCTCCAGGATTGAGTTGAAGAAGTCACCTTGTCTGAACCCTGTACATGTTTGGAATAGCTCGGATGAGCTATCACCCATTTGCAGGTTGCACAACGTATTTTGTAACCACATGCGGCATAGCTGGATCAGTTTTTTTGGGATCTCAAGTTCCGACATCGCCAAGCTCTTGGCGACTTATGCTATTATATGCGGCTTTGAAGTCGATGAAAAGATGGTGGGTCTCGACTTGAAACTCGTTGGTCTTTTCCAGGTTTTGCCTCAAAGTGAAGATTTGGTCTATCGTTGATCTGCCTGGCCTGAAGCCACACTGGTACGTGCCGATCATATTGTTGCAGAAAGGTTTAAGACGCTCACATAGTACGTTGGATAGGATCTTGTATGCAACATTAAGCAGGGATATACCTCTGTAGTTTTTGCAGGCCACAGGATCGCCTTTCTTGTAGATTGGGCATATGGAGCTAATAGACCAGTCGTCGGGCATACTTTACTCCTCCCACACTTGGTTGATAAGCTGGTGCATGCACCCTACCAGGATATCTCCTCCATACTTTAAGAGTTCCGCAGGTAGGCCATCCGAGCCAGCGGATTTGTTGTTCTTAAGCTTGTAGATGGGTTTCTTAATCTCTTCAGTACTGGGCGCTGGGACTGGATCTTCATTGACTGGTCTCATGCTTCTTTGTTCTCCTGTCGCTTCCTCTACAGAATGCCCATTGAGCAGCTGCTGGAAATGCTGCTTAAACACGTCTACAATTCCCTGTGCTTCGGTGACTAGGTTCCCTTCGCTGTTTCGAAGAGCTTGCGTGCTGGTTTTATAATCACATGGCAGTTGCTTGGCTGTTTTGTAGAACCGGCGGGTGTTGGTGGTGGTGCTAGACTCCTCGAGATACCTGAGCTGAGAGGCTGCGGATGCTCTTTTCTTTCTACGCAGGATTTTTTCTCTTTCCTTCTCTGTTCTCCTATCTTGCTGCTCTTGTCTTCAATACCGCGCATTCCTCATCATACCACGGGTTAATTTTTCTGGGTAATTGATAGCCTATGGTGGTCTCTGCTGTCTCCTTAATGATGTCGCGATACAGGTTCCACTGGTTATTGACGCATGTGGGTAGGATTACGGCATAGAGTTTCCCGGTTAATTGCTCGCGGTAGTCTCTGGCTTTCTCAGATATGCTAAGGCATGCTATTGTTGCGAAAATCGAATTGCACACCCATCAGGCAACACTACTCCAAGCTATTATTACGGACAACAAATGGACTTGGAGATAACTGGGCAGTGAGCTGACGACAAACGGGACAGTTGTAATCAGACCTTGTACGAGTCATCATAAAAAAAAGAAACATCTTACAACAGAAAAGAGAAAATCAACTTGAACAAACAAAAATCAATACAAAAAAAATAATAGTTAAAATCCTCTCGCGAACCAGAATAACCAGTTTTTTGTATTTTTTTTTTTGTTTTTTTCCTCTGAGTTGGGTTTCCATAATTCACTCCGAGTTTTGCAATATTGGTGTCAGGTATGGGGTTACCGTTCGCATTGAAGTTTTCGAAGCATACCACGCTTATAATGAGTAATCCTGAAGATCCAAAACGTGCAGAGCAAGGTGGGTTACCTTTGAATTGTAATCAAAGTACCATCGAGCATGAAAGTTTTTGGGAAAAAAATTTAGCAGAATGGAAAAAAGAATTTACATTTGTCGATTATTTTGACCAAATTGAATATAGTAATAGTTGATGGATTAGGTCTTAATTTATCAATAAATAAATCAATGTAACTTTCTTTCATTGCTACTACCAGTGACCAAAAAAGCCGAAGGATAAATTAAGACCTAATCCATCAACTATTACTAAAAGAATTTACAGCCCAGCAATGTCAAATCGAAAAAAGGAGGGAAAAAAGATGGAAGAATTGGAACGTACTGTGAGTGGTTTGTCATTTACAAATGGCATGAATAACGGGCAAACTTCGTCACCAAAATGTGCCCATGATGCTGCAAAAACACCATCTGAACCACCCATTTTTCAGCGTTAAAATTAAAGGCTCTCCCAAACCAACGCGAATGCGGAGCGATGACGATTGTTTGTTGTTGTTAAGCGTTGTGTATTTGACATATTTTGTACTATTGTGAATGATTCTTGGCGAATCGCTCCGCATTCGCTTTGGTTTGGGAGAAACTTAAAACTGTCATTTTCAAAAAGTGCGATCCCTTCAATTTAATATTTTTTTTAATTCTACTCTTTGAAACGCAGCCCTTAAGCCGAAAATCAATTTGTGATTTTCTATTTTTTTATTTTTTATTTATGAATTTGTTTTTCTTTATTTTTGTTATTTATCTGTAATTTCACTTTCTTGAATACGGTAATTTGTCAATAATATTTAAGATCATGATTCTTGAATATATTCAAAGAAAAAAAATCGTATTTGGAACGCCATCAGGCAGAGGAGGCAATTTCTGAAAAACTAACTTTAAATGCAAAAAAGAAATATTAAAAATCAACGAAAGGACATATAATAACCTGTTACAGATTTATTTTAAAGCTAATACTCCATTCTTTTATTTGCTTTTTAAATAAAGTTGTTTTGATGAATACTTTTCGAGACATTAAAGTTCAAAGGCAACATTTATGGAAAATAATTTTCATTTGATTAAAGTTAAAATTTTTCAAAATTTTTTGTTATTAAGTGCTATTTGTGCAATTTATATTGGGTAAATATGTTTCGTCTGTTCATCAATAGCTGTGAATGCTTCTAGTACAGCTCCCTTGCCGATGATGTCGATGTCGTCCGCATAGCCAAGCAGTTGCGAGGACCTGTTGAAGATAGTGCCAGGTTAACACCACTCTTGCGAAGTATCTGCTCCAGGATTGAGTTGAAGAAGTCACCTTGTCTGAACCCTGTACATGTTTGGAATAGCTCGGATGAGCTATCACCCATTTGCAGGTTGCACAACGTATTTTGTAACCACATGCGGCATAGCTGGATCAGTTTTTTTGGGATCTCAAGTTCCGACATCGCCAAGCTCTTGGCGACTTATGCTATTATATGCGGCTTTGAAGTCGATGAAAAGATGGTGGGTCTCGACTTGAAACTCGTTGGTCTTTTCCAGGTTTTGCCTCAAAGTGAAGATTTGGTCTATCGTTGATCTGCCTGGCCTGAAGCCACACTGGTACGTGCCGATCATATTGTTGCAGAAAGGTTTAAGACGCTCACATAGTACGTTGGATAGGATCTTGTATGCAACATTAAGCAGGGATATACCTCTGTAGTTTTTGCAGGCCACAGGATCGCCTTTCTTGTAGATTGGGCATATGGAGCTAATAGACCAGTCGTGGGGCATACTTTACTCCTCCCACACTTGGTTGATAAGCTGGTGCATGCACCCTACCAGGATATCTCCTCCATACTTTAAGAGTTCCGCAGGTAGGCCATCCGAGCCAGCGGATTTGTTGTTCTTAAGCTTGTAGATGGGTTTCTTAATCTCTTCAGTACTGGGCGCTGGGACTGGATCTTCATTGACTGGTCTCATGCTTCTTTGTTCTCCTGTCGCTTCCTCTACAGAATGCCCATTGAGCAGCTGCTGGAAATGCTGCTTAAACACGTCTACAATTCCCTGTGCTTCGGTGACTAGGTTCCCTTCGCTGTTTCGAAGAGCTTGCGTGCTGGTTTTATAATCACATGGCAGTTGCTTGGCTGTTTTGTAGAACCGGCGGGTGTTGGTGGTGGTGCTAGACTCCTCGAGATACCTGAGCTGAGAGGCTGCGGATGCTCTTTTCTTTCTACGCAGGATTTTTTCTCTTTCCTTCTCTGTTCTCCTATCTTGCTGCTCTTGTCTTCAATACCGCGCATTCCTCATCATACCACGGGTTAATTTTTCTGGGTAATTGATAGCCTATGGTGGTCTCTGCTGTCTCCTTAATGATGTCGCGATACAGGTTCCACTGGTTATTGACGCATGTGGGTAGGATTACGGCATAGAGTTTCCCGGTTAATTGCTCGCGGTAGTCTCTGGCTTTCTCAGATATGCTAAGGCATGCTATTGTTGCGAAAATCGAATTGCACACCCATCAGGCAACACTACTCCAAGCTATTATTACGGACAACAAATGGACTTGGAGATAACTGGGCAGTGAGCTGACGACAAACGGGACAGTTGTAATCAGACCTTGTACGAGTCATCATAAAAAAAAGAAACATCTTACAACAGAAAAGAGAAAATCAACTTGAACAAACAAAAATCAATACAAAAAAAATAATAGTTAAAATCCTCTCGCGAACCAGAATAACCAGTTTTTTGTATTTTTTTTTTTTGTTTTTTTCCTCTGAGTTGGGTTTCCATAATTCACTCCGAGTTTTGCAATATTGGTGTCAGGTATGGGGTTACCGTTCGCATTGAAGTTTTCGAAGCATACCACGCTTATAATGAGTAATCCTGAAGATCCAAAACGTGCAGAGCAAGGTGGGTTACCTTTGAATTGTAATCAAAGTACCATCGAGCATGAAAGTTTTTGGGAAAAAAATTTAGCAGAATGGAAAAAAGAATTTACATTTGTCGATTATTTTGACCAAATTGAATATAGTAATAGTTGATGGATTAGGTCTTAATTTATCAATAAATAAATCAATGTAACTTTCTTTCATTGCTACTACCAGTGACCAAAAAAGCCGAAGGATAAATTAAGACCTAATCCATCAACTATTACTAAAAGAATTTACAGCCCAGCAATGTCAAATCGAAAAAAGGAGGGAAAAAAGATGGAAGAATTGGAACGTACTGTGAGTGGTTTGTCATTTACAAATGGCATGAATAACGGGCAAACTTCGTCACCAAAATGTGCCCATGATGCTGCAAAAACACCATCTGATCCACCCATTTTTCAGCGTCAGACGACAAATTTGATACCGATTGATATGGAGGTATCTGAGACTTCACCAGCGGGAGTTTTGTTGACTAAAGCCAGAAAAAAATCTCACGTGGCAATCTTGGCCAAAGTAGCCACGTCCTCGTCTGTCAAAGCACCTGTTCCATTAGCAATGCAACCATTCGATGGGTCTGGTTCTTGGGCTGATTACCAGCGGCAATTTGAAATTACTGCGCGTTATGCAGGCTGGGATCGAATGGAAATGGTGGAAAGGTTAGCGATGCAGTTGCGTGGAGAAGTATTGTCCGTTTTGAGTGCTCTTCCAGCCAAACCAGACTTCGAGTACGACAGTCTAGTAAGTTTGCTACGTCGAAAGTTTTGCGATAGCAGCACGTCATGCTATTTGAATCTTCGGATCAGGATACAAGGCCCCAAAGAAAACTTTGCGGAGTTCTCTTAAGGTCTCCAAAAGCTAGTTGCGCCGGCGCTGCCAGAATGTCCTGGCAAAGTTGTCCAAAAGGTAATTGTAAGTCAATTCATAGAAGGAATTAGGGATGATTCTATTCAGGATTTACTGACGGTTGCACGACCAGCAACCCTTGCAGAAGCCGTGAGCCTAGCTAAGGAATTGAGCTCAAGAACAAGGCGAAGGCGTATTTTTTTACCGATAATCATAAGGTTTCATCCGGGGAACCAAAATATACGGGTACTTTACCAAAAAACTAATAGACCAAGACAACATGGAGCAGTTGTCTGAAGTCAATTCAAGCGCTCCACAGATAACGAACCCGGACTGTTTAGAGGACAAAGTAAGTGACATTTTCATTGGAACAACAGGTATCATAAGCATTAAATTGGATTCTTTTGTTGATGGACACAAGTGCCCATTTATTAAAGACTCTGGAGCAAATATATCTCTACTAGCAGCTGAATTCCTGCCAGGAAATACCGTGCTATACGGCGAATTTTTCATTAGAATGATAAATACCACAAAAAATGACGTAATTTTACCCAAAGGCACTGTAGTAGGACAAGTCGAAGCCGTAGAAGTTTGTGATGTACCCTCAATACAACCTTCCACTGAACCCTCAAAATTGGAAGACCTCATCAAAGAAGCTCAGTGTGAACTGTACCCAGAACAGCTGATGTAGTTTGAAAAATTACTAAAAAAAATTTAGTAATGTCTTCTCAAAAGGACCAGCTGACTTTGGACGCACCAGTGCAACGCAAAACCCATCAAGCTTCCAGCAAGACGAGTTCCATTGGCCAAAAGAGAGGAGGTGGATAGACTTATTCACGATATGAATATGCGAGGTGTAATTGAACCTTCAAAAAGCCCATGGGCAGCTCCAATTGTGCTTGTTAAAAAAAAGGATGGTTCATCCAGATTTTGTGTCGACTACAGGCGCCTAATAGTGAAACGACAGCATTCACCGGTGGAAACAGTCATTAGCAGTTTAATGTTATCCCGTTCGGCCTTTGTTATGCTCCGGCGACTTTCGAAAGGGTAATGGACGAGATATTTCGTGGATTATCATGGCAAACTGCTCTCATTTACTTAAATGACATTATCGTTTATTCACAGACGTTTAGAGACCATTTAAAAAATCTGGAAGCTGTCTTAGGCAGACTAAGTGCAGCTAACCTCAAATTGAGCCCGAGTAAGTGTCATTTCCTTAAAAAAAGTGTAAATTATCTGGGGCATATCGTTTCTGCTAGTGGACTAAGCACCGACCCGAGTAAGATTGAAGCGGTTAAACAGTGGCCAGTTCCAAAATCAAAGCGGCATGTTAAAAGTTTTCTTGGACTCTGCTCGTATTACAGGCGCTTCATAGTGTCGCAAAACCACTTTCAGAATTAACGGAGGAAGAAAACGAAGTTCCAATGGAGTGAAGATTGTGGCAGATCTTTTGACGCTCTTAAATCATTAAGCTTACTACAGCACCAGTCTTGGCGTTTTCTACTCCGCATGGACAATTCATTTTGGATACAGATGCGTCCAACGTTGGAATAGGAGCAGTACTTAGCCAAAAGCAAGGGAACTCAGAAGTTGTGATAGAGTACTTTAGTCGCACTCTTACCCAATCGCATAGAAACTACTGCGTCACCAGGCGTGAATTACTGGCTGTTGTTTCAGCAACGCTGCATTTTCACCATTACCTTTTCGGCAGGCAATTCTTACTTCGCACAGACCATGCCTCCATACGGTGGTTGAGTAACTTCAAACAACCAGAAGGTCAAATGGCTAGATGGTTAGAGAGATTGCAACAGTACGACTTTGAGATTCAACATCGGCCTGGGACGCGACATGGAAACGCGGACGCCCTCTCAAGGAGACCATGCGGCAATTGTAAGCCCTGCAATAAGATCGACGACAAATCTAATGAGTGGAGCAATTTTTTGTACGTGGAAGTGGTTGGAGTCAAATTGGAAGAGGAGCAGCGTAAAGATCTAGTTCTTTCAAAAATATTATCTTGGCTAAACGATGGGAAATGACCAAGCAAGGAGAATGTCTTGGCTGAAAATGCGCTTATGAAGAATCTCTGGGCAATGTTCCAACACCTGAAGTTGTGTTTAGGAGTATTCACCCGTATGTGGCAGGAAGAGTCTGGAGAAACAAAACAACTGCCCGTTATTCCAAGAAATTTAGTTCCAGAAATCTTAAAATCACTTCATGACAGCCCCAGTCGAGGACACCTGGAACAGCGCAAAACTTTAAGCAAGCTGAAAACCAGATATTTTTGGGTTGGCAGATCATTAGACGTCAAACTTTGGTGCAAAAACTGCAGCGTCTGTATGGCTCGCCTAGGACGAGCACAAGCAACTAGAGGTAAGCTCAAACCCAGCAGGCCTAGATATCCCTTTGAATGGATTGCTATCGACGTACTAGGTCCGCTCCCACAAACCGCTGCTGGAAATAAGTACATCATTGTTGTCATGGATTATTTCACTAAATGGTCGGAATGTTTTGCAGTTCCGAACCAAACAGCTGAGATTGTAACTAACACACTTATTCAAAATGTTTTTTTGTAGGTTTGGAGCACCACAGTTCATCCACTTCGAACAGGGACGAAATTTCGAATCGGAAATTTTTTGCAAGACAATGGACATGCTTGGTGCGCAGAAAACCCGAACAACTCCCTGCGCCCACAATCAGACGGAATGGTGGAACGAATTAATCGAACCTTGCTCGATTATTTATCCAAATTTAAACAGATTGGGATCAGTTCCTGAACCCAGCGTTATTAGCGTACAGAGCGGTCAAACAAGAAGCAACAGGATTTTCACCGGCTATGTTCAATTTTGGTCGAGAAATTAAACTGCCAATAGACCTCATTGTTGGCTCTCCAACAGACAAGCACTTTAAAGCTCCACAATACGTACTGGAATTGAGGAACAAACTGCTGAAGGTACACGAAGTAGCAAGGGAGCACCTTAATCTAAACGCCGATACAATACAAGCCAGGTATGATCTTAAATCAAATTCATTTACATTAAATGCAGGAGACAGTGCTTGGTCTTACAACCCTAAGAGACGTAAAGGTCGTTGTCCTAAGTTGCAGAGTGATTGGGAAGGATCAGTTAGGATTGTAACACGGCTGACTGACCTAGTGTACAAAATCCAGTCCCCCGGACAGCACAAAGAAAAAATAATACATGTCAATCGCTTGGCCCCATACGTCATTAATGAAACTCAGCTGGAGCAATGAGTCTTAAGAGCGGAGCAATGTTGCGAAATTCGAATTTCACACCCATCAGGCAACACTACTCCGAGCTTTTATTACGGACAACAACTGGACTTGGAGATGACTGGGCACTGAGCTGACGAGTCATCATAAAAAAAGAAACATCTTACAACAGAAAAGAGAAAATCAACTACAACAAACAAAAATCAATTAAAAAAAAAAACTAATAATTAAAATCCTCTCGGGAACCAGAAAAACCAGTTTTTTGTATTTCTTTTTTTAAAATTTTTTTCCTCAGAGATGGGTTTCCATAATTCACTCCAAATTTTGCAACACTATGTTGAATTTCTTCCTTTGGGAGGTCTTCGCTCTCTTTTCAGTCGGGCTCTGAACTTTGTCACAACAAGAAAGTGGCCAGAGTCCACATTTGCACCTCGGAAAGTTGGCACGTCTAAGATGTTCGATGCGTGCCTTGCGCCAATTAGCACATGGTCGATTTGGTTGGCGGTTCGACCATCTGGACATCGCCAGGTTGCTGTGTATCCTTCGCCTGGGAAATCTAAAGCACCGTATTATGAGCTGCCGCAAAGTCGATTAGTCGATTGTCGTTGTCTGTTGTCGTTTCGTGGAGGCTGCTTAAGATATTTTCCTTCCCAATTTTTGCATTTAAGTCTCCAAGCACGACTTTGACATCGTACTCCGGACAGGCTGCGTCCAGGAGGTCGTAAAACTCCTCCTTGTTAGGCTCTTCAGCTTCATCGGTATAGGCGTGTGCATATATTAGGCTGATGTTTGATGCGATGCTGATGCGGATCACAGCCAGGTGATCGCTGATCGGCTTAAAATCAATGAATCTCGATCTGAGTCGATTTCCCACGATGAATCTGTATCCTAACATGTGCAATCTTTGATGACAGCTGTAATAAATGTCGCAATCTTTTCTTTTCAAAATCCCTGATCCTATCCATCCTTGTACCGCGTGAGGACAGATTCAAGTTTTTGAGTAGCACCTGGCGTATAGAGTGTCCTTACATTCTAGGTGCATGTTCGTAGGTCGTAGTCCATTTTCGTTCCGGGTTCGGTTGCCATTTGAGGGGGGTCGTTATCCGAGGCTTCTCGCTTCTCTCTCATAACAATTAGTTTTTTTTATTGTGGCGGGGTCGTTAGCCCAACGCACTAACCTCCAATCTGTAGAGCCATGGGTTTGGTGTTGCAATTCTTTCCCTGATCAACACTCGCACTTACAAGTTTAGCAAATCATGACATAAACCCAAGACCAGTATCCGGCGTTTAACAACTTGGAGGTAATGTAAGCACTTGATGTGTAGGAAAAGATACAGCTCGAGCCCCCCAGTTCCTACAACATCCAACCAACTAGTGCTGAGTATAAATAAAACTAAGTTTATGATGTTAAGTAAGTAAAAGTATAAATGTATCTAGGTTAAAAGAACACACTTTGTAGCAATTGGCAATATTAACATGACTGATTATGAAAGCCACACGATCCACATTTTTAATCTAGCCTAGTTGCACAAAGTGTGTGCAATTGCCCTAGATTATTATTATTTACAATAAATTTATATTAATAAAGTGAGTGTACTTCAACCCATCAACGAAAACGGTCGTTCATTACTTTATTATATTTGAAAAAAATAAGTTTCTCCCAAAATAAAAATAAAACCTTGAAAAAGAAAAAAAAATAGCTCACCAAATCAGTAGGAATTAGTGCGGCTTAAAAAAAATTGTAATTAAATAAAAGACAAAGTGATACGACCATCAAAGAAGTGAAGTTAAAAGAACAAATGCCAAAAGGTGATCATTTCACAAGCACCTCACGTCGTGCCTTACAACCAGGCTTACGAAGGTTTTAATAGAAAATAGACTCTTTTTCTATCGAAAACTTGAGCCCCAGCCTTACTGAAGAAGAAAGAACATCAAACCAGCTTACAGAAGCTCCAAAAGAAGTAAGCCAAAAAGTTGAAGGAGAGCAACAGCAGGGGCAACAACATCACCAAGTGCATCAGTACACTCCACATCAAGAAAACAGCAGGAGCAACATCAACAGCAAGATCAAAAATACATTCAACATAAAGAGCATCAGCAACATTACGTTACACATCAAAAGCAACAGCAAAAACAACACCAACAGCAAGAGCAGGAATACATTCAGCATCAAGAGCAACAGCAACAGCAAGATCATCATCATCAGGTTCAAGACGAAGCAGAAAAAGCACTTACAACTACAACACAAGTTAAGTTTCACCGAGGGAGAAAATGTATTCGACCACAATCAGCAAACAGGTACATCAGAAAAAAAAATATTAAAAACACAAAACAAAAAGTAAACACAAAAAATGAATCATCAAAACATTGATTCAATTATATTTAATATGATACCATTGTTTTCGGCAGACGCTTGCGGAAGTATAACTTCTGAACTGGCACCATTTATATCTTGTTGCACATGTGCGGAAAAATCGTTAGTGAACCAAGAAGAAAAGATCTCTTTTTAAAATTAATTGCTTTAAGACTATGTGGTAGGGCACATGAGTGTGTTCAAGATGCTAGATTCTCTTCCCTTGAAGAACTGATCACCCTTTTGAAAAACAAGTCTCTGGATAGCAAACGTACATTGTTTTAACCAATAAGTTACGGTCACTGTACCAGCTACCGGAAGAAACTCTTATGAACTACCTAGGTAGAATAAAATCTTTTTTAATCAAATGCAAACCAAAGGCTTCAGAACAGTACCCTTGTGGGATAGATATTCTTACTCAAGAATTTAATGACATGGCCTTGCATGCGTTTAAAGTGGGAATTATAAATCCCAATGACAAATTCTTTCTCTTGCAAGAAACGCAAAAGAATTTTGAAGATATCATTCCTAAAGAGTTATATGTTTCCCTCAAATTACCTTCACCAAAACCTCCCAGATAGTTGAAACTATTTTAATTCGCAATTATTTTCTCAAAGTCCTATCCCTGATCCAAATCAAAATTTTTAAACATTTTAAAATTACCCGACGCAAAATACTTTGCAGTTTCAACGATTGCAAAATGTGTCAATTCAAGCTCAGGTTCATTAAATGTGAAACTCGAATTAAATGCACTTTCTTAATAAACCCTTTTCACTTCAACAACAACAAATAAACATTGTAATCAATAGCATTCAAAAAGAAGAAGTAGCAGCAATACTTTGGTGTTATTATTGATAGCAAACTATTTTTTAATAAGATATATAGATATGTGTAAAAAGGTATCGACAAAATTGGGTGTTCTTAGAAGAACTGGTAATAATATTTCCAAAAATAGTACAATGAAAGTGTACAATTTAACTCTTAAGCTCCATTTGAATATTGTGCAAGTATTTTATATGTCTGTAATAATTCACAAAAAAAATATTTTAGGGGGGGATAGAGTCCCACCCATACGATTTTTTTAAAGAATATATCCAAGAAACATGCCCTAAAATATTTTTGACAAATTACCATATTCAAGAAAGTGAGATTGTAGATATATACAACAAAATAAAAACAATAATAGAAAATATTGTGTTCTGATCACATATTTATTTTCAGCTTATAAGTTGCGTAACAACGAGTAGAATTTTTGAAATTTGAAACAAAATCGAAGGGGTCGTACTTTCTGAAAATGAAGATAATTTTCAAACGTTAAAAACTTGGTTACAATTGCTTCCAATAATAATTTTTTAATTTTTTTTTCCTGAAACTACATTTAGAGACGACAAAAATAATACCCCACTTTTTAAGATATTGAAATTAATTATCTTGTCTATAATCAATTGAAATAAATTTTCTCAAAAATAAAAAAATGTTACTCAATACCGGTTTGGAATATACATAATTCTGAAAGTTGTTTCAAAAATTCGCTGATTTGGCATGGAATGCCCCATATATATCTATAAATAATTTGAATTTAAATAAAATGTTGATATATATAATTTTTTATCCGTAGAAACCAAACAACTCCCACTCATAAGCCAAAGATATTTGAAGGCAGTCAGCTCATGAATAAAACTTGGGGTGCTGTTAAAAGCGCTGGAACTTCCATCAAAAATAGTACGCAACAAGCTGCAGCTAAAGCTTCCAATCAGGTAAAATTTTCGGTTGGAATTCGAGATCCAAGTCGCATTGAAAAGCGCATCACGGATGAGTTGCACAAGGTTTTCAATGAATCGGACAGTTTTTATTTTTGTTTCGAAAGTGACATTACAAACAACTTGCAACGGCATAAAGATGATAATGATTATGACGAAAGATTTTTCTGGAATATGCACATGATTTCGGAGATAATCAAGTTAAATGTAAGTATGAATAAATAACATCTAAGAATTCATTTATATTTACTGGCATAAAAGTAGTTTTTCCGTAAATAATAGCGTAGTGACCGAACATATTAAAATACATTAAGGGGATTCATGCAACTTCGTAAAACCGTAGATAAGTTTACAAATTGGTTAAGTTTATCTTTTGATTAATGAACTGTCAAATTTTGTATGTGAAATGATTTACACTTATCAAAGGATCTATTTGCGTAAAACTAACCAAACTGGTTAAACTTATCCAAACGTCATTGTGACTCTTACTGTGATTAAATTACCTAGTATTTAATCAAATGTATAAAAAGGTCGTTCATGCAAACCTTGCGAAAACTTATCATTTTACACAATTTGTAAGCCTACGACGTTGCACGAATACCCTTGTTTAAGATTGATCAGCATAAATTTCCAATCTACTATTCATTCAATCATTTCATTTAATTATTAATTACATTCAATATTGCAGTTAAAATTATTCACACTTAAATTCAAACAAACAAATTATAAAACTTATCAACTTGGCAAACATTTCAATCATTCCCTATGTTATTTTTTCTAACTACTTAAATCATTGCAGTTATTATTTTGTTTGCTTACTTAAATCTAATGTTAGTTTAATGCACATAAACTCTTATCAGCACAGTTACATATTGTCAGTCAATTGTTTTTTTTCTTTTGTGCTCATATTCTTATAACTTCTAAACAAGAATTTTTGTTAGCATCGCTCTCTTGGAATTCGATCGTTAAGCTGTGCACATCTTGGTAACCTATTGTATCAAATACATAATAAATTATACTTTATTATACTTTGTTGGAAATTTAATCCTTGCATTTTTTTTAATCAATCATATTTATAGACATTTTGGCAACAGAAACATAAAACATTTTAAAACAAAACCAACATAAAAAAAAATACAGTCCATTTCATTCGCATTCATAAGTGGTCCTTCGCAGCCGAATTAAAAGACGAATTTTATAAGAAACGAATTTGATTAGATTTAGATTAGATTTAGATTTTATTTCTATAAGTTATAGCATTTACATAAATATTTGACAATTATAAAGCATGGCTCTTTGCCGTCTGCCTGATTGACAAATTTTATGTTTATTTTCAGACTTTTATTCTTACAATTTTTCTTTTTTCAAAAATTTTCATTTATAATTCTGTTTCTATAAGCTAATGCTATTTTACAATATTTGTAGAGTATAGGAATTTCAATTTCATTAAGATGATGTGTAGAAAGCTCTTCTGATAGAAAATCACATCCAAAAATATGCCTTCTTGTTTCTCGTAGAACAGGACATCTACCCATAAAAGGAAAAATGTTTTCTCTTTCACCCATATTACACAAATCGCACAGCAATGGCATTTCTTCACGATGCGGAATAAAGTTGAGATTGAGGAGTTCGCCTCTTAATCTAAATATTATGGATATTTGATCTGTCGTGTAGTCATGCTGGAAGTAATTCTTATGGCTTAGGTTGTAGTTCAGCTTACTGTATAACATTCTGTAGATGGATCCTTCTGCTTCAGCTGCGAAACCCAACCTTAATCGATCATCAATAACGGAAATCATCTAATATAGAGAGGGTTTCCACATAAGGTACTCGTCCGGTGAAAGATCTATATTAGCTTCCTCCGCTAGCTCTAACCAATCACTAAACCAACTCGATCTACTATTTATTGCCTGAAGTGCAGCTTTTTTTGGGAGACGCTCATCAGGCATCTTCCAGACATTACATATGTAGTCAACTTGCAATCTTAGGGTTTTAATAAATAGAGGAGAGATACCGGTTTCTAGCATAAGCATGTAGTTTGGAGAATTTGGTGGCAGTCGAAATATCCTTTTGATATAAAATCGGAGGAGTTTTTCGGCTTCATATTTCTTACTACCCCACACTTGGGCTGCATATATCAGTTTTGACTCAGCTACTGATTCAAATACTTTGTATTTGCTGCTATGGGCTATATGTTTGTTATTAAAGATGTTTCTCCATGCAATGTTAATTGTGGTTTTAGCTTTTTGTAATTTTTCGGTGAGGTGTCTTTCCATACTGTTATTTTTCGTGATAAGGATCCCTAAATATTTGTATTCATTTACCATTTCGATTCTCTCATTATTAAATGTCCACCGTTCTTGAACATCTCCTCTACCTCCATGTTCGCACAAATAGTAGAATTATAAAAGATAAAACAAAGCTATAAATTTTTAATTTTCAAATTTTTATTTGGTAGAGTAAAAACACAATGAACAGGTAGGTGGTGATGACTAAATGCAACTAAAAACTATTATATTGATCTGCCAAAAGGTTTGCTTAAGGCAAAGCCAAAAAGCGATATTAAATGTAATGAATTCTCAGCGCGTGAGGCAAGACCTTGAACTTTAGTTATAGACCATATTTCGTCTGGTCTCACGCTGCTGAGGGAGTTGGATGGAAATTGAATTGTAGGAAAGGTATGAAAATGGAAATTGGAGTAATTAAATTGACAAAAAATAATAAAAATATATTTGGTGCCTTTGTGGGAAGTGATAGGAAATCATTTCCCACCGCGTCAGCTTTTAACTCAAAGCCGTGTGATAAAACATTGGTCAGGTTAATTTTTTCTTACATTTGATTTTATTCTATTTTTAACATACTCCCCCCCTTTGAGGGATCTTATCTCTCGAAATTCTAAAATTGCGTTTCTATTTCAAAACGAGGAGCGTTTCCTCTAGGAAGAACGTTCCTCCTAGGAAGAGGTTTGGGCCTTCTTTTTTTTAATAAGGTAAATATGATGAATGCTATCATTGATATAAATAAGATGGAGCTGAATCCATAGTGATGGTAGTCGTGCATATTTATATCATTAACCCCTATATCCTTGCCTAAATCCTTAGCTAATTCATTTATTTGGTTCTTTATATTCTGTATTTCTGTATTCGTCTCATTGCTGGAAGATGTAGGGAGACTGACTAATTCATTTGATAGTTTTGTTTTGATTGCCTCTGAAATTTTAACTAAGGGAATAAATGAATTTTTAAGGTGGTATTGCTCAGAACTCGCCCATTTATAACTAGATGTGGAAGTTTTAATGTGCATGGTCTTAGAAACTCCAACAAACCACTGCCAATGATGGTTATGCTCTTTGTTATTCTTTCACAAACTAGTAAACCAGTTACTGTGTCCTCAAGAGCAAATATCCAGCTATTTGCATCTCTAAGACTGATCCATTGATCGTGAAGAATACATTTTTTTAGAGAGCAGTAACTTAGAGCATTCTCCAAGTGATTCAGTAATGAAACTTCACAATTATTACTGCCTTGATGGATCATTGTTGGCAATTGTTGGTTACAAATAAAATGTCTAGTTGAAAGCAACTGACAAGATAATAATTGGTTTTCTGTTAATGCAAAATACCTTTCTCTCGTTGGAGTGACTGCCAGATACTGGGATGATAGTTCTATTATGAAACTTGAATTATTTTGAAATATGGGAAATGGAACTAAATTGAAAAGCTGGAATTCTTGGTTATCCACCAAAGGAATCATCATTTCAAATATTATTGAGTCATTAAGACTTCGTCCCTTGATAGATGAAAGCTTAAAAATATCTAATATAGATGCTGTGGGAATGTTAAGATGAGACGGGAGATTGTTCCTAATGATTTGAAGTTGTTGGGTAAATTGGGAAGGCGAGCGAAATAAAATGAGGATTCATTTTGGCATTGTTAAGGCTAAGGAGAATGTCAAGTAATGTATCTTGCACCATCTCCAGATTTGTAACTGATAGAATCAAATACGATGTTAACGCAGAAAACCGCTGATTAACATCAATTATTTCTTGATGCTTTTCAATGACGTTTAATGATTTTTCGAAGATAGTTTTTAAACCTTGATATTGCTGACTTATTTGGAGATTGCTTCGGTTAAGTAGATTTACTGTTGCGTCTGCTATTGAGCTTTGTTTTTTAAAGAGATGTACAAGGTGTTGTTCATCTTGGTTGACCAATGAAATTTGATGATGTATGTCCTTAGCATCATCTTGATCCAATACTCCAAATAAACTATGTGCTACATTTCCGATAAAATCGAAAGGAGATCTAGCAATTCTTATCCGTTTGCTATAAGATGTATGATAGTTATGAATGAGATCATTATTCGAATCGATAACATTTACTCTATGTTTGAGTGCGGTGAGTGTAGGCAAACAAAACGGATCAGTTTTCAAATCATCTAAACAGATTGTATCCATTCTCTTCAGGTATGTTTTCACTTCTCCTAACTCTAACCAATACGATGACAAATTATAAAAGATATAAATGTTCCAAAAACTGTTAACAGTGCTAGCACTACCTATATCCTCAAAATAAATGCCTGTGGAATTGTTAAATTTTGTAATCCTTATTGGTTCACTTTCTAAGGAGGCTGCTTAAGGAAGCAATAGCAGCATTAAACATAATAACGATGTCATAGAATTACCAAAGAATCTTCCGCTTCTTAATTTCATTGAAGGTTCATTTTTTACTGGGGGTTCTGGACTTTGTTCTCGTTCTTCTTCATGATCAAGTGGTAAAGGGCATAGATTTTGAATTGCTCGTTGGTATTTTCCTGTTTTTGTTCTTACATGTACCACTCGCACTAACCCATCAGACCCCTTGACAACTTCGACTACACGCCCAAGCTTCCATTTCATTGGAGGTTGGTGTGCATCTTTTAAAACAACCATTGCTCCGGGTTCTAGATTTTGGGATTGCACCTTCCACTTTAACTTCTGTTGAAGAAGGTGGAGATACTCATTTGACCATTTTTGCCAAAAATGCTGTTGAATGTGCTGAATCTGACAAAATTTGTCTAATCTTGATCAGTAACGTTAGGTTCAGTTAGTGCAGTTAATGGAGCCCCAATAAGAAAGTGACCTGGAGTTAATGCCTGCAAGTTATTAGGATCTGAGGAGATTGGTGTAAGTGGTCGCGAATTTAAGATTGATTCGATTTGAACAACGACTGTTGAAAGCTCTTCCTAAGTATTTTTTTAACAGGGTTTTTGCAGATTTAACAGCGGCCTCCCAAAGGCCTCCGAAATGGGGAGAGCGAGGTGGAATGTGTTTCCAGTTGATTCCCAATTTTAAGCAATTCGAATTGATTGATGATTTCGTTTCAGATGAGTCAAGGAAATCTTGAAATTCTCTTAATTGATTTCTTGCACCAACAAAATTTGTGGCATTGTCACAAAATACGGTGTGCCATACACCTAGTCTTCCAACAAATCGTTTTAAGCAGTTAATAAACGATTCAGTAGTAAGGTCGCTTACTACCTCAAGGTGAACAGCCTTTGTGGAGAAGCATACAAATACTGCAAGATAAGACTTTGTTGGTGTTTTTCCTCGAACTTTGTGATGTGTCCGTATTGGACCACAGAAATCCACTCCAGAAAAATGGAATGGCCAGTAGGAATGATTCTTTCTTTGGGTAGGTTACCCATTAATTGATCGATAGATCGGGGTCTAGCACGAAAACATTGGATACATTTAGAGAGCACCTTGCGTGTTTCCCTTCCTACGCTTAGAATCCAAAATTGTTGCCTAGAGATGGATACAAGTGTTCTATGGGAGGCGTGTAGATGTTTTTTATGCAAATAATCTAAAAGTAATGTTGTGACTATATTATATTTTGGAAGTAATATTTGGTGTTTTGCTTGAGAAGGGATTTCAGCGTTTTTAAGTCTTCCTCCCACATGTATAGTAACATTGTTATTTTGTCAAAATATGGACTTAATGATAATATTTTGGAATTATTGTGGAGAGGTTTTCCTGCTTGAAGTGCTGTATATTCTTCAGGGAAAACACTTATTTGAACGCTTCTCCACAACAGTATTGTGCCCTTTTGGATATCTTCCATATTTAAGGAACCAATGCTTTTGTTTTCTTCACAACGGGACTTAAAACTCATTAAGAATCGAGAACAATATGCCAACATTTTTTGCAGCGTATAAAACGAATTTTTATAATTTACCGAAGTAAATAAATCACCTTGAATGGACATGTTTAATACCGTTTTAAGCTTTCTACGCCCAGGGATTTGTTTTGGTATTGAATAATTTACTTTAATGTTAGACAAACAATTTTGTCTTAAGAACTCTGGACCATCGAACCAAACAGTTGATCTTATAAGATCGCGCATTCCTAATCCACGTGATATGGGGGCTATGCTTGTTGCTTTCAAGGGAACTACACGCGATTTTAAGCACAATAATTGAACAAAAACTTTCCCTTCATTGTCAATAGATTTTAAATAAATGCATGCGCCAAAAGCACTTTCACTGCTATCAGAAAATGCATGTAGCTCTAATTTTTCTGCTGAATCTATTAAAACAAAGCGGGGTATATTAATTTTCTGTAAAGAGGAAAATTCTGACAAATAGTTTAGCCATTTAGATGCCTGCTCTAGAGGCAATTTTTCATCCCTAGAAATCTTGGTTTTCCAAAGTTCTTGAAGAAATATTTTTCCCAGTAATATCACTGGCCCAATAAGACCCAAAGGATCAAAGAATTTAGCCAAATCAGCAAGAACGCTTCGTTTTGTTACTTGAACATTAGAAGGTGCTTTATAATCGTAGCAAAATTTGAAGGTGTCTTGAGTTGGCTCCCAAACTAAACCAAGTGTCTTTACTACTTCGGATTGATATATAGTCAACATTTTTTCTCGCTTTTCGAACGGAATATTTTCAAGAATACGTGGATCATTTGAACAAAATGGTGTGGAAGGACATAATGATGCTTTGGTATTGTTTCCTCAGCAATCGGTGTCATATGACCAAGACTTTCGTATTCAGCCATGAAGTTAACATAACTTGTTTTTAATTCTGTATTATTTTCTAGTTTTCTTTCTAATGAATAGAAACGCCTTTTAGCAATTGCCATAGAATTACCCAACATTTTATTTGGTTCCTGTTTAAAAGGAAGACGCACTATATATTGACCATGGTTTGTGGTTTTTACATGCTTGTTAAAATATTCTTCACACTTGAATTCTTCTTCAGAATAAATTTTTGATTTTTTGATTCACCTTCAAAAGATTCACTTGCCCAAAAGGATCGGACTAGTTTATCTAAAAAACTCAGACTAGGTTTTGAGACTGAATGACAGTATGAACTGCAAGAAGGATCTACAACGCTACCAGCTTAAAGCCAACCTAACTTAGTATTTCGTAATAAAGGATGATTATCTGAAATTTTGAACTCTCCTGGCAAGAAAAGTTCGAAAAATATTTCTGCACCGATTAATAAGTCTATGCGGCGAGAATCAATTGAGTAAGGATCAGCAAGAATAATGTTGGAAGGCAATTTCCATGTTTGCCTGTCCACCGGTGCAGTTGCTAGATAATCACTTATTTTTGGCATTATACTGGCCTCGAAGGTTGTTTTATAAGCAGATGCTCTAGATTCTATGGAGACATTAATAATAAAACTTGACTGGGTTTCTTTTCCTCCAATTCCACTGATGGGAATGTCTCTTCTCTGTTTTTTAGTCCCCAGTTGCTGAGCTAATGAGGAAGTTATAAAATTCAATTGCGACCCTGATTCTAACATGGCTCGACAAGGAATTCGCATACCGTTTAAACATGAAATATTAACTATTGCAGTGGCAATAGTTAATATTTCATGTTTAAACGACCTTTGAATACAACTCCTAATGAATTACTAATTGATGACCCTGACTGAGTCTCTCCCACCCGACCAATATTATTATCACACGACTTACCGGATGGTTTTATGTGTGAATCCTTTTTGGACGGATAGTGCAGCAAAGTATTATGCCTACCTGATTGCGTTCTTCCACTGAAAGATAAATAAATTTTTTACAATTAAAAATCTTATGATTATTTGATTTACAGAAACTACAAATAGAAACTCCCCTTTTGGAAGCGGTAGTTACCACTTTCTTCCTATCATCAGGATGAACGGCTTCTAGGGCTTGGAATCTAGCTTCAACGAATTCCAGTAGTTGCGCTAAAGTTGGACTGCTTCTTGGTGATTGTAGTGATTCTTTGAACATCATTCGGGTGTCCTTATCCATTCTGTCTAGCAACAGATGCACAACAACAGGATCCCATCCGCTGGTATCGTAGCCAAGGTTCTGGATAACTTGCATAACTTCCTTTGTTGTGTCATGAAGTCTTTTGAGACTTTTAGCATTGTCAACGACTATGGAATTTTGAAAAAGTCTATTCAACTGTGCCGTTAACAACAGCCTCTTGTTGTTGAATCTGTCCACTAATGTGTTCCATGCCAGCTCATAATTGCTATCGGTGGCATGAAAATGTTGAAGTATGTGCATCGCCAGTTACATTGGTTTTCAGGAAATATAATTTTTGTGGTGCTGCAATTGGTTGGTTGTGTACCATTTGTTTATACAGGTCAAAGAACTGAGGCCAATTAAGATAGCTTCCATCAAATTTTGGTATCTCAATTTTTGGGAGCTTAATTGTAGTTGCTCCGATTTGATTCATTTGACTTGATTGATTTGGTGTCACTCGGTTTGGTAGCCATGCAATTCTCTCGTCTAATTCTTCTTGGAGCTTAAAATACAGCTCTATGTCGGCTGCAGTTGCATCGTCCTCAAGTCGTTCATATGCGGTTCTTAATTCTTCCCAATTGAGCATGAGTGTATTTGTTTTTTTGTTGGAATTGCTGAGGTACAGCTTCCCGTAAATTCACCGGACAGTTTTTAAGAGATCCTTGGAAAATTTTCCCAAGAAGACGGAACTTGCTTTCACTTGTCCATTTACTGGTTCCCGGAAAGGTATCAATGCTGAATCTTTTACTTGTTTTATCTTCAGCAGTATCTGGTGCGGGCATTATTAAGAGCCCTGCTGGGGGCTTTTCGAGAGACTCCTTTGGCTGCTCTAATGGCGGCTTGACTGCTGTGGTCTCTTTCGGCCTCTCTTCTTGAGTTCTATCCGCATTATCAGATTTTTGTACTTCCAAAATACGCTTCATGATGTCGTCCTTCATTGTCTCATACACCCCTTTGATCTCTTTGAAATATCCCTTTATATGATATTCATGATCGGTTTCTAGAGGATACTTGGTCTTGATTTCGACGTCCGTGCTATGGAATATTTCCCATAGCTCGTTAAGACTGGACCAACGATGTTGGAGATTCTCCAGGGTTTTTCTTCCAGGTCCATCCTTTCCGTAGTTGCGGGCAAGCTTGCAGATAGCTGTGCCTACCTCCTCCTGATGGTCGGTTAGTTGTTCCAATGTAGAAACCATTTTCACTTTATTTTATATATTAAACGATTTTTGAGTCCAAATAAACACGCACACTTTTTCAAAACTTATTATTTATCTTTTTAGTATAATTCTTCTTGTTTGGATTAATTTAATTTACAGGCGACTAAACTTTTTTAGTAAGTGTCCTGTCACGGTCGCCAATTTGTTCGCACAAATAGTATTATAATTATAAAAGATAAAACAAAGCTATAAATTTTTAATTTTCAAATTTTTATTTGGTAGAGTAAAAACACAATGAACAGGTAGGTGGTGATGACTAAATGCAACTAAAAACTATTATATTGATCTGCCAAAAGGTTTGCTTAAGGCAAAGCCAAAAAACGGTATTAAATGAAATGAATTCTCAGCGCGTGAGGCAAGACCTTGAACTTTAGTTATAGATCATATTTCGTCTGGTCTCACGCTGCTGAGGGAGTTGGATGGAAATTGAATTGTAGGAAAGGTATGAAAATGGAAATTGGAGTAATTAAATTGACAAAAAATAATAAAAATATATTTGGTGCCTTTGTGGGAAGTGATAGGAAATCATTTCCCACCGCGTCAGCTTTTAATTCAAAGCCGTGTGATAAAACATTGGTCAGGTTAATTTTTTCTTACATTTGATTTTATTCTATTTTTAACATTCCACCCTTACGAAAAACCATAGCCTTCGACTTCTCTAGACTGACAACTAGCTTCCACGTTCTACAATACTCACTAAGTTTATTAATCATTAGTTGCAGAGATTGTGGCGAGTACGCAAACAACACAATGTCATTGGCAAAAAGAAGAACCTTAATGAGGGTTCCAGCAAATTCCACTCCTCCTGGCAAACATCGGTTATATCGTCGATAAATAGTGCAAATAAGCTCGGACTTAGCGTACAACCTTGCCTTACACCTGTCTTCGTTTCAAACCATTGTGAAATGTTTTCTCCATCCCATACAGCTGCCTTGGTTTCAAGATAGAGGTTCTGCAGTACACATCCGAACTTGTATGACATTCCCAATCTATACATCTTGTACATCAATGCATTTCGGTCTATCGCATCGAATACTGGCTTGAAATCGACGAAAAAAAACATAGTTTTTTGTTTTGGTCCAAAAAGAAATCAGCGATACTTCGGAGGACAAAAATGTTATCCACGGTGGAATATCCTTGACGAAACCCTCCTTGAAATTCATTTAATAGCTTGTGTGTGTCAGTCCACATTTTAAGTCGGCTTTGCAAAATCGAAGTAAATATTTTGTAGGAAGCATTCAAAAAGGAAATTCCTCTATAATTTGCAGGGTCCATTGTATTACCTTTTTTGTGAATGGGAAAAATATATATTTCCGTATATTTCCGTGATCCATGATGTTGTTAAATATGGCTGTTAGCTTGTTGATCAATTCTTCAGACCCATACTTGTAGAATTCCGAAGGTATTCTATTTGAACCCGCAGCTTTAGAAACGAATTTGTTCGAAAAGTTTTAATTTAATAAGTTCGAAGTTACATAACGGGTGATTTTTTAAGAGGTTTAGAACTTTTTTAAAAAAAAAAACACAAAAAATTCGAAAAAATGAATGAAATATTTATTTGAATCGATAGTTTGAACCTTGCAATTTAATGTTTAAAGATAATTTCATGCAAATGTTGACCGCGGCTGCGTCTCAGGTAGCCCATCCGCTGAGTCCAATTTTGGCATACTCTTTCACACATCTCGGCCGGTATCTCACGAATGAATGCATGGATGTTGGCTTCCAGTGCGTCAATCGAAGCGGGCTTGTCCCTATAGACATTAGCCTTGACATACCCCCACAAAAAATAATCTAATGGTGTCAAATCGCACGATCTAGGCGGCCAATTGACCGGCCCGAAACGTGAAATTAACTGTTCACCAAACTCGCCTCGCAATTGCGCCATTGTTTCGCGTGCTGTGTGGCATGTGGCTGCGTCTTGTTGAAACCACATATCATGCAAGTCAAGAACTTCCATTTCGGGCAAAAAAAAGTTTGTTATCATCGCTCGGTAGCGTTCACCATTGACAGTAACGCTGCGATTCGCATCATCTTTGAAGAAATATGGCCCAATAATGCCGCCGGCCCATAAACCGCACCAAACAGTGCCTTTTTCGGGATGCATTGGTAGCTGTTGCAATGCTTCTGGCTGATCTTCACTCCAAATGCGGCAGTTATGCTTATTTACGTACCCATTCAACCAAAAATGAGCCTCATCGCTGAACACAATTTTTCGATAAAAAAGCGGATCCTCGGCCAGCTTTCCAAGAGCCCATTCACCAAAAATTCGGCGTTGTGGTAGGTCGGCTGGCTTTAGTTCTTGCACCAGCTGTATCTTAAAAGGCTTTACGCCCAAATCCTTCCGCAAAATTTTCCACGTAGTGCTGTAACAAAGGCCTAACTGCTGGGAACGGCGCCGAATCGACATTTCGCGGTCTTCTGTCACACTAGCTGATACGGCCGCAATATTTTCTTCACTATGCACAGTACGTAAACGTGTTGGTGGTTTAATGTCCAACAAAGTAAATTTGGTGCGAAATTTGGTCACAATCTTCCGAATAGACTGCTCAGAAGGTCGAGAATGCCGACCATAAAATGGAAGCAGCGCGCGATGAACATTTCGAACCGAGCATGAATTTTGATAGTAAAATTCAATAATTTGCAAGCGTTGTTCATTTGTAAGACGATCCATGGTTAAATTACAAACCAAGCTGAAGCTGTTTGACAGTGACATAAGGTACTAAACACACGTCAGCTGTCAAAACCAGTGTTGCCAAAACCAAACCAGCTAAAAAATCACCCGTTATATCGATTGTATGATATCTATATGTACTTCGTAACTCCTCATGTGGTTCAGTGAAATGCTTGTACGATTTTCCTCAAATTGATTTCGACCTGTTAATCGAATCGATAGAATCTTTATACCTACTGTTAAATTTACATTGATTTATACTAATATTATACAGTATTTCAGTAACAAAAAAACATTTATTTAGTTTTTATCAATAAAAAAAAAAAAAAAAAACAATTAATTGTGCAATGTCGAGTGCACTGAAAATAAAATGTGGTAACGCCAAAGGGCGTTTGACTCGGGCGGCAGCATTTGTGGAATCGATTGAAGCATCCACATCTCTCTTTTCGTTTAAATAAGCTAAAGACCGCATGGTCAGAATTTTCAGTGCTTCATAACGAGATTCTCGAACAATCAAAGGACGATGAAGTCGATGAAATGGAAAATGAATTTTCGGCATATAAAATAAAATATTTTGTAACTAATGCCCAAATAGTTAAAGCTATTCGCGATAGGGTTTATTCAAATGAATCTTCCGAAAAAACATCGGCTTTAGATCGGTTAGCTGACCAGCAATCAGTATTTCTAGAAAAGCTTAATTCGTCTCATTCGTCGTCGTCTAGTAATACGAATACAACTCAGCTTCCATCTATCGTTGTGCCACCATTTAGCGGAAGCTACAAGGATTGGCCTTCCTTTCGGGATCTTTTTCTTGGATCAGTGGACACTAAGAAGAAACTTAGTCCAACTCATTAGTTTCATTACTTGAAATCTTACCTGCGGGGTGATGCAGCCAATCTCATCAAGCATATTAGCATATGCGATGCGAATTATACGGAAGCCTCGAAAGGCATTACGATCGTAGCCAATTAATCGTTCAATCGTTTATTGAAACTTTCTTATCGCTTCCTACTACCAGTGTTTGCAATGTACAAACTTAAAGAAAAATTTCTGACGGTGCAGATGAAGTAGTGTGTGGTCTCAATGCGTTGGACAAGTGGGTCGCGACCCGTGGCTAATTTATTTGTTGTTGAACAAAGTCGATCCCAATATGAAACAATCTTGGGCGGAACATATCGGGTCTCGTGAAGACTGCAGAATTATAGAATTTTTACAATTCTTGGAAGAGCGGTGCGATGCTCTTGAAGCATGTCAATCTGTTAGTAGTCGTTCGGTTACAGTGCGGACAAAACAATCTAGTAGCATTCGAGCTCATTAAGCTGGGCCTTCGGATTCAAATTCACAATCCAAGTGCCCAATGTGTAAAGAAAATCATATACTTCCGCAATGTGCAAAGTTCGTCGCGTTAGACATTGAATCTCGTCGAAGTTTTACAAAGACAAATTTTCTATGTTGTAACTGTCTTCGTGCTGGACATTCTTCCCATAAATGTCATTTCTCTTTTTGTTGTCGGGTGTGCAAATCACGCCATCATTCGCCTGTGCATCCCGAAGATGCAATCATGAAGTCTCCATCGTCTTCTTCAGACTCTTCGAATCAATCGCAATCTTCGTCTTCAAATCTTGCTACAAACTGTCCGCTTGTGAGTAATCATCATTGTATATATAGAATCCATAGTATTATTATGATGGCAATCGATAGCGGCGACATCTGTTACACATTAAGAAAACTAAGAAATTAGATTAGAAATATGAGTGGAGTCGCCGCAGCGCCACAGCAGATATCAAGACTACTACGAAAAGTCTTTTCATAATAGTACTATAGATTTTATATACAAAGGTAATCATTCGCTTGAATTTAGCTGTCAAAAGAAAACTCTTCTTCAAACTCTCTTGTCTAAAATTCAAGATATTCAAGGAAATTTTATAGACTGTCGTGTACTTCTTGATTCCGGGTCACAATCGACATTCGTTGTTGAATCTTTCGCTGAAAGACTCGGGTATCATCGAAATCATTCAAGAATCCCTATTGTGGGCTTATCGTCGAAAGAAATAGGATACACAAAAGGCAGAATATCGCTTAATTTTCATTCTCGTTTCAACTCTTCTAATTTATTCGTTGAGGCCTTTATACCCATTGATGTTCTGCTTGGTGGTGATAAGCTGTGGAGCATTCTTAAGGCTGGACAAATTCGTGGTCCTGATGGGTGCCCAATCGCTCAAAGCACATCGTTTGGTTGGGTCATAACGGGACAGTTCTTCGAAGCCGAAGAATCAAATCATTTCACTTCTTTTCACTCTACAGTGGACATGGATGCTTTGTTATAACGTTTTTGGGAGCTGGAAGAGGTTGCTCCAGCAAATAATTCACTTCTTGTTGACAAAGCAGAAGAGCATTTCCGGCAGACATTTTCTCGGTCTCCGGATTGGAAGTATGTTGTTCCCATACTTCGAAAATACTCATTTTCTTGCTATTTCTCGTCTCCACGCAATGGAAGGTCGATTTTTTCAAAATTCTAAACTACGAGAGATATATTCTGATTTCATGCGAGAATATATCGACCTAGGTCATATGACGCAGATACCTCGTGCAGAAATCAACACTCTTAATGGCAGGTGTTATTATCTTCCACATAACGCAGTGTTGAAGCCAGACAGCTCGTACACAAAACTGCGCGTCTTTTTTGATGGTTCAGCCAAGGACTCAGCAGGAAAGTCTTTGAACAGTACCTTGTTAATAGGCCTCCCTATTCAACGTGACCTGATAGGTGTGTGTTTACGGTTTCGACAACATCCTTTTGTATTCACGGCGGACGTGGTTAAGATGTTCCATCAAATTTGGATAAATGATTCGCACACTATCAGCGTATTGTTTGGCGTGATTCTCCTTCGAAAGAAATCGAACTCTACCGTTTATGTACTGAGAATTACGGTACTGCATCCGCTCCATTTTTGTCCGTTCATATTTTAAAACAGCTTGCAGAAGATTACAAAACGGAATATCCACGAGCAGCCCGTGTTCTTTTGGAAGATGTCTATGTTGATGACGTGATGACAGGGGCAAAATCAACTAAAAAACTCATCGAATTGCAGTCGGAATTTGTTTCTCTTCTTTCAATGGCCAAACTTCAGCTTCGAAAATGGAGCTCAAACTGTTGGCCTCTTCTAGCTTCTCTTCCAAAAGATGACTATGAGTACTTTATTTATGACACAGACCGCTCAAAAACGTTTGTTAAGGTGCTCGGTATGCACTGGAACCCTTCAAGTGACGAATATTCTTTTCGCCTGTCAAAGTGTCTTCCAACCATTTCGTTGACGAGGCGCTCACTGTTGTCTGAAGTTTCGCGGATTTTCGATCCATTAGGACTTTTAGCACCATCTGTCGTACTCTTCAAAATCCTTTTTCAAGAACTCTGGTCATCGGACTTAAAATTAGGATAGGACGACCCACTACCTTCGGAGATAGCTGATCGATGGGCAAAGTACAGAGCAGAACTATCGTTTTTCAAGCAGGTTCGAATCCCAAGAAACTTGTTTCCTTCTTCATTGGATGATATCGAGCTTTATGGATTCTGTGATGCATCCTCACTCGCGTATGGTGCTGTTTTATACACTCGTTGCAAAATCGCTGAAGGAAAGTATAAAGTAACCATCATTGCAGCCAAGACCAAAGTTGCTCCGTTAAAACCAATCTCGATTCCTCGTTTGGAGCTATGTGGTTCTTTGCTTTTGACTCGCTTATTCAATCTCGTAAAATTGTCTTTTCGCATAAATTTTCAAGAACCGTGGCCTGGTGTGATTCGGAAACAGTGTTCCTCGCCTCCTCGTCGCTGGACAACGTTTGTCGCCAACAGCGACAATTCAACAGCGACAAGTCGCGCGGTATTCTTCCTTCGGATCTCCCAAACCATCATCTCTGGTGGACTGGTCCATCATGGTTGTCACTGGACAAAAGTGAATGGCCAAAACCTAAACTTAGGACTCTAAACTCGGAAGATAACGAACTTTTGCCGGAAAGAAGACAATGTACGTAACAAGTGCTTGTAACTTCTTCAAACAATTTTGATGTCATCGATTACATAATCAATAAAAACTCGTCGTGGTTTCGTATGCAAAGGATACTCGCTTACGTTGTTCGTTTTATATTCAATTATTTAAGTGAAAAATCCAATCATCGTACCTCATACTTAACTTTTAAAGAAATTCAAGTCGCTAAAACAACCATCATTAAATCGGTCCAGCAAAATTCATTCAGTGAAGATATTCGCGCCCTTAAAAATAAAAACCAAATACCCCTAAAATCAAAACTTCTAAAATACTCTCCGTTTCTTGATAGCAAAGGTCTTCTCAGAGTAGGAGGGAGAATAAAAAATGCTAACCTATCTTTTAATATCAAACATCCTTATATTCTACCAACTAACCGTTTCTCTTCTCTTATTATAGAAGATACTCATAAAGGCAACTTACCCAGGCGTTTCCTCAACGTTCGCCATTGTAAGACTGCAGTTTTGGATTTTGGGATGTCGAAACCTTACCCGCAAGATTGTTTTCGATTGCAACCAGTGCTTTAAGCTACGAAAGGCTACAACTTCGCAGCTCATGGGTGACCTACCATCGCAATATATATATATTTAAAATAAATAATTCACACCGAAAAAAAGGGATAAGTCAAGTCAGGCCTACCTGCGGACTACCTAAATTTTACTACCCAAGGGTAATAACAAAAGGCATTTCTCAAAACAGTTTAATCCAGTGTTAATGTGTACCCAGATTTTTTTATTAAAATAGTGTGTGTGCGTTAAACTGTGTGCAATAAAATAAATCAATGCTAAGTGATAAAGTTAATCCTGAAAGCAAGCAGAGGTAGAAAAATGGTTGAACCCTTGACTATTGAAACCGTTTTAGCTGCAATCAGGGCTTTACTGCTTAGCGTGGGAAAAATTGGCGGACAGCTCCAAGAAGTCACCAACAACATAAATGATGAACCTGAAGATGGACGAAGTAATGGTTATACTCACTCTCCGGGAACATCGCGGAAATAAGCAAGTTCGCAAAGACAATGAAAATTGACATGACATGACATGCTTAAGAATCTAAACACCACAAAAACAATCATCAACGTGGACACCAAGGACGGATTCGGCGCAATAAGGGACTACCTCAAATCCAAGAAGATTGAGAATCATACGTACACCATCCGTAAGAACAGGAAGATTCTTCTCCTTCTTAAAGGAATTCACCACACATATTCAGCTATAGAAGTCGAGGATGAACTTCAGATCTAAGGAGTACCTGCCATCAACGTCACACTTTTCAGATCAAGGATAGCGAAGAACAAAAGTTTGAACTCTTTCGTGGTGGAAGTCAGCAAATCGTGTGATGTTGTCGATATATACACGAAACAACTAAGAAAAGAAAAAGGCGGAATCCCAGAAGAATGCTCAACAAGACTGCAAGGCTAAATCAGTCTGCACTTTGACTCGCCCCTCAGTAAGCTTTGCAGCTATGTCCAAGATAGGGAACGCAGCCAACCCTCAACCTCAACAATTTCAGAAGCCAATTCCAAAACCCCAACAGCCAACAACAGTTCTTCCATCATGGAAACAAAAGCAAGGAGTAACGAACCAGTAACCTCTAATAAGCTTAACCTGGATAAGGAAATGAAGGAACACTTCGGAACCGATCTGTTATCAGCAATTAGGAAAGCTCGATCCGCAATGCCAAGCAATTACGCTTTATTTTGTAAGGAAAAGAAGTTCGTGGCCTCAGCCACCTTTATTTTTGATTTATGCAGCGCATAATGTGCATAAACCGGTTAAGATAATCGCATACAATATAAATTCATTGTACAGCGTATTGAAAAGAACGACATTCCACCTCTTTTTGAAGAAGCACTCACCGGATATAGCTCTAATAAATGAAACCAACGTTGCCAAACGAAACAACATTGATTTCAACAGACAAGGATCAAAGTAAAAGGGGCACAGCGCTCTTCGTTAAGAAGAACATAAAAGCCTCTCAAGTATTGATTCCCAGTCTAAGATCGTTTGAAGCGACGGCCGTTGTCATAGAATTTGAAGTTGGATCAACACTAATTATATTCAGCATATACAACAAATGCAGTGCTAGACAAATTGATACTAAACACGATCTTCTTATTTTCAGCAACATAGCCGCCCACTATTGTACGACACAACTCCATCTGATGCTGGAAACTTCTTGGTGAACTGGTTGGATACAAATTTCGAGCATCATTCATTCCTGGTGGTATCTCAACCGAAGCCAACGTTCCCAAGAACACCATCCTGGCTGGACTTCTACCTGGTTTCCTCAAACTTCATCAACATCATTCCCGAGCTGCGGAATTACACGTGTCGGACCCCTATGAGAGATGCGGACCACGAGCCAGTTGAACTTCACATCAAACTGAGCCAACCAATCCCAACAACAGATGCACAAAACGAGGAATACATCAACTACAACCAACTGGATATCGAACGATTCCAAAGAAAAATCGATTAAACCATAGTGATGCCGGATGCAGATGGAAGACCTCAAGAGACAGGTACCCGCATCTCCCAGAAGGAATTGATCGACTATACGATCATCGACAGTGATTGCGGAAGCGACTGCAAAGGATCCAACAAAGGGATTGGAACACGGCCAACGGAAACTATCAAATGGTGAAGAGTGAACTTCAATGTACGTAAATTATGTTGAGAAATGCTCTTCGACATTTCAACAACAACCAGTTCCAAAAAAGGCTACAATCCATCAAACCAGGACCTGATGCATTCAAGGAAATAAACAAGATCATCCGCAAAAGACAACAAATGCAACATATGACAGACAAAATCAGCTCCAGGCAAGGGGAAGTTACGGCGGCTCAGGATAAAGCGGAAGCATTTGCCGAATATTTTGATGGAAATTTCGTGCCAAACCCATCCAGCGATCCTTCACTCTTAGAGTAAGTTGAGTCAACAATTGAGCAACTGCAGCAGACGGACGCTGAAATTATTATTTTTAACAATGAAAATCCTGCTAGTGATCCCGAGCTGACTGGAAGGCTTCACCAACCCCGAAGAAATAGTTGAGCTAATCCAGAGTGGGTGATCTAAGAAATCATTTGGACCATATATGATTTCCAGCTACATCATAAAGAAGTTTCCCCAAGTCATGGTGCTGTTTCTCACGATCCTGTTCAACAATTGCTATTTTCCGAATAGATGGAAGACAGCTAAAATAGTACCTATACCGAAGAAAGCCAACAGAGGTTCCGTTTTCGGATATCGTCCCATATCTCTTCTTAACAACACCAGCAAAATTCTTGAAGGACTTATTCTTCGTAGATTGAAGGCGTTCTGCACTCATAACCACATTGTTCCGGACATGCAGTTTGGATTTCGAGAGAAACACTCTACTTTACATCCGATCTTGCGATTCCATAACGACGTTGTTAGTACCCTCAATAACTGTCAGGTTGTTGTTGGGTGCTTTCTGTATATAAAGAAAGCATTCGACAGCATCTGGATACAGGGGCTAATTCATAGGCTAAGCACCTTTAATTTTCCAGGTACACTAATAAAAATAATTTTCAGTTTTCTCAATTCCAGATCGTTTTTCGTCCAGATTGAAAACAGCCAGTCAACAACCAAACACACCAAAGCAGGAGTTGCGGAAGGATCAAAGCTGGGACCGTTCTTCTACAACATCTTCACAACAGACCATCCTCAACCCAACAACGCTATGAATATGCTCTATGCGGACGATTCACTAACATACGCCAAATCTATTTCACCAGTCATTGCAGCCCAAAGAGTAGAAGAACACGTGAGACCGCTATGGGAGATCTACACAACATGAGGCATCAGAGTCAACTCCGCCAAATCTGAATTGGCTTGTTTCAGAAGACCAGCGGAACAGCGAAGTACACCCTCAGCTAAAAGCTGCCGCAGCATTATCATCAATCTGCCTGACGGATCGCAACTGACAACCAAACCATCGGTGAAATATTTGGGTGTCAACTTTGAGGAGAGGCTACGCTTCAATCCGCATATAACAGCTACTCTGAAGAAAGCAAACTACTCTTTCCACCGCATCCAAACCCTAATGCGGAAAAGGAATGGACTCAGCCAAAGGACGAAGTTGCTTTTTTTATAAGCAACTTCTCAGACCGATCATCACATACTGCTTTCCTGTCTGGATTACTATTTACAAAATCAGCATGAAAGAACTAGGAGTGTTCGAGAGGAAGATCTTGTGGATCTGCACGGGACTCCACTTTGACCAAAGGCGACGAACAAATTTCAACAACATGCGACTCTATGAGGCATCCGGAATAACACCCCTTGACAAATACATGATCAGTGCTGCCAAAATACTGACGAGCAACCTTATCAATCATCACCCTCTAGTGAGAACCATCACAAGTGAAGAGAGACACACCTATCCACGATACCTTGATGTAACAGCACTACTGGACGAAGGAATCATTCCTATCAATGACGACGAGGCAATTTTACGAAGATGCAGCGTCGAACTACCACCGTAGCGAGAAGCCACCGAAACCCCACATCCTTCCAAAAAGAACCGGATATGAACAACACGAGAGGAATCATCTACACAGTATAACATATAACAATCAATCACAATCTTTTTTATTAAAAATAAAAACAATAAAGGTATTCATGCAACGTCGTAAGTTTACAAATTGTGTAAAATGATAAGTTTACGCAAATTTTTCATGAACGACCTTTCTTATACATTTGATTAAATGCTAGGTAATTAATAAATAATCACAGGAAGAGTCACAATGATGTTTGGTTGAGTTTAACGAGTTTAGTTAATTTTACGCAACCAAATCCTTTGATAAGTTTAACCAAATTGTGTAAATCATTTCACATACAAAATTTGTCAGTTCATTAACCAAAATATAAACTTAACCAATTTGAAAAATTATCTAGGGTTTTACGAAGTTGCATGAATACCCTAAATGTATAAAATTAGGCTCCTAATGTGCCAAAACAAATGAAAGTATCAATGTAATAATAATATAAAAAAAATAAGAACCAATTGTAAATATCTATTTCCGTTCAATAAAGACTAACCAGACAGTAGGTTAGGAAATTTTGATAATGAAGGAAAAGTTTGTTAAATGATAAATTTCTCTGTTTTAGATTCTGGAGATGGAGAATAATTATATTGTTTGTTTTATTTATTTCTTAACTAATCCAGTTAATACAAAAAAAGGCAGAATCAAAACATTTTAATTATTAACAATTGGGAGAATAAAAGAATTAAAATAGGTAAATAATTGTCATTCCGTAACACTTACCAACATAGCTCTATCAAGCTGAATGAAATAATTACATTTTTTAAGTAGGTACGCAGGTACGAATTTTAAATTTGTTCCGAGAAAAAATTCAACATTTAAGCAAAGCATACGTTTTTTGAGTAAAAAAAGTTTAATGGTGAGAAAAAAATTGTCCTTAAATACAAATGCGCTGTAAACGAGATTTATGTTGGTATCCGCCTTTAGTTTACAGTTTTCAAAAAAATTATTCTATATGCAAAAGCAAATACAAATGCCAAGCGCTATTTTTTTCACAAAAGAATGTGAGTGACATTGTTTTGTGTGAAAAAATACGTCATTAAGGCTACTTTACAGGTCCCATGCGAAAAAAGTCAATGAAATAAAGTGAGAATACCTACAAATGGTTTTCTATCTAAAAATAATTATTTTCCATTTTAAGGCCTATAATTCATTAATCAAGGGTTACATTTTTTCCAATTTCCCGTGGGTAGGTGCAAAACCTGCATGCCCTATGAGGACCGAAAAACGCGTGCTCATAGGTGTGTGATTCATTCATTCATTCATATCTAGCATTCTATTTTTAGCGAAGTTAAGTAACGTGTTGCAGGTTACTTTCCGGTGAAAGTTGCTGCTTATTCCGAGATTTTAAAGCGGTTTTCTGTTCACTGTACCAAGTCGGAAGGTTTTGTTCTTCATAGACGGCGTACTAAATTCGACTCGTCAAGAATGTCAATAATCGTTGAATTAGAGTGTTCTACTAGTCGATTTCTATGTTTTCACGCGAAACTTAGGCATTAGCATTTTATAAGTTGTGTTATGTATTATGTGTGCTTTTTGTATTATATCAATAAAGGTATCTACTGCGTCTTCTAGCTCAAGAGGCGTTTGTAATGATACCCTTAACGTCAAGAATGTCAATAATCGTTGAATTAGCGTGTTCTAGTAGTCGATTTCTTGTTTTTGTTTTATATTATGCGTGGGTTGTGACTACCCTTAAGATGATTGAACACACTGCGAGCGTTAGGAAAAAAGGGAGGGATTTAAAAAGACATACCGATGTACATTGGGTTTGAAATTCTGAATATCAAAATGGGAGGGAAAAATAAATCCGGGTAAAGCATTCCACATTAGTGCGGTTCGCTGAAAAAAGAATCTCTTTACTTAACAGTACGTCCGAAATTGGGCTAAACTGATAGGCATTCATGGCAGTGCGAGTATTACGGTGGAATTGTTTAAGAGGACGAATGCAACTGGCTATTTCGCTAGAATACTGCTTATAAAAATAGCGATAAAAAAAGGAGAGGCATTCGAATGTTACCGTTAAAGTACTATCACCTATCATTTTTAAAGCTCTTTTTTGGATACGATACAAGAGACTTAGGGTTATGGGAGCACCAGCCCAAATGTGCGAATTGTATTCAAGCTTTGTAGATTACATCCAGATCAGAAGGGGTAAAATATTTCTTGCATCTTCGAAAAAACCTAAACACTTGCAGTGTTTTTGGCGAGGTTGAATATGTGGTCGTTCCACAGAAGGTGATCTGTGATGCACATACCCAGAACTGAAAGCTGTTTAGTTTCCTCGATGCTAGTACCGCTCATGGATAGCGGCAAAGGGGGTGGGTTCTGCTTGAATGACAACAGACAGCATTGGGTTTTTGAAGCATTAAATTCAACGCGGTTTTTAGTTCCCCACTGGACAATGCTGTCAAGATCAGAATTTAATGAGCTTATCATACGCTGCCGTTCAAGTTCCACATCCGAAGTGCAGGTATGTGAATCTAGAAACGAATATGAAAAACTGAGGGTGCTATCATCGGCAAAACAAAATATATTAGAAGTTTCAGATAAGAGATCATTAATAAAAATGAGAAAGAGGGTAAGAGACAAAACGGAGCCCTCGGGCACAACAGCATTTATTTTATGAATATCAGACTTGAAACCGTCCTATACAACTTGTATTGATCGGTCCGAAAGGTAATTTCTAATCCAACGAGAAGAGATTCGTCGATACCAAATGCACGCATTTTCGATAAGAGAGCTTGATGCCAAACTCTATCAAATGCTTTTGAAATATCGAGTGCAATAATCTTACTTTCTCACTGCTCGTCGAGATAAACCATCAGATCACCAGTGAAACTATTACTACGAAAGCCATACTGCCGGTCATTAAGAAGCATAAATAAATAATATAAAGATGGGAATCCTCGGCTGTCAAACTGATTTGCCTACAAGCTCAGACCGTGGTGAATGTCATAAAGTTGCACTAGTAACCTTTACCACACTAACACTAATGCAACTTGATGATTTTCACCACAAATCATCGGTTTTTTTTAAATTTGTCAGTTATTTTAAAAACCCAATGGACATGTTCATAAAGTATAAAAGCAGGTGAAGTGAATTTTTAAGTGCTCACTTCCCTTTATATAATTTTATTTTAAAATTGCATTGGCTACCTAAATTCAAAGCGTTCTAAGATAATAAAAGACATATTGGTAGTAATAAATAATTGAATAAATAAATGTATGTTAATTGAACCATAGTGGGAGGAAATTTGTTTGTGAAATATGAAATTTCATAGTAAATATGTTAGCCTTTTTACACCGAACTCAAAACGAGGTTTTCGCGAAAATATTGGCTTTGGAGAAAAACCTAATCGAAAACACAAGGCTTCACATACATTTTTTTGAGCTTCAGGTTTTCGTAAAACACAAGTTTAATATAAAACCAGTCGAAAACTTGTTGGAATTCAGAGATGAACAAAACAAACGTACCTTTTAAAAAGTTCAGTGCCTAGTAAAATGTCAAAAAAGAAACTGATTGGATGCTTTTATATGGATCATAGTTATATAAATAATCACCATTTTACATCCATAAAAGTGAAGAAAACAACAAAATGAAAAGATAATTGTAAGTGGTTGGTGAAAGAAAAACTTTAATGTTAAACGAAAACGTATAGTGTAATGTTTGGTGTGAATGGTTTTTGAAAAGTTTTTGCCGAAGTCTGGTTTTGGGGTTTGTTGTGAAAATCCTATTATTCCTTAAAACTTGTATTTCTTACTGGAATACTTCCACAGATTTATGATCTCCACAGAAACGAACTATCAAAATTAGTCTGGATAATAATAGCTACGTTTTATGCATGTCCATGGACCTTGGGAAAAAAAACGACATCGGGACATTTTAACATTTGCCTTGGTCTGCCATTTTATATAACCAGCAAACATTTAACATTTAATTATTATTTGTTCAATGTAATTTGTTCTTACTTATTTACAGCACAGTGATTAAAGATTTTGTTTCACTCATACATTGGACAAAAAAAAAAGACTGGAAAACTATGCACCAAGCACCAAATTCTTTTAGTTCGCTTCCACCAAGGTGAGGACTCTCCCGTCTGACGGGAGAAGTTAACGAAAACTAAATGAAGAGTACCACTTCGCAATTATGTGTGCGTCATATGGATTACTTGTTTTCACCCGGTTTCCTACGACCACTACGTTGGCTATTCTAGTTCTACCTTAAAGGCTCTCCCAAACCAACGCGAATTCGCGGCGACGGCGAATTTTTGTTGTTGTTTAGCGTTGTGTATTTGTCATATTTTTTACTATTGTGAATGATTTGCTGCGAATCGCTCCACATTCGCGTTGGTTTGGGAGAGGCTTAATTCTGAATTAATATTGTTATTGTTGTATTTGACTAGTAAATTGCTTTGTTTTGTTGTCGTTTTTTTAGACAGACTTATTTTGAGTTACAAAAAACACAACTAATACTATAATATGTATTGAATTTTCTTTTTGCTTAAAGGTTCTCCCAAACCAACGCGAATGCGGAGTGATTCGCAGCGAATCATTCACAACAGCAAAAAATATGACAAATACATAACGCTAAACAACAACAAAAATTCGTCGTTGCTCCCCATTCGCGTTGGTTTGGGAGAGCCTTAATTATGTAACTAGGTAAAAAGAATTGCACATTTTATCAAAATATGTATGTTCAAATTTTAATCAATGGTTCATTAAATTTAATTCACCAAATCGGTGAATTAAAATCCGATGAACTTAGGTTAAATGATGGTTAAGGCCAAGTAAGTGATAGTGGAGAATCAGGGCCAGTTTGTTCACATTAGATTAAATTTGAAGTAAGTAAGTCACAGAATCTGGTTAAATGCATCTAACCTACCAATATTGGCCAATTAGCGATTTCTATAATCAACAACTCAATTTTATTGGAACGGCAAACCATTTGGCTGCAATTCGTTTTAAAAAATTATATTTAGGTAAACATATTGATGGTGCAGTCGTACCTTTCAATAATATTCCATTAAAAAAAAGTGTGTTTGCACCCTCAAAACAAGAATTTTTAGAACACATCCCCAGAGGTGAATTCAGAAATGTCACTAAGTTTATGAATTCTTAAAATTCAATGGAAAGTTGGTTGCCGGAAATTTTTGATAAAATTAAAAATATTACTTAAAATTTCTGGCACAACTAAATATTTGTTGTTATTATTTAACAAAAAAACGAAAAAATTAATAACAAATATAAAAAGATAAATAAAATAACGATGCAGAATGGCAGACGCACTAAAATAAAAAAACATGATATCAAGTTTGGAAAAAAATTGGTCTGTCAAAACAAATTAAATTCACCGCGTTAAGTTGTTGTTGCAATTCACATCTATTCATCGACACGGAGTCGGATTACAAAAACAACAATGTAAACAAATGGGTTTTGGAGGGTGAAACGTACGAAAGTTTCCCATCTTTACATTGTTTATTTATGTTAAGAAGCTTCCGTTCTTCAAGATATTTCTTGAGCTGATAATTAATCAGCGTTTCCATGACCTTGGAAAGAAGGGACGTAAGTGTAATTGAACTATAGTTAGAGGGAGAAGAAGATACGCCTTTTTTAGGGACTGGCTGGACAAATGCTGTTTTCCATCCACTTGGAAAGAGACCAGTAGAGTAGGACAGATGGAAAAGCTTACGCAGTGGCTTTGCCACTGTTGAAGAACACCTCTTCAGAACAATGGAAGGGATACTATCCGGGCCATAGATTTGTGTACGTTAAGATCTTTTAAGACTTGGTACTGCACGAGTACGAAAAATTGTCCCATAAAATCATTAGAGTACTCAAGCACAGGAGGAGTCATGATACTCTCTGGCAGCCTCGAATTAACAGCAAACTGTGCTGCAAACAAATTTGCTTTGTCTATTGAGCTGACATAGGAAATATCATTGAAGAGGAGCGTTGGAACCGAGGACGAGGTGGAATTACGTACGTTTTTTACAAATGACCAAAAAATTGTACTACTTTTGAAACATTGTAGTAATTTCTGATTATGTAAAAATTTGGTTCGTCGAATATGAACATTACAGGTCTTTCGAGCTTGTTTGAACTTATTCCGGTTCCCCTCATACGGGTTGGCTTTGTATCTTCGGAAACTTACTTCTCTCACCCTGATTACTTCTTTACAGCTCGAATCAAACCATTAATTTTCTTTCGGTTTGATAGATTTTATCCTGTTCGGAATAAATTTTCCCATACCGTAGAGAATTAAATTTGTTACCATATCTGTACTGGAATCTACGTCATTACCGAGGAAGCATAGCGACCAGTTAAAGTGTTTGAAGAAATTATTGAGACCGTCCCAGTTGGCTGTCACGTATTTCCAAACGGTTCTCATTTGAGTTATTTCTTTAACTGGATTGTTTTGTCACGAGCAATTAGTAGATATGACACAATGGTCAGATGTGCCCAGAGGCGATAATACTATTGTATTTATCAGGGTCAGAGGTAAGAAACAAGTCTAAAGTGTTGGCGGATTGACCTGCAACGTCAGGGATACGAGTTGGTTTAACTCAGCAAAGACCTCAACATACCTTTCTTCGGGTGTTGTCACTATGCTGTATCCATAGAGATTAAACTCTGAATAGTAAGAATTTTCCCCTATTTGAGTTTCACTCAGTGCCAGAACAGGTACCCTGTTTTGTACAGTATAAACATACACGGCACAGAAATTTTTTCTCAGTCCACGGATGTTAGAAAAATCCACTCTAAACGTACCTGCCATTCAAAAATGCAAAATTAACACTAAAACCAATTCAGACAATTATCTAAATTGAATCGCTAATTTGAGTCCCAATCTGGACTTTTCAATAATACTAGTGTTATGCCTTAGTGACAGATTATATCGATCCGCTCCTGGTTACCCAAAAAAAAAACAATCAACTATATATCTGAAATCATATTAGCTTAATCCCCGCTACACTATGTGAAGAGCTTCACAGTCCACACACATTGCAATAAAGATTTTGCAAACAACGACTGTGAGAGAAAAGGAAGAATGGATGATTGACCACTCGCTGTGTTCCGTTGATTTGGCATTTGTTATGTTTTTCGTGGTGCGTGTGTAATGAATCAGCACTGGCACTGGCAGTGGCACTTGTTTGGTATTATGTATATATATTTTTTTTGTAAATATGGATGGATGGTGGATTTTGTTATTGCTAATTTTAATCCACTAGCACTGAATTGTGTGTTGCGCGGCTCAAGACAGGGTTTTTAATTTAATTTTTTTATTTTATTATTGTTTTATTTAAGATGTTTGTAAGACGTTATCTAATATTTTTATTTCTTTGATTTAAATAATTTATTATAAATTAATAAAACAAGAATGGACAAAAAAAAAAACAGATGGCATGATAACGAGGGGACTATAACTTCCGACGAAACTCTCACAAGACGTGTGCTGCTGTTGGGTTGCAGTTCGTATTTCTTTTTTACGTGCGGCTTCCATTTTAATTTCGCGTCTAGAGTCATTCCCAGATACTTTGCCTAATTTGCAAATGGAACACGAGCGGTATTAACAAAGATGGGTAATCTATGTATTTTGTATACGTAAAATCCACGTAGACTGACTTTTGTTCATTGAGCGCTATTCGCCATATTTTTTTTCCACTCATTGACGTTATCAAGAGTATTTTGTAATTTAATTGTAGCTTCGCTAATAGTTTTGCCTACTGCTAGTATTGCAGTATCATCAGCAAACGTGGCTACGATAGTGTCCTCTGTTTGAGGTATATCGCGTGTAAATAAAAGGTACAGAACTGAACCTAATACACTTCCTTGTAGTACCCCAGCCACTATTTTTTAAAATTAAAATATTCATTTCCATTTCTTACACAAAAAATTCTGTTATCTAGATATTCGTTCAGAATGTTATATAGTCCTTCAGGTAGAACTTGTCTTAATTTGAATTTGAGGCCTTCCTGCCACAACTTGTCAAACGCCTACGACACGTCCAAAAAGATGTCGAACAGATTTTCTTTTCTTCAAGAGCTCTCTCATTTACGTCAACAGTTCTATGCACTTGATCAATTGTCGAATGCTTGCTTCTTAGTCCGAACTGATGTTCAGGTATTAATTGTTTCTCTTCTAGTTTCGGCTGCAGGCAAGAGCAGTATTCTTTCAAAAACTTTTGATATTATAGGAGGAAGTAGATCGGCCTGTAAGACTTCTTTTCGTGAGATGGTTTGCCAGGTTTCAAAACCTTGATATGTAAAGGAGGTTAATAAATCCTTTACGAGGGATCATTTTTAAAATTTCTGCCGTAATTAAAGTCATATCCTGGAGCCTTATTCGACTTAAGCTTCTTTATTTCCCATTTTAATTCGGCAAGTGTAGCATTTCTTGTTATGTAGCTTTCATTTGAAGTAAAATTCGTATTAATATTTTAGTTGAGTTTTTACCCATCGAACTGCTTAAATGTATGTTCTAAGTAATGGGAGAATACCATCGCTTTTTCTTTGTCACTTTTAGCCCATTAATTTTGGTTTTTTCTTATTTGGGGCCACTGGAAGCTTTGGTTTTTTCGTTGTTTTTATAGCTTTCCAAAGTGAGTAGTTGGATTTCCCCGCTGTCAAGCCTTCAAGGTAATATTCAACTTCTTTAGCATATTACTCAAGCGATTTAAATAAGCTTTGTGTTTAGGTTGAGGAGCACGGATTCGCTGCCATTTCTTACGTGCTTTTCGTTTCTCTTTCACTAGATCTTTTATTTCCTGAGGATATTTTATATTTTTATAGCAATGCATAACTTTTTGATAAGGTGTGTTATCCCAAGCTGCTTTTTGTATTATATCAACAAATTTATCTACTGCGTCTTCTACCTCAGGAGGTGTTTGTAATGATACCCTTAATTCAATGTTGTCCTCAATATCGTTTTTAAATCCATCCCAGTTGGTTTTACTGTTTGTTAACCTGGGTGGTTTTTCAATTTTTACAAGGCTTTCGGTTATAGTGAGTATGACGGCTGAATGATCTGAGAAGAGGTCGTAGCCCTCTGAAATTTCTACACGGTTAGAGGGTATTCCTTTTACCATGAATTAATCGATTTGGTCAGGTATTTTTGATGGATCAGTTGACCAGTAAGTTGGTTTGCGAGTCAAATGAAAGTCACAATTATTTTCCATTCCTGCTTCATATAGCATGTGACTCTTTTGAGACTTGCATCGTGAGGCCTAGAAGGTGTGCTTTGCATAAAAGTCACCACCAACAATTAAATTTGGGCTTAGTGACTTAATCAATGTCGTTAATTCACTCTTATCAATTTTGCAACGCGGAGGGCAATATATGGAAGAGACATTGAAAGGAATATTTTTTGTTTTAATCTGTACACTACTCAATTGCATCGATTCCGCCTGTATTTTCAGGCTTATTGAGTGTTCAATGCACCCTTTTACATACAATAATGATCTACCTTTTGCTTTGTTTGACGGATGAATAGCGTCGTAGTCATGAAACCCGTGCATTTTGAGATTTGATTCATTTTTAGCATGCGTTTCTGATTTCAAACATATGTCGATATCATTTTCCCGCATATACATCTCCAATTCTCCAAGTTTTTGCCATAATCCGTTGTCAATCCACGCAACAATTTCAAGCTTTTCCATCATATATTTTTTGAAAGAGGTTTGGGTCGAAAACAATTTTCGAGCTTACAAGATAAGTTTATTTGTTTCACATTGTTCTTCAAGTTTTGACAAAATTACTGAAAAGACTTTCATTTACGGGTATTTTTTTTATCGCTGTTTGGGCATATATTTCTGCATTTCCTTGCCCCGATATTTTCTCCGAAGGTACTGACACTGTTTTCTTTTCCTTATTTCCTTACGGATACTAGGTTATGGAACTTTCGTAGTTTTGGAAGTCTTGGGAATTACTAACTTACTTATCCGGCTCCCGATCCATGGAGGGTCTCTCCCTGAGATATTGCGGTCTTCCATCGGTTGCGGTCCCTCGAACGCTCCCTCTAGTCATCGAGACTAAGCGTTCTTGCGTCGGAAACCGCCTGATCCCTGTAGCGGAGGTTCGGTCTTCCTGGTCGTCTCAAACCTGGGGGCTGGGATTCGAAGATTTTTTTGGTTGGATCATTGTTGTCCATTCGCTCGATGTGGCCGAGCCAGTGTAGTCGGCGTGTTTTGGCTCTTTGGACTACATCCACATCATGGTACAGCTCGTATAATTCACGATAAAATCTTCTTCTCCATTCGCCCTCCTCGCATATTGGAACAAATATCCGCCGAAGAATTTTTCTCTCGAAAGTGCCCAGTATCAATTCCCCTTTTTTACTTATCGTCCAGCACTCGGCGCCGTAGAGTTGATCTGGTAAAATTAGCGTTTTGTATAGCGTGCACTTTGTCTTCCAGGAGAGGAGTTTTGAACCCATTTGTTTGGCCAAACCGAAGTAGCAGCGGTTCGCTAGGGTAATTCTTCGTCGGATTTCCACTAAGGTGTCATTCGTGGGGTTGATGTTTGTTCCGAGGTAGGTGAACTCCTTGGCTAACAGTGACGTTTTGTCCTAGGCGATGGACAGATGAAGCTTTGTTTGTTGATAGCATATACTTTGTTTTGTCCTCATTCACTTCAAGACCAACGCGTTTCGCCTGTTCATCAATAGCTATGAATGCTTCTAGTACAGCTCGCTTGGAGCGGGCGATGATGTTGATGTCGTCCGCATAGCCAAGCAGTTGCGAAGACCTGTTGAAGATAGTGCCTTCCAGGTTAACACCACTCTTGCGAACTATCTGCTCCAGGACTAGGTTGAAGAAGTCACATGATAGGTCATCTCCTTGTCTGAACCCTGTACATGTCTGAAATAGCTCGGATGAGCTGTTACCCATTTGCACGTTGCACCGCGTATTTTGTAACGTCATGCGGCATAGCTGGATCAGTTTTTCCGGGATCCCGAGTTCCGACATCGCCAATAGAAGCTCTTGGCGACTAATGCTGTCATATGCGGCTTTGAAGTCGATGAAAAGATGGTGGGTCTCGACTTGAAATTCGTTGGTCTTTTCCAGGATTTGCCTCAATGTGAAGATTTGGTCTATCGTTGATCTGCCTGGCCTGAAGCCACACTGGTACGTGCCGATCATAGTGTTACAGAAAGGTTTAAGACGCCCACATAGTACGTTGGATAGGATCTTGTATGCAACATTAAGCAGGGATATACCTCTGTAGTTTTTGCAGGACATAGGATCGCCTTTTTTGTAGATTAGGCATATGGAGTTCCGCAGGAAGGCCATCCGAGCCGGCGGATTTGTTGTTCTTAAGCTTGTGGATGGCTTTCTTAATCTCTTCAGTACTGGGCGCTGGGACAGAGAGAAGCAGAGAGTTTCTCGGTTAATTGTTCACTGTAGTCTCTGGCTTTCTCAGATGTGCTAAGGCATGCAATGTATTTCTTCCTTTGGGCGGTCTTCGCTTTCTTTTCATTGGACAGTCGGGCTCTGAACTTTGTCACAAGCAGAAAGTGGTCAGAGTCCACATTTGCTCCTCGGAAAGTTCGCACGTCCAAGATGTTCGATGCGTGCCTTGCGCCAATTAGCACATGGTCGATTTGGTTGGCGGTTCGACCATCTGGGGATCGCCAGGTTGCTGTGTGTATCCTTGGCCTGGGGAACGTAGTGCTTCTTACTACCGTATTATGAGCTGCAGCAAAGTCGATTAGTCGAAAGCCTTTGTCTGTTGTCGTTTCGTGGAGGCTGTGCTTTCCAACTAATCCGCCAAAGATATTTTCCTTCCCGACTTTAGCATTGAAGTCTCCGAGCACGTCTTGGGAATTACGGTTTCTAATTGCCTTGGTGTGTTTCTTTATGTTTGGGCAGATTTTGATCGGCGCTTTTGTAATTCTTTGGCTACTTCACAGCTCCTATAGTTTGCTGGGTGATTTCCAATACAATTAATGCACGTCGGTAGACTTTCACTTTTTCCGTTACAGTCAATGGTTAGATGTAAACTGCGCTGGAAAGATGTAAACTGCGCTGGAAAGATTTGTTTTTTCAAGTTGCAGGTACGACCTACACCTACGAAGTCAATGTTGCCTCCGGTTACGTCTATGGTAAGTATGGCGGGGTTGGGTTTGACGGAGGTGGGTCTACGACTGGGACAAACGTTCTGGAGGTGGGTCTGTAACCGGGACAAGATATAATTTTTTTTTAACTTAAGAAAATTTTATTTCATAAGAAAAAAACTTTTTTGTAATTTTTTTCTTACAAATTTGAAAAAAATTTTTCACAAATTTGCTTTTGTGTTTTAAATCACGAATATGCATTTTAAAAGTTGCTAAGCGATTAATTTAGCCGCAAATCATATTTTAAGGTTTCAATTTTGATGCCTCTAGGACGTTTACTTTAGTCGCAAATCGCTTTTAAAGATAAAAGTCGATTTTTCATAAAATACTATGCATCAATTGAAAAGTGGCTTTTCCTAGTAAATATTTCTAAAGTCGCTAGGACGCTTAATTTAGCCGCAAATCTGAAAATATAATTTTTTAAGTTTTGAAAAATAATATTTTAGAACTGGAACTTCCTAGATCATGATCAACCAACCAGACAGCGCATCGCCATCCTCACCCTAAGTTCCTACATTTATGATTACTTCAATGAATTTAAATAATCATTTGTTTTTAGTAGTAGTATGTTTGTATATAGAGTCTTTTATTTCTATAAAAATAATTCCTTAGTTTCAATTTCAATTTTAAGTTCTTACAAATAATTACCGCTTAATTACTCAACATAATGTTTATTGGGAAGGCAGGGATTATGTATAAAAAACATATTTACATATATGCCTTTTTTGAGTTCTAGTATACCTACATACATATCCATTAAATGTCCTAAAATACCCTCTAAATAAAAATTAAAAAAAAAAATGTCTTCATCGCAACTGCAAACAAATAGCTAAATCGGGAACCTATCTACAGTTAAAAAGGTCAGGTTGAGGCATCTATGTAAGTTTCTTTTGGAATTTAATCATACCCATACCTACATAAATACGAAATTAATTTATTTTTTAATTTAATTTTATATTAAAGAATGAAAAGCCCATACCTTATCAATTAAGTACCTAATTTTTTCTTATCCTTAAGAAATTGTAGCTATGTATGTACCTTAGGGGTGTCGAAATTTTTTTTATTTTTTAAATTCAAAATGGGTATCGTGGATCGTGTTAATGATTTAGAAAGAAGTAATTTTTGTTCTGGGATCAATTCGAGCATTCCATTAAACAAAAAAATCGAAAACGGCCAGAAAATCAATAGATTTTTTCTAAAGATATAATGTAAAATGTTATTAATGACATTTTGAGGAGCAGTTTTTTGTTCTATTTTCTTAGCAGCATGTTACAAAAGCAAAAAATATATTTAAATGGTTTTTCTGACCACTTTTTCGAATTGTAATTTTTTGCCTAAAACTGGCCGCGGGGTCTCAAATTCAATTTTGGAAAATGTCCCAGAACAAAAATTATTTCTTTCTAAATACTTTTCAAAATCCACGATACCCATTTTGAATTAAAAAAAAAAATCCGACACTTCTAATGAGCCTCCTATTCATTTTATTGAAAAAGGTGTATCTCCTACAGAATAACAACTATTCATTTTACTATTTCCTTTTCCAAAATGTTAATGGAAATATGTAGGGGAGAGGGGGGCAACTTTGAACACTTTTTGCTTTCGTGTCTCATAAAAACGTATGTGTTGTAATTATTAGCCCGTAAATTAATTTAACTTTGAGATATGGAATAAGTCTTTGGTTAAAACCAATAATCGATTAAATTTTATAGTGTTTTATAATTATTATGATTTTATTACTGAAGCATGTCCTTATGTTCAAAGGTGCCCCCTATGTGGGGCAGCTTTGAACTAAGCAGGGGCACTTTTGAACAATCGTTTTTGTAATAGTTTTTACCAGTTAAAAAAGCAGAATAAAAGTTTTTATTTCTAATGCCATAGAAGTATTTTATTTTCTGAACAAAAGGAGACATTTGACTAAACATAAACAAAATAGAATTCACATATGAATTAAACACTAGGCAAGAGGGGGGCACCTTTGAACGCTGTTTGCTTTCGGGTTTCATAAAAACCAATGTGTTGTTTTCAATGGACTGCAAATTTATTAAAGCTTAAGATATGGTATTAGTCTTTAGTTACAACCAATAATTGAGTATATTTAATAAAGGTTTATAAATATTATGTTTTTTTAATGAAGCAGGTCCTTGTGTTCAAAATTACCCACCATGTAGGGCAGCTTTGAACTAAGCTGGAGCACTTTTGATCAGTCGTTTTTGTAATTGTTTTTACCATCAGTAAAAAAGAAATATAAATGTTATTTTTAATGAAATACAAATGTATTTTATTTCCTAAACAAAGAGAGACAAAATACTAAACGTAAAAAATAGAACTCAAAAAAGAATAAAACAAAATTTTAAGTAGGCCATGAAGTCTAAAGCTACTTAATGATAACATCTATTCAAAAAAAATGTAGAGTTGCTTCACTAACCCAACTGAAATATAAATAGTGAAGGGTAAAAGCCATCATTGCATCTGTCCTCAATGTTTCCGGAGCATTGATTGATGGTCACAGCTAAATTTCTACCGTTCAAAGGTGCCCCATCCGTTTTGTTCAAATCTGCCCCAGCAAGCCGAGTGACAGAAAATCTCAAGTAAATAAGTACTTTTTACATATATATCACAAATATTTTTCGCAAATAGAAAAGTACACCAACAAATGTTTAGGTACACTCTTACGAAAAAAAAAATTAAAAAGTTACAAATGAAGCATTAAAACCTTCAAAACGGGCTACTTATAAGAGGGATATTTAAAACCGTTGACGATTATAGAAGACACAATTGGCAATTTTAATATTTGATTAACGCTCTGAAATATTTATTTAATATGATTTTATAAGCGATGTTCAAAAGTACCCCATGTTCAAAGGTACCCCACTTTCCCCTACATACCTAGTTGTTTTTTGTTTTAATTAAACAAACTCTCATTAAGCTATGCATCTTTTTAATACAGTTTTCTTTGTTTGCTTGATAAACAATTGATCAAATACAATACAACAAATACATCAAATCTTCAACCCCCAAAAGCAAACAGCAGCGTGGCCTATACCTACCTAAAAAATTCATCAATATTTTTTTTTCATTTCTGGAGTGCCTCCCTTATCCAATGCATTCTTGCGACTGAACTTATAAACACAAAAATACAAAAGTTGAAGAAGAAAACCCATACAAAAAACATATATCCGTCAACACTTGATGTTAAGAGCAGACAAGGTGTTCTACTACCAGGAGCTTTTGAAACATCGATGTTGATGATACTACTATAAATTTTATTTACAAAGGTAATACCTGCTGAAAATAAGCATGAAATATCTCTTTCGCTTAGTATTGTCTTTGTATATAAACTTTATAGTTATCATCAACATTGATGTTAAAGTACCCTGGTACTGGTACTTGAAAAATGCAAGTACCAGTATGTATTTTTTTCAAGTATTTTGGTACTTAAGTACCAAAGTACTTGAGCAGTACTTTCAAGTATTTTCAAGAACTTTTAAGTACCTTCAAGTCTTTTAAGTAATATTTGCACCAAATTCAAACTACTCGTTTCATCAGAAATAAGTGTTTTTTATCATAAGAAGAATCAGAAATCGTAAGTACAAAATTATTTTTACCGAACAAATTCATTTATTTACATATTAAAAGTAGATATTCTCATGTTCCTTATATCCCGGTAGCCAGTGAAATAATAGTCATTCCGATATAGACATTATATACATCATTGGAAAGGTGATTTTATGCACTTTCAGAAAACTTGGTATGACAGGAGCTAGCCTACCGAAAGTATCTGTCATACCTGTTTGAATGAGGCAACCTCTGTTTTTTTATAAAAATTCATTGTGCCTATATATGTATGCTATTGATTTCGAAACCAGTAAGCCGATTGGGCTCAAACTTCCGGAGAATATTTTGTATTTAACCCTAACCATTTTTGAAAAGTTTGGCTAAAATCAGTTTAATAGTTCTTCAAGGAGGAGCAGAAATTCACGCCGGATACATAGTAAAAATACAGCGTTTTTGCGTAAAAGCTCTTTTAGGCTACTCGCGCACATGTAATTTTCAGTTTTGATACTGTTTGGTTGCTAAATTGAGTCCTATGGACTCGTATGAGACTCCGCGCACATGCAGAAACTATTACGTCGTCGATTTGAGCGCCTTTTCAGATTGTGTTTTGGCACAAACTGGACGATTGTGTTTTGGCACAAACTGGACGATTGCCCGAAATCAGTTTTTCAGTTTGTGTCATATGGAATAATATGTAACTGCGCGGACATTCAACGAAATAGTTGCGGATATTTAACCACATCGTTGAATTTTGTTCTTTCCAATGTGCGTTATTTTCCCTATCAAAGAGAACAAATATATCTTTTCTTTAATTTACTGAGCAAAAGAATAGGACGAAGGCGATAATAATTTTCTTTGAATGTATGTGATAGAAAAACTGAATAAACATTGTCGGTGGGTTGGTTAGGTTCGTTGCAATTGCTCGTGGAGTTGCTCATGTGCGCGCTCAGTAGTCAACTTGTGACTAAACTATTTTATTGCGGTAGCAGTTGCATGTGCGCGACTAGCCTTATAGTTTTATTGTTTATTGAAGCGTGATGTAAAAAAATTTACTTTAACTGCCTAAGATTTTCCAGAAATAAGAAATACAAGTAAACTCCGAACTGATAGTACAATCAAACCCGCTTATTTAAATTTTTTAAAATATTTTTTTTTTAGTTTAATAATACTCGTATAATAATTAATAAATAAAATTCAATTATGAACACAAATAAAATGCAGGGCTAGGTCGAACGAACTTGCTCTTATATGTCTAATTGCTTGCAACTCGAGAACTTTTAAAAATATGCAAGTAATTCTAGAAAATTGTAGCGAACATGAAACTCGTTCTATCATAAAAACCAGTCAAGTAAAATTGAGCTCCAAAGTCAGAATACCATTTAATTACTTGACAAAAATAAGAAAAAAAAAATTAAATCGTTGAAGCGGTTTCATAAGAAAAAATATTTTTGTATAAATATGTACTACATATATAAAATTTTAAAAATTAAAAGCCAGCTTTGAGTACTTATTAGGTGCGTTTTATTGGTACTTATGGCTAGCGCAGCATTGAAAACACCAATTAAATAATGCTATACTCACATTAATATCTAACCCAAGTCGGGCACCACATAAGTATAAGCTTAACGCAACTTTATCTCAACTTTTATATCCACATTTTCATTGACTTACTTACCTACACTTTTGAGGTTGTTGTTGTTTGCCAAGAAAATTTTACTGTACTAGCTATAACTTTTTAAACACGCCTATTTATATAGATAACATTTTTTTTAAAATATCAAACCGTTTCTGAAATATTTATTTTTCAACAAAAAAATTGTATATTTTAAAAATCCAAAATTTTTGTTGACATATAGGAGCATTTGCAATAAATTCTGATTAAAATCAGTAGAGCCTCTGAAGAGAAAATCGGAAACCAAAAAAATTGTTATACCGCAGGTACCCCGTTAATAACATTTTCTGTTAAAGTTTTTTCTTACACCATGTACACCAGGCCTAAAATAATATTCACAGATTTAGTTTTATACAAATCGTCTAAGTTGTTTTTGACATCAATATGATTTTCCTTAACAGTTGAATGGCAAGTACCGTTATCTTTGGAGAAAATTTCAAATTTTAATTTACCAAGAAATTATAAAAATCTTCAAGTTCAAAATTTGAAGGAAATAGCTTCGATGGCTTTACCTATAGGTCGAAGTACGGAAATATAGACGGGGAGATTTCAATTATCCACTTTTTTCTGTTCCCTATCATCGTAATGTCATATTTGATAGTTATTGCGATTTCTTTTCTTGAATCCAAAACTTGGCCTTAAGAACCTACGTATACCCCAAGTGAAAGATTTTGTAGGCCTAAATGTACAAAGAAGTTTTGAGGTCCGACTAACCTACTAGTTAAAAAAAAAACAGATTTAAGGAAATTGGACTAAGCTGGTTTGACTGTACTATCAGTTCGGGGTTTTCTTGTATTTCTTATTTCTGGAAAATCTTAGGCTGTTAAAGTAAATTTTTTACATCACGCTTCAATAAACAATAAAACTATAAAAGAGCTTTTACGCAAAAACGCTGTATTTGTACTATTTTTACTGTATCTAGAGTGAATTTCTGCCCCTCCTTGAAAAACTAGTAAACTGATTTAAACCAAAGTCTTCAAAAACGTTTAAGGTTAAATACAAAACATTCTCCGGAAGTTTGAGCTCAATCTGTTTACTGTTTTCGAAATCAATAGCATACATATATAGGCACAGTAAATTTTATAAAAAACAGAGTAAAAAAAATAAGGCAATCATTGAAACAGGTATAACAGATACTTGAAAGTGTATAAAATGACGTATCCAATGATATATATAATGTCTATTTCCGAATGACTATTATGTCACTGGCTATCGGGCTATAAGGAACAAGAGAATAACTTCTTATAATATGTAAATAAATAAATTTTTTCGGTAACAGTAATTTTGGACATACGTTTTCTGGTCTTTTGATAAAAACACTTATTTCTGATGAAACGATTTGTGAAATCCTTTTTAAATTGAATTTGATGCTAATTTTACTTAAAAGACTCGAAGGATCTTGAAAGTACTTGAAAGTACTGGTCAAATACTTGAAAGTACTGCTCCAGTACTTTGGTACTTAAGCACCCAAATACTTGAAAAAATACTGGTACTTGCATTTTTCAAGTACCAGTACCAGGGTACTTAAGTACAAGTACCAGTACCAGGTACTGGTACTTAAAAGTGCTGATGTCCTGAAATACCAAAGTACTTTACAGGTCTGTTCTTCAAGTGAAATAGCCCATCAGAATATTTGGCTCGTATAAAATGAAAACGGACGTGAATGTGCTTCGTCCTCTTATGAAACTCTGGATTTTGAATCAACCGGATCGGACCTTGATTGTCGATGTATAAAACTGGTTGATTTTCTAACTCATAAGTAAATCGCCAAGAAGTTGCTCAATTCAGACCAATTCTTTTAAACCCTCTGCCGCTGCGACTTATTCAGATTCGGTTGTAGAAAGGGCTACACATTTTTGGCGCTGCGATGTTTATGTGATGCAACTCGAGCCCATTAGAATCGCGAGGCCACTTGTTGATCGTCTAGTGGTTATGTCTCTGGCATAGTCAGCATCACTGTAACAGTTTAATGATAAATTTAATTTATTTTCAAAAAATATACCATGGCTCGTAGTCCCCTTCAAGCAGCGCAGAATCCGCTTGAATATGTAGACATGAATCTGAGATGGATTCTCCAAGTAACGGCTAACGCATCCAACAGCAAAAGATATATACCATTAAATACATGAGACTTCCAACAGCCTGCCGGAATGGATCATTCCTTTCGTAGTGTCTGCATATTCTGATGCAGTAATTGATGGATCTGCTGAGTTGATACCACAGCCGCATCAGCCATATTGAATCTTTGCAACAATTTTCTAGTATACTTACGGTGACCACCCGTTCATTATTATAATGAACAGTTCTGTATTTTAGGACAGTGTTCATTATGAATTATTTTGTATTCATAATATGTATATGTTCTGTATTCCAGATAAATTTTAAAAACAATAACGGAAACAATACAAATTGAAAATTTAATTTTAATTATAAAAATAAATAATGTTTGCGTGCGCTTATCTACATAACAAACGAACAAATTAACTAGTACAAATATATTTTAATCTAGACTTGGATTTGTGCAGGCCAAAAACTTAAGAAAAAAATTAAAAACGTATCGGCAGTATGTGGAATTTATAAATTTACTTGATGTGGTCTATAAAAATGCAAACAAAATAGTTAACCCTGATGCTACTGCACATGGGAGACAATAGGCGCGTCTCACCAACTAAAATCTCACTGAGCGCTGAATGTCAAATTTCAACTTTGATTAAATTAATCAAATATTGAAGCACAAAACTTTATCAAATGAATGAAAAATAAAAGCAATTCAATTTGTTTTCATTTTTATTTACATTCCACCTTTATTTTGTATTTTTTATCGATTTTAGTATTTGCACATTCGAGACAAATTGCAATTTGGGTGTCAAATGAACAGCTGTTTAAGCAGAGAAAGAACATTGAGAAATGAATCCCAAAAATTTTCGTCGCAGTAATCTCCTTAAAAAATCAGTGCTCAGGTGAGATTTTTTGTCCCACTCTTAAAAAATCTCTGAGTGCTCAGAGATTTTATTTGTTGAGGCGCGCCTAATACTGATATAATGGTGAGTTGCAAACGCACTAAAAATTCTTGTAAAAATCCTGTTTTTTTTTCCAAATCCAAATATTCAACATAGAGTCGAACAACACTTGCAAGCAGTGAAGTGCAAAGGTACTGACAGAACAACTTCATCAAAAAAAAAGGTTTATTGTAAAGCAGACCCAATTCCTTATGACTTTAAATCTTACTCTAGTTGAAGTAAAGTCTATTTTATAAAGAATGTATATTTATTCATCAATGGTAATTAAAAATTGACTTGAATTTGGTTTCTTTTCTTTTTTGTTAATTATTCGGCATTCTAAAATATGGTCACCGTAAGTATACTGCGACTGCTTTTAATGTATAGAACCATCATGGAAACGTCTAATCTCCAACCCAAGGAAATGTTTAGCGGGAAAAACTATTATCTGACAAGGATGTCAATTAATTGCGTAGGATCTCAGTGTTCTTCTGGTCCCTAGCTGCCATAAGCCCACCGTCAATATAAATAGCTAAAAACAGTTTCTTGTTATTGAGATGGCTGACATTACACATGAACAGCATCTGTAGGCCTCAGATTAAAATCCTTAAAGAGCTTCGTGAACATCTGGTTCCAACAACGAGATGACTGCTTGAGTCCGTACAAACTCTTTTTAATCTACAAACTCTCCCACTATTGTCATTATAGCCTTTGGATTGCTTTACATAAACTTCTTCTTCAATTTTTCCGTTTAAAAACGCAGTTTTCATATCGAACTGCATGATGTTCAAATTTTCAGCTGCAGCAATACTCAAATCGCAACAGGACTAAAAGTCTCTAAGTAGTCTATCCCATATTGCTGGCTAAAACCACGAGCAACAAGTCTCGCTTTGAACCGCATTTCTTCATTTTCTGTCGCATTCTTCTTTTGATTAACCAATTTTGAGTCCACCAATTTTCGACTTTTGAGTAGAGCCGTCAAATACCAGGTATGGTTTCTCACTAAAAAAAATAAATTTCTTCATTCATTGCTACTTTCCAATATTCAGCATCTTAACAGCAAATTGCATCCTCATAGCATGTAGGAGTGTCTGTTTCTGCAACAAAAGCAAAACTTTCCATAATAGAAACATTTAAACTACCTGTATTTTATCAGCTTTTCTATTTTTGAGCCTTGTTCCAATGGTGTCCATATTTTTTTCTGGAGTCATGTAACTTTGGTCGCGTGAAGACTCACAAACGAACTTCTCACCATCAGTAATTTGCCTACAGTGGGCAGTATCAGCCTCTTGTCCATCCGTATTTTCATCATAACCTTGCTCCAAGCCACAACTCGTGATATTTTCAGATAAAACCTCAATACTTGCTTCATCATCAGCTGCTTTACCGTGAATCACACCAGCAAACTCATCAGCCTCATTACCACAAACCTCACTATCAAAGACATCATCAACCTCATCATCAATTTCTCCTCCGAAATTTAATGACTCTATATTTTCGTTGTCTTTCGACGATAAGATTCCAAGACTGTTGAAAACTACATTTCAAGCTATTTCAACTTTATTTTGTTCTGGTATATATACTCTGTAACCCTTCACGCCGCATTCGTGTCCTACAAAAAACCCTTTCTGGATTTGGCATCCCACTTTCTCCTCTTCTGATCTGGTATATGCGCTAACACACGTGTTCCAAACACCTTCAAGTATCCAATTTCAGGCTTTACCCCAAACCATAGCTCATGTGGTGTTTTTCCCTTTACTGTACTCGTACCCGTTTTATTCAAAACGTGGACAGCAGTACTCGACTTAACGTGCTTCTTCCATTACTAACCACGAAGTGAGGTTATCCAATGTCTGTTCAGCCTTTGCGGTAGACTCCCATAAAATAAAAATAAATGTAGTGGCGCAATAGCTCATGGAGAACCAGGGCCTAGTGACTAACAACGCTCAACCATTCCTGTGTGCGTGTTGTTGGCAGGAATGGAGGGGACCTACAATTTTTTGCCGAGTCCGAACGGCTAGGTGAGCAGCACTTATTCTTGACAAGTATACTCTTGGAGGATTTGTCAGTCCCTCGCAAGAGTCAGTATGCAGTGTAAAAATAGCAATAATTTTCAGGCATAGTCATTAAAATCTTTGTTATGAGAATGGAGTCGGAAATATTTTCTCCAACCTCGGCCAACTGCTGTACAATACTTTGCAATTTGAAAACATGTGTCGCCACATCATCTACAGGATCCATCGAGAACATGTAAAATCGTTGTTGCAGCATAAGAATGCTCTCTTTCGATTTTGCCTTATAGACTGTCTTGAGTTTTTCACACATAGCCCTAGAAGTTTGACAATTTATAATATGCAAAAGTGCCTGCTTTTCCATTGTCGTTACAATAATCTTTTGTGCTTTACTATCACGACGTTTTCAAGCACACTCAGCTGCAGCCAGATTTTCCTGCTTTATACTTCCACCAACAACAGGGTAGCATATCATATTTACATATCTCAGCCAGCAGGTCTGCAGCATGTCACTTAGGCATAACACTAGTGACAAATTGTTATTGTGATGCTCAGATTGGGATCTAGATTAATTACTCAACTTATTATTGTCTGACTTGAGTTTTTAGCTAGTATTGAATGTTGAAATGGGTGGTAAGTTTAGGGTCGACTTTAGCAACATTCGCGGACTTAGAAAAAACTTCTATGCCACATACGTTTATGCTGCAAAAAACAATCTAAATGGGTATAATTTGGTAACATTATTCTTCCCCCACCATGGTCTTGCCGTATATATAAGAAAAGATATTGCTTACCAGCTCCAACCACAATACGGATTGTGCTCTAACACAAACTTTAATGGACAGAAATTTAACTTTTAACGAGTTCGATGCTCTGCCCGACTCCATTTAAAGAATTGTTGCCCATTGTCCTCACACTGAAATCGTCATTGCGGGCGATTTCAATGTACACAATTCTTCGTGGCTTCGCTTTTCTGGCCAGACAACACCCGAAGGAAGGTACGTTGAGATCTTTGCTGAGTTAAACCATCTTACTCAGCTTGTCGATGAGCCAACTCGAATCCCTGACGTTGCAGGTCAAACCGTCAACACCCTAGACTTGTTTCTTACCTCTAATCCTGATAGATACACTGTTAGTGTATTATCGCCTCTAGGCACATCACACCATTGTGTCATATCTGCCAATTAAACTATGCTTCCTCGATAGTGACGTAGACTTCAGTGCAGATATGATCACAAACTTGATTCTTTACGGAATGAGAAATTTTATGCTTCATAGGATAAAATCTATTGCACCGAAAGAGAATTCATGGTTTGATTTGAGCTGTAAAGAGGCTATCAGGGTTAGAGAAGTAAGTTTCCGATGTTATAAGGCCAACCCTTCTGAGGAAAACCGGATAAAGTTTAAACAAGCTAGAAAGACCTGTAACTGTCATATTCAAAGAACCAAATTTTTGCATGATCAAAAGTTAAGGCAAAAAATACTACAATGACAAATTAGAAATACAACTTCGTCTTCAGTTCCGACGAATCTTCTTTTGCACTCGTGCAGTGGCAAGAGTTCTAAAAGATCTTGATGTACACAAATCCACTGGTCCGGATAGTATCCCTCCCATTGTTCTGAAGAGGTGTTCTTCAACGCTGGCAAAGCCACTGCGTAAGCTTTTCCATCTTTTCTACTCTATTGCTCTACTGGTCTCTTTCCGAGTGAATGGAAAACAGCATTTGTCCAGCCTATCCCTAAAAAAGGCGTATCTTCTTCTCCCTCTAACTATCGTCCAATTGCACTAACGTCCCTTCTTTCCAAGGTCATGAAAACTCTGATTTATCATCAGCTTAAGAAATATCTTGAAGAACGAAAGCTTCTTAATGACCAGCAGTATGGCTTTCGCAGGAAGAGGTCCACTGGTGATCTGATGGTATATCTCACTGAGCAGTGGAACAAATCTTTACATCGTTTTGGAGAAAGTAAGATTATTGCACTTGATATTTCAAAAGCATTTGATAGAGTTTGGCATCAATCTCTTCTTCGTTGGATTGGAAATTACCTTTCGGGCCGTTCAATACAAGTTGTGTTGGATGGGTTCAAGTCTGACATTCCTAAAATAAATGCGGGTGTGCCCCAGGGCTCCGTTTTGTCTCCGACTTTCTTCCTCATTTTCATAAATGATCTTTTGCCTGAAACTTTAAATCCATTAAATTGTTTTGCAGACGACTGTACACTCAGCTTTTCATATTCGTTTCAAGATTCACTTCCTTTTTCTTCGGATGTGGAATTTGAACGGCAGCGTATGATAAGCTCATTAAATTCTGATCTTAACAGCATTGTCCATAAAGGAATAAAAAATCGTGTAGAATTTAATGCTTCGAAAATTCAATGCTGTCTTCTGTCGTTGAAGCGAAATCCACCCCCTTTGCCACTGTCCATGAGTGGCACTTGCATCGAGGAAGCCGAATATTTTTTAGTTCTAGGTATGTGCATCACAGACCACCTTCTGTGGAATGATCATATATTGCAATTTATAAAGCCTTCGTTCGTCCGAAGCTTGAGTATAATTCTTATATCTGGGCGGCTGCTCCTAAGACCCAATTAAGTCTATTAGATAGAATTCAAAATAGAGCTTTAAAAATGATAGGTGATAGAGCTATAAAGGAAAAAATTGCATCTCTCGAACACCGCCGCAATGTTTCGTTCCTGTCATTATTTTATCGCTATTTTTACCGGCCATGTTCTAGAGAATTAGCCAGTTGCATTCCTCAGTTTACCCTTGAGCCCAATTTCGGACGTACTGTAAAGTATAGAGATTCTTTTCTTAGTCGCACTACCCGAATGTGGAATGCTTTACCTGACTCTGTATTTCCCTCCCATTTTGATGTTCAGAACTACAAAACCAATGTGCATCGGTATCTCCTCTTGAATCCTTCCCTATTTTCCTAACGCTAGCACTGTGTTCAATCATTTTAAGGGTAGTCACAACCCCTTTAGTGCGTACTTATTATAAAAAAAAAAATTAAGAATAATTTTAATCTAGAATTTCCACAAATTCCATTGCTATTTTTACAAAAAAACGTTTCTATCTATATTTCCAAGTTATTTTGTCCTTGTAAAAAAAAATATTTCGCGATCAATAAAAAAATTGGTACTGTTGGATAAAACTAACTGCTTCGTTACAGTGCTTAATAATGACTGAAGATTTATTTCAATGATAAATTAAAGAGAGAGAGAGAATTGTTAAGAATAGAAAACTATAAAAGAAAGTAGGCAGATATGTTACAATCATATAAATTTCTCAACAGTTTGACCCCTGAGAAAGTTGAAAAAGAGTCAACGAAACTTAGCTAGAAAATATGAAATTGTTTTAATTTGCATATAACGAGAAGATCAAAAAGATATATACAAAACAAATTCCATTTTTTTTTGTTTAAGGACAAAACATGGATTCTGCCAGTTATTCAAGGATTTGTACAAGTAGAGCAATGTGTGATTGGAAACGAATGTTTCACATTAGCTTTAGTATCACGAAGATCACGACACCGCGCTGGTACTAGGTAATGTGTAATTAATTTCAACTAAAAAAAATCGTGTTATTTAAGGTGCGTAATGTAGATACAAACGTCGTGGAGTAGATGATACCGGAAATTGTGCTAACTATGTAGAAACTGAGCAAATTCTCTCATTTAGTCACCATCAGCTATCTTTTACACAAGTTCGTGGTTCTATTCCAATCTATTGGAGTCAACCTGGTTACAAATATCGACCACCCCCACAGCTTGACAGAGGTAAGTGTTAAACTAAATCTTTTTTTTGTGCGCCATACAGACTCATAATTCAAATACTAATATTAATTCCATAAGCCGAAGTAGAAACACAAGAGGCATTTGAAAAACACTTTTTGAAGGAGCTCTCCATATATGATTGCGTATGTGTAGTTAACTTAGTTGAACAAAGTGGAAAGGAGAAAATCATCGCAGATGCCTTTGCCAAACATATAATGCGATTCAACAGCGATCATCTTATATATGTTACTTTTGACTTCCATGATTACTGGTAAGAAGGATTTTAAAATTTTAAATATATTAAAAAAAAATAAATACATTTATTCTTTTTAGTCGTGGAATGCGATTTGAAAATGTTGCAGCTCTTGTAGAAGCGCTTGGACCCGAAGCCGGAGCAATGGGCTTTCACTGGCGAGATTCTCGTGGTGGTATTTGTAACCAAAAGTCTATATTTCGTATTAATTGTATGGATTGTCTTGATCGCACAAACGTGGTTCAGACAGCTATCGGGAAAGCTATACTCGAATCACAGCTGGTCAAATTGGGGCTATCGCCACCATATACGCCAATACCAGAACAGTTAAAAGCTCCATTTATGGCTTTATGGGCGAATAACGGGGACATAATAAGTCGACAGTATGCTGGAACTAATGCGTTAAAGGTATTTTTTTAAAATAAACTTAACTTTATGTAAACTAAAAATTAAACTAATTTATTTGTTGAAAATTAAACTCATTTGTTTATAAAACACGCTGCTCAAATAATACTAGCCACTTCCCATATACTCCCACAAGAGACCTGAGTTAGTTCTTTCGTTTCCATCTCATCGTTTGCCAACCTTTCTTTAAAATCTATTTCTACCCCAATTGTGCAACTTCAAATATCAATTCACTCAGTAAACATAGTATTATTCATTTTGTATTTTATCTAAAGAAACGTATTCCCTGTTCAATTTTACCTTTAGCAATCATTATAATGCTTCACATAATTATTTTCAATAAAAATTGTGAAATTTTTTGAAGTAAAGGTGCTTCACCGACGTGACACTATTACTTCAGGTTGACTGTACATTTAAATAACTTCGTGTTAGAAACCCAAAAGAAGAGACTTGTCGTTTTGCTAAAACGGCAACCGCAATATGAGTGATTGCTTTCAGTGAAAAATTTTAATTTTTCTTTCCAATCGTTACGCGGAGTAAATTACAGGTTTACAGTGCTCAATAAATCCGCCTGATAACTGCATGGATTGAAAAAATGCCTGCCGTCGAGTAGTAATTTTATCCCTTGTAATGCATTATTAGACACAGAAAAAATACTGAAAGTAAAAGAATAATAAAAAGAAAAGAAGTAAGAAATTTGGACTTTTTGGAATACAATGCAAACTTTTTGTTTGTTTTGCCTTTGTGTATTTTTCTTCTCTATGATCATTTTCTTCCAGTGAAGTTCGCTAATTGACGAGATCAAATATGCATTTATATAGATTTTGTTAATGCTCATGATGCAACTAAATAAGATAGCGCATTGCGCATCATTCACATAAAATGACGTCATCGACACACACAAATATTTTCTCCGAGGTTAATAAAACAAAGATTTTTTGACTAAAATCTATTAATTTAATATGAAATATCATTGCCTCAAATCAAGGCACTTGTTTTTAGGATCCTGAACACACATTTTTATTATAAAAAGAACTAAAACATCAGGGAAAATTGTGCGTCGATGACGTAGATGCGCAGAACGAAACAAAAAGAAAACAGGACGGCGTTATCTGTTTAGTTGTATCATGGCTAATGCTCATCATAGAGTAAACAGAACCAGTTCTATTTTAAGCTGGTAGACATTGGGGCATGTTAATAGATATTGGATAACGGCCCCATTAGTGAGATTGTTGAGCGCTGTTTTTTAGGACCTCGAAAACAGTGGGGACAAATGTTCCTGATGCTATTATCACTATTTCATCAGCGGACGCTACGCTTTTTGAATGAAAATGACATGACCTTTTGTCCAACTCAGTGATGTTTAAAAATTCCTTGAATATTCCCACCCTTTTTTTTGGGAACTCTTGGATTGAAAATAGTCAAATGTGTTTCGCCCAGGTCGCAAAAGCTTTTAAATTTGAAGTAAAATTGTTAAGCTTGGTTGATAAGCCCTCTTAATTTTTCCTAGGATGGCCAGCTCGTTACACCGCATCATGGTGTTGAATTTGCCTTTTCCTTTGGTAAAGGGGCAAGACTTTCGTAAGCACTGTGAATACCTGAAGTTAGATTACTCACATATTTTTCAATGTCCGAAGATTTCAACAAAGGTATAATTTCATGACGGCCCAAGGACAAGGCCAATCTTTCGTTTGAGGCTTACCAATTTTTTTCCTGGAGTTTCCGTAGGGCTTTGGGTAGTGTATTTTGTGCTCTACTTAGAATGTTATCATTCTATGGTCTGAGAATGTAATATTACTTGAGACCAGGCTGACTGCAAAGGAATCAGAATTGGTGAAAAGTCTCACATCAAGCACTTCTCGATCCCGAGGACAACTTTCTATGACGTAGGTTTATCTGAAGAACTTTATTAAATGATTAAAACCCCCCTTCAATTTGAAGCCTCTGGATAGAAGCTTTGCCATATTCTCGCTGTTCAGCATCAAAATAGCTTCCTGGTCTGTTTTTGTAAGCGCTTTCATCTTGAGCTGCTAGAGAAGCTGCGATTTTATGCCTGCTGGAAGTTCCCAAGCCATTCTTTGGTCATGTCTGGGCCTGGTACATCAACCGCACTTTTGGTCACTTTTGAAGGCAACACTTTATGTTACCCCTTGAAGTAACCCCTCTCATACCATTGACGGTGGCTTGAAGCCATTTAAGCGTTCACTACAGGGAAGGAAAATCCCGTGAAGGGGAAGATCTCATTATTCATACACTCGAGAAGCTTTACCTCTATCCGAGCCCACTGCTCACTAATTAGCCACTTTTCAGTGGTACCCTCATTTATAACGGCCACTTTAAGACTCTCAGCTACAACGTCAGCAAGAGTAGCGGCCTCTCCCTTATTGTGAGTCGTAGTAGCCTTGGCACCTGTCACCACCAGGATTTTGGTCAAAGTTTCGCTTTGAGGTGGTTCTTTCATCTGCATTTTCACAGAATTTTCAGCCACTGTGACATCTGCGTCCGAGCTGTCCGAATTGGCGAAACATTAGGCGCGGCTCACCAAATAAAATCTCTTAGCGCTCAGTGATTTTTTAAGTGGTACAAAAAATCTCACCTGAGCATTGGGCTTTTATAAGGAGATTACTGAGTCGAAAATTGTTTGGATTAATTTCTCAATGTTCTTTCTCTGCTAAAAAAAATGTTAATTTCACACCCAAATTGCAATTTATCCCTGATATGCAAATACTAAAATCAATACAAAATACAAAATAAAGGTGGAGTGTTACTAAAAATGAAAACAAATTGAATTTGCTATTATTTTTCATTCATTTGATAAAGTTTGTCGCTTTAACATTTAAATATTTTAAGCAAAGTTGAAATTCTGTTTCTAAAATTTCAGTACGAGAATTTTAACACATGGTTTTCATACCCTTCAACGGAGAATCTTGTCCCACCAAAGTATTCCGCCTCCGTCAACTTGAAATTGAGCGCTTAGTGAGATTTTAGTTGGTGAGACGCGCCTATTGGTAGTTAATAAAGTGGAATATCATATGATATCAAAGATTGGTAGTCATCATCATCCGACGCCACCTCTCCATAGCCAGCTCCAACAACATCAACCTGACAGCAGAGCTGTGGTGCTTTCTATTTTTAACTATAGTTAAGTATTGTTGTTATGTCAAAAATAGTTGTTGATGTGTCATTGTTAGACTTTGTTGGGATTGTTACAATTCTGTTGAGAAACGAAATGTTGTTGGATACTGTTTATGTGTCAAATGAATGAATGAATAATATTTTATTTGCATTATTATTGCATAAAATCGTTTATTTTACGAAAATTTCCTTTATAGCTTATAATTGGCACAAATATCATTTTAATTATTGTTTTTTCTCTGAACTTTATCGAAACCAACAAAAATTCGGTTTGTTTTTTAAGCAAATCAGTTCCCACAACACTTTTAATTACAAATCGTTACTATTTGACACTCCAGAATGCATTTAGAAACGATGTTATGCCGTCATATTGTTACGAATCATAACAATTTTAAAATAAAAGAACGATAAAAGTAAACTATTGTTAACAATGGTTAACTATCGTTAGAAAAAGAACGCACCACTGTAAAGTAATTCAGTATATTGGTACTTAAGTACAATTTTAGTACAACTAGCTGTACTTAAAATTTTTTAGGTACCAGTACAGTTCCTTTGTACTTTTAGCTTTAAGGTACTTAAAATTTCAATTACTTAAACTTTAATTCCACAAAAGTACTTAAACATTTAGTGTTGATTACTTTATACTTATGAGTTGTACTTAACTACTTTTTTCTTTTAAATTCCAAAAGTACCTTTAACTCCCTTTTATTACTTTTAATTTCAAAACAAGAAATAATAAATGTCCTTTAAGAAAATCTGTCCTTTAAGTAGAATATATATATGTAATAGCGTTATCACATACCCTTATAAAGGTACCAGGTGTATGATTTGTAGGTGGTGCTCGTTTCGATGTAGTCTCGCCGGAAATGGGGAAATGTGTCGTGGATTTCTCGCTATGGTCTCACCGTGACATTTACACGTGGTTTTTGGCTTTGAGCATACTTTGCTGTCATTTTTCTTTGGTCTTACCATAGTCTCGCCAAAGTTTTTTGTTTACATGTGGTTTTTGACAAAAGCGAGATGGTGGCAAAATATGATCAAAAAAGATATGTAAATGTCACGGCGATACTTAAGCGAGAAAAACGTTACATATTTACCCGTGTAAATCGGCTCGACAAGACAACAGAGAGGCAAAACACAATTATCATGACACTGATAGTCACGTTTTGAATTTCTTAGCATGTTTTAAGCTTATCTTGACCGTTTTACGTTTAAGGACATCTTTTGGTTTAAAACATTTATTATTTCTATTTTTTTTTGAAAAGGAATTAAATGAAATTATGAGTACTTTTGGAGTTAAAAGTATTTAAGTATAAGTAATAAGTGGTAAAGTAATCAATACAAAATTTTCTAGTACTTTTGTGGAATTAAAGTACAAGTACAAGTACCTGGTACTGGTACTTGAGGTTTTTAAATACAAGTGCTAAGGAATTGTACTGGTACCCAAAAAATTGCTTGTACTTGTACTTAAGCCTTCAGTATACAGGTCTGCCTCAGAGTCTGTAAGATTTATGAGGTATTCGGAAAATGCATCGTCAATCTAACTGGCATTACCATGGCTATGAGCAGGAATGCAATCTGTTGCGTTCGCATTAACAATTTGTGTCACTGACTACTTAGCGTCCTGCGAAGCCAAGCCCTCACCGGCAGCCGTTACTTCTGCCGACACTTAAGCGTATATCCCCAACCGATTTCATTCTGCGAAGCCAAGCCCTCTCCGGCAGCCGTTACATCTGCCGACACTTAAGCGTATATCTCCAACCGATTTCATTTCCGTTGTTAACTTTTCCCATATTTGCTAAAATTGATTTACATCCCTGTTGTTTTTGTTTTTTCTTAGTAAATCAACCCCGCAGCTGGGTTGCTGGAGAGTCAAATGTAAGTGCTCCATTCGCTGAACATGCAAACATTCTCTTTTCAAGCGTCGAATCGAAACTGGGCAATTTGTTTGTTTTTATTTATTTGAGCCGACGATGATCGACATCTTTCGGTGCATGCGTGTATGGACGTAAATTAAATCTACTCAAAAATATGGCAAGATGTTTCATTGAAGACAGAAATTCTGGATTTTGAAATCAAATCTCTCAGATCAATGAAAAACAAAAGGTTAAACCTTTTATTTACTACCGGGAATGGAAAGCGACAAAACAATATGAGGAGTTGGTTTTAAAGGATACTTTGTTTTAAGCAGGTCGCCATTACGTTACGGTCGCGACAAGTTCAAAGAACCTCATTCAACATTTTATGCTACTCTATCGCTGAATAAACAAACTTACAACCTCTTTCACTAGTGCAGCAACTTATATGTTGTTCACGTTGAGCAACGAAAGTTAAACAAAACGCTTTAGGAGCAACATAGTTGCCCAACTTTCTCAAATGTTGAATAACCTCGTATATCTAGTTGATCAACTCTTTCAATGTACACAATTATTGAATAGCTTCGTACATTTAGTTGAAGAACTTAATCAAATCAAAAACTTGTCCGATTTGTATAACAAAATGAAGTTAATAGAATTAATCAATCGCGTTTTGGATATGGTTGCTCAACAAATTGATGGATAACTTGATACCTTCACACACTTAAACAAGCATCAAGCACCACGCACCATGATAAAAGACAAAATTAAAACGTGACGTGATAGAAATTCCAAAATGGTGGCTTCATATATTTAATGAACATGTCTTGTTTTTTATTTATCGTGTGAACGCACTAGTTATATCTAGTCTATAACCTCTAAATATTGATGATATAATTTTGACTTCAGGTTATTCACGAACGCCTTCGCTTTAAAATATTAAAATTCAGAAAATTTGTTCTGTATTGGTATGGTTTTGGTATTTATAATATTTAGCTGCATTTAGACCTTCGTTATTTAGTCGATGAACGTTGTTCCACAAACAATGAGCAAAGTTCATCGAAAATTCAAAACGGCTTTGAGTTTCTTTTTTGTTAGTGTTTGGTGCTATCATTTACAACTTCGTTGCTCCCGTAAGGGCAATAACAAACAACGTTCACGGATGATAACTTTTTTACTTTAGGTGACGCTACAGTCCAGCGTGGACTAGGGCCTCAACCAACAAGCTTTTTAGGGGTTAGATACAAAGATTTCGGCTGGACCATTGTTGTCCATTCGCTCTAGGTGACCCACCCGCAAATGCTTTTGACTTTCACAAGATCGGCGTCGCACTTTCTTCTCGTTGTTGTACCCTCTTCTCTTTTTTCCATCTATGCCGACGGGATAAAAATTACCCGGAGGATTTTCTTCTCAAAACAGCCTAAAGCATTCTCATCCACCGTTAATAGTGTCTATGCCTCTGCACGATAAATCAGACAAAGTTGGTATTGAGTGCCCTTTCTTGTTGAAAGCATATGTTTAGTTTTGTCTTCATTCTTCGCTAAACCCATCAACTTGGCTTCCTCCTCAGTACTCACGAAAGAACCACTGACATCACGCTTTGTTCGCCTGATTTTGTCAGTATCGTTGGCGTTAGCGAGTAATTGGACGAACATTTGAAAGATTTGAAGCAAATCGCTTCAGTGCCTGTGGGTCGAGGTCCAGCCAAACAAGACAAACAGAATTGTAGGACCCACTTTTTTCGTGCTCTCAATCGTCATAATGTCATGTTTCATTGTTATCACGATATAATCACAAACAAACAACAAAAGTCTGTCCGACCACTGATTTCATATACTGCCGTCGTCATAAAGAAAAAGGGCCTATCTCCATTTTTTGCTCTTCTCACCTTCAAATTAAATACATTTTTTAAGAATTTTTTTTATTAAACTCAATTTAATTTAAGTTCGGGATTTTTAGGCACTTGCAGTTTGAAAAATGAATTTTAAGCCTTACCCAATAAACTAGTTAATGAATAATCCAGTAAATAGAGAGATTTTACCATACAAAAGGCCGGATAGTTTTAATTTTTTAGTATGTTATTTGGTATGGTTGGTAAATGAAAATTCCAAATTTCCAAAACCACGCCCTCTCCTTCCCTTCACGGAAAACACGGAAAAAGCACAAACAATTGACACTGTTTTCAGTTTTTTTCCTTTGACTTCTTTGCGGTGTATTTTTACGAAAAACAAAAATTTCTTAAACATACTCCGAAAGTATTTTTGTGAAACCACTACAAACGGCACTCCGAAAAAAGGATAAAGTTTCGTATTTTGTCCAATTTTCAATTTCTTCCTTCTTTACCCGTTTTTATTAACTTTCTTCCCTTTCAAGTTAAAAGTTTAAATGAGCTCAACTCCATATTGCTTTTTGCCAGGCACAATAGTTAGGCTCATCAGTTTAATGACTATCACCCTTCTAAGACGCAAATTTGTATCGATGTCTTTCCACTTAAGCAGAAAAATTTTCTCCATATTCTAAATATTACTACTTCCTTTTCTGTCTGCTTTATACAGCCCCTGTACTGGAGTCCCATAGAAATTTTACTAACAATTTGTCTAACCACCATAATCAGCGGACAAAATTCCATAAAAACTAAACCACTAAACTCATTTTGATGAAATAAATTTATTTCTACCACTGCCACGACCACTTTAAAGCATAACATTTGCGGAAACAATTATAAAAATTCGAGTGTTGTTTAGATGATCAACAATGTTTGGTTATGAAATTTTTTGTGACTTCAATTTATAAACTTCAATTGGGAGAAGAATGGAATAAGTTTTTTATTTGCATTCAAAACCTAAGTAAAAATTAATCGTATAGTTTGAAAATAATTGGTCACATATATAAAACAAACTTCAATCAAGTCTGTTGGTTAGAGTGGTAAGACAAATCGGTAATAAAATTCGAAAGTGATACTATTTTGTGGTTTTTCCAGAATTTTGAAGGGGTGGAGGGTGCGTGGTTGTCGGATTTAGGAATTTCTATCTACCAACCATACCACATAACAAACTGCCCAACCTTTTGTAGGATAACCTCACTTTTTAAACATATATTTACTTGCCTATAAACGGTTCCAATCAGGGCAATAACACGATTTTTTAATTTTAGCGTTTACGCCCTTTTTTCTTGGACGGCAGTATAAAGGACAATATTTCTTTCATTAGGCGTTTTTCTTTTTCAACTCAGAATAGAGCTCTCAACAGAGTCCGAGCATGTTCTGAACATCATCTGAACAAAGTGTGTTCTGAGCGCTCTAAATTATTTTTGAAACACTTAATGCTTGTGCTCAGCATTTAACTCTGTTTACTCAAAAGTGCGCGCTAGACAAACTTAGAACACCCTCAGAACGAAAAAAGGAAACAAATTTTTAACTATGAACACTCAGAGCTAAAAAAGAAAAACAATTTTTGTTTTACAGTTCAGGCTCCGCTGTGAACTAGAAAAGAAAAACGTCTATTATACTCCCCATTTAAAAATGCAGTCATTTTCTCAAGCTCATTTTCTTATCAAATCAACCTGAAACTAGCCCGACCAGTGGTTTCGTAACTGTTTGAACTAAAACTATCGGTTTGTATCCTTACTTTTCAGGATGAATAAAGTAATCTTACGAGCTCCTTCCGGATTGTTAGTTAGTTTCAAAATTCAGAACACTAATTATTATTAAATAAAAACGTTTCATTTGTTTAGGGTGACTACACGCGTACTGGAGAACGTAAGTTGACTGGGATTGTTAAAGATGGAATGAATTCTGCTAATCGGTAAGTACTTTTTTTTTCATTCCCTAAAGTCAATTTTTTATTTAGAGAGCATATTAAGAATTAGTACAAGTAAAATAGGATAAATAAAACAAAAAAATAGGTACCATCATGAAACTTGCTGAAAACGTTTCATGTACCAAGAGAATGAAGAATAAAAAAGTCTATACAAATATTTCACATGGTGGAGTGTTTTTTTGAGGGGGAGAGGGGGAAGTTGTGGTGCATGAAATGGAAAAATTTACTGTAGTACAACCTAAGCATATGACACAGATTTTTAAGTCAGTTTTTAATGCTTAATCAAATGACATAAAAAGAAAATCAATGCAACATCCGTGAAAAAGTTATTACCAGTTTTATGTAAGAATGACTACGTTTTCAGTATAAAAGTTAAATATTACCGAATACCAATTGAAAATAATGGTCCATTGATGAAACTTGGCATCAACGATTCATTTGTCATAAAATGAAATAATATGAAGAATTTATAAAAATATCTTTGGTGAACAGTTGTTCTTTGAAGGTAAGGGTAGTGGTAGGATTGTTATCATAAAATCTGTGGAAAAAAATGGTACCTTCATGAAACTTGGTACAAATGTGTTCTGATCTACTCGAATGAAGAATCAAAAAAGCCTATACAAATATCTATAGTAAAAGGGCGTTTTTTGTGGGGAAAAAAAGTATAATACTTTTTTTCAAAAACAAATATTGTTTCGAAAAACAAATAACACAAATTATCCAAATCCACAAAAACACCCTTTCACCTTTGATATTTTTGCAAATTCTTTTCATTTTTCATTCTGAAAGTCAGAGAAATATTTTTTTAAGATCCTTAAGGGTACCATTCTTTTCAAAGAATTTTAAAAAATAACACCACACTTCATAAATTTCATCAAAAAACACACATGGTAATAATCAAACTATAATTCCATCCCCCCAAAAAAACACATTTTCACCAAAAATATATTTATTAACTCTTCTGTTTATTGTTTTTTATGACAAATGAACCATTGATGCCAAATTTTGTCGGTAAACCATTATTTCAATTGGGTTTCGGTAATATTAAACTTTATACTATTACTATTGACTATTTTCATTTGTTTAGGGTGACTACACGCGTACTGGAGAACGTAAGTTGACTGGGATTGTTAAAGATGGAATGAATTCTGCTAATCGGTAAGTACTTTTTTTTTCATTCCCTAAAGTCAATTTTTTATTTAGAGAGCCTTTTTTTACGGAGACTGCATCTATTTGGTTTTTATGTCATTTGATTTTGCAATAAAAAACTACTTTAAAAACATGTGTCATATGCTTAGGTTGTTCCAAGGTAAGTTTTTCCGGTTGATACACCACAACTTTCCCCCTCTTCCCCCCAAAAAACACCATTCCAAGTGAAATATATTATATATAATATAGATTCCTTTGATTCTTCATTCCACTTTGTACCAATTTTTATCTATTCTAATACCTTTCTGTACTATTTTGCCTGTACTAAATTTAAATAGAAGATGTGTATCATTTTTTCAAGTTGTATAAACTTATTTCAAACAAAAAGGAGAAGTCTGACATGTAACACAAAAAATCTAGACGTGCTAATGATTCTGCTGACATAAATACCTTTAGTTTTGATCGAAATCGCATTCAATCAAATACAATTGCGTGACATTCTTGCATAAGCTGACCATTGTTGTTTCTTTCGGGAAAAAGTGTTAATTATCCCATTAAATTTGCCTAAATTAAAAGTGAAATATAGTTAGTTTAGTTTTCTTTTGCGCAGATGACTTATATAAGAACATTGAGTGTTAATTACCGTGTTCTCTTTATCAACACGCCTGTTTAAACATCCAAATAACTCACCCATTTACCGCCACCGACACTTCCGCATCCGAAATTATATCTACGCACTCATACCTATATATGTCGTCGAATCCACCTAAACGGAATCACATTAAAAACTCCACATTAGTTCTTGACTCACCCAAAAGCTCCTCAACATCCCCTCGCAATACACCGCCAACTAAAAATAAATGAAAATGAAATGAAAATAGAGGAGTCAAAAAAAATTATAGAAAATTATTATTATTATTATTATAAGTTTATTAACAATAAAAATAAATTACATTGTCAATAATATAAGTTTAATAGCTGGAGCTGCTAGGGCTTTCAGCTAGTTGAACATTTAATTTGAAATTTATATAAATTTTTCTAAATTTAGTGTTGACATCAGCTTGTATACATTATTTACATTTTCGTATGTGACTTGGGTTAAAAGATCGGATGAATTTGTGTTTACAGTACTTTTGCTTATTAAGTTAATATGTTTGCATGAAATAAGATGACTTATGGTAAGCGTTTGGTTTTCGTTGCATAGGTGGCAGAGCGGGGGCGTTTCGTTGTTGAAAAGGTGTTTGTGGGTTATGTTAGTGTGACCCATCCGTAGTCTTATATATATTTTAATCTTTTTGTGTGAAACATCCTTAGGGTAATTGGCTTTCTCGGCATTGGGATTGAATTTGGTGTAAATGTGTTGATAGTTTAACCAGTTAGTTTTCCTCTTGTATTTCCATGTTTTGAGTAGATGTTTTTGTATGTCTCTTTTGTTGTAGGCATAGAATGTGGTAAGGGGTTCTTTTAAAGCTGATTTAGCTGCAGCATCTGCAACTTCGTTACCATCAATCCCGCTGTGTCCTGGGATCCAGGCGATTTTTAGTTTCCCACTTTTTGAGATGAGTTTATCGCGGATGGATTCGATGATTTCACTGCTATTGTTTATGTTCTCAACAGCTGTAACGGAGGAAAGACTGTCTGTGAATATTATAGTCTTACTATTTTTAGATTTCTCAATTGCAGTGAGGATGGCAAAGGCTTCTGCGGTGAATATGGAAGTGAAAGTTGGAAGAAGTCCTTTACAGATGATTGTCAAATTTTCTGCGACAACAGCAAAAGACGTTCCGTCTTGGGTTTTTGAAGCATCAGTAAACATGAAGCTCCATCCTTGTTTCTTGTAATTTTCAACCATGTCAAAAAACATGGCTTTAAAAACATGTCTGCTGGTTGAAGTGATGGAATGTCTGCTAAGGTTGTTATCTATGGAGACCTTCGGTAAACTCCAAGGCGGGTGGAGGGTTGACTTTAGGTTTTGAACGACAATGGGTATGTCAAGTTCTTTTGCGGATGTTAGAGCGGAATGTAATGATGATTCAAGTCTTGGATTTTTTTTTCGTTTTAAAAACTTTTTTACATCGTTGTGAATGGGTGACCTTCTAGAGCAGTTTATTTGTTGCATTATACCCGTAGTTAGATGTTCGATTCTTTCATTAAGGTGTGGTAACCCAGAGTCTGTCAAGAGGGTTCGAATTGGAGTTGTACGAAAAGCACTCATACCGCTCCTGATGGCTGCATGGTATGGTGTTGTGATGAATTGAGTTGACGATTTTGAACATTTACCATATACGGCTAAACCATAGTCAATCTTAGATAAAATTACGGATTTGATTACATTTATTACCGTATTAACATTACAGTGGCTGTTCTTAGACGAAAGGTATTTTATAATGTTCACCCTAGTAGCAAGGTTTTTTTTTTAAATTTACACAATGATTTTTAAATGTATAAGTGGAATCTATTATAATACCAAGTATCTTAGCAAAGTTTACATTGATTATATTAGTGTTATTTAATTGTACTAAAATGTTTTTATTACAACTGTATTTTTTACATATGTGGAGAAGTTCACATTTTTTAATTGAAATCTTTGAGCCTGAGTAGTGCCCCCATTCTGAAAGGCTTTGGAGAATACTCGTGAAAATGGTGGCAAGAGACGTTAAGTCGTTGCAGTTGGAGTAAACTATCAAGTCGTCGGCATACAATGTATGGCCTACACTGTTGTGATGGTCAACTATTGAGCTGATTTCATTAAATGCTATTATAAAAAGGACGACAGATAGGGGGGATCCTTGGGGAATCCCGTTTTTCAAAACATGAATAGAAGAGTAGGTACCGTTTGCCTTGATGCGAAAAGACCTGTTGCTTAGAAAAGACTTAATATAACTCAACATTTTCGGCCCAACTTTCCAGTTAATTAATTGTTTTATAACAACATGTATGCCAATACAATCAAACGCTCTTTCGAAATCAATCAAAAGGACTGAAACGTGTTTTTTTGCTGACAAGGATGAAGTGACAATTTCATCCAAATGAAGAAGTGCGTCGATGGTTCCACGTCCTTTTTTGAAAGCTACTTGTCGGTAGTCTATAAGGTTATTTTTTTCAAGAAACCAGAACAGTCGTCTGGATATTATTTTTTCCAACACTTTACCTATACAGGGAAGGAGCGATATAGGACGGTATCCGGAAATAGTAGAAGGGTCTTTATTCGGCTTGGGTATTGGGACAATACTGGCCACTTTCCATGCATGTGGGATTATACCATTGTTAAATATTTGGTTGTATAAATCCAGTAACCTTTTTTTAAAGGTTGCGGAACTATTTTTAAGCATGGCATAGGATATTCGATCAAACCCGGGGGTAGTTCCTTTGACAAGGAGCAGACAGCTTTCCAATTCTGTCATATTTATAGGACATTCAATTGGAGCTGCAGAAGGGTCAGTAGTGTAAGGGGGAATTAACAAGTTGAGTAGTAGGTTTTTTTCTCTTATGAAATTAGAGTGAAAGTTTATATCGTCTCCGGAACGCTCCCATGTTTTTGCAAAAAACTCAACAATTTCTTGTGGACATGTAATAGTTTCTGTTTCATCTTTTATAACTTTGATTGAGTAAGGTACATAGTTCCCGGTGAGGGTCTTTATATCAGTCCACAGCTTTTTTGAGGTTGCGTTTGGATTGATGTTCGAGGTGAACTTCTCAAAACATAAAATTTTTTCTGTTTTGACAGCTTTGCGAAACTTGGCGTTACTTTTTTGGTAGAATATAAGATTACTGTCTGTAGGATGCTTCTTAAACACTCTCCAGGCTTTTTGTTTTATCTGGCGAAGGTCACTTAATTCTTTGTTCCACCAGGGAACAACTTGTTTATATGTTTTATTTGTTGATTGCGGGATAGCCGTGTTTGCTGCGGATCTTATACATTTTTGTATAAGGGCAGCTTCTTGGTTAATGTTGCAAGAGGTTTTCCTCTGCGAGACTTCTATTGAGAGATTTGATAGATAAAGTTCCCAATTCGCACTATCCAATAGGAATCTTTTTTGGAGTTTTATAGGTGTTATATTCTTGCATAGGGAAAGTGTTGTGGTGATCGGAAAGTGATCACTCCCGTGTAGGTGGTCAGAGACAGACCATGAGGAAATTGGGGCCAAAGATGGTGTAACGAGGGTTAAGTCAACATGTGTGAATGTTTTGTGGGTCGAAAAATGTGTCGGGCGACCATCATTTAAGATCACAAGGCCGCAATTGGTGATGAAATGCTCAACCGTTTTACCGCGACTATTACATGTGCTTGAACCCCAGGAGGGGCTCCATGAGTTAAAATCCCCGGTAAGTATGATTGGGGTATTTATATTGCTTAAGATACAATCAAGATCATTGCCAGAGAATTGTTGGTCTGGTGGAATATAAGCACAGATTACCGTGAGTTTTATTTTTAATTCTATTTGTACTGCTATAGCCGCTATACTTGAGTTTATTTGAATGAAGTTATGTGGAATAGATTTGTGTACGAGAAGGGATACTCCCTGCTTGGAGGAAGCATTTGAAGCTAAATTATGGAAACAGGATGAATATTGCTTTGGACAAAAAGGTTGAGAATCGTGTTTGATGTGAGTTTCTTGTAATGATATGACACAAGGTTTCATATCATTAATAAGGAGTTGTAGTTCATGGTAGTTGTTAAGAAATCCATTAAGATTCCACTGGAGAATCCTAAGTGAAGGTTTTGGACTGGAAGTAGAATTATGAATATCGTTTATGAAAGATTGCGGGTTAGACAAAGAATTGGTTTGAGTATGTCTCCGCTGATCAAAAATCGAACCATCCGAGTTCCGGGAGGAAGTCGGAATGTTCGGTTCCCGATCAGCGGAGTTGGTTGAGGTATAATAATTATGTTTATTGCTCGAGGCCATGATTATCAGTGTCTGACGGTTTAATGAAATAAGCATTGTTTTTTATTAGAGATTGAGTGAGGCCTGATATTGGTGAGTGTGTAATGTTGTTGTTTGATGCAAGTGTGGTTTGTGGTATAGGATTTTGGTTAAGTGTATGTCCAGGAATATTTGAAGTATTCTTGGAATAATAAAAAGGGTAAGAAGTGGAGGTGGTTGCGGCGTTATTGGTTTTGGAGGTGGTGGTTGTGGTGGTTGTGGTGGATGTTGAAGCTGCGTTTCCGGTAGCTGATGTTGAAGCTACGCTTTCAGTAGTTTTGGCTGTATTTATAATAGGAGCGGTGTGTGTGGACGGATTTATTGTTATTTTATGCTCGTTAAGAGCTTGAGTGTTGTTGTTGGTTGGCCTGGGTGGTAATATTGGTGCGTCCTTGGAGGAGGAATTTTCCAAGAGGATTGGAGGGCTAAGTATTTGATTTGGTTGATTTTTATTTATTATATTATTTAATTGGGGTGGTACATTCGTTTTTTGAATGTTAGCATTGTTTGCAACTGATGAGAAGGTTAAAGGAAGAGATGTTGAAGGGTTTTGTTCCTTGTAAATTTGTTTGGCTTCAGCCATACTGCATTTACGAATAGTTTTAATTTTTAACGTTTCTTTGGCTTGTTGGTAACGTTGACATGACTTAGAAGAGGCGGGATGATTATCACCGCAGTTTGCGCATAGTGTTCGGGTGCATTCTTCGGGAGTGTGTGGTGGAAGGTTACAATTAACGCATGAAGAGTTGCTTTTGCATCTATTTGCCGTGTGTCCTAAAAGTTGGCAGTTCTGGCAACGCATCGGGTTAGGGAAGTATTCCCTAACCTGAACATTATACCATCCAATGTTAAGAGTAGCGGGTGGTCTGAAGTGGTCGAAGGTGAACAGGACCAAGCCAGTTGCATGCTGATTTCCATTTTCAGTTTTTTTTAAATTTGAAGACCTCTGTCACACCCTGTGATTTCATTTCTGATATTATTTCATTTTCCGGTACGTTGTTAAGGTATGGAGCATGCACTGTGCCTTTTGAAGAGTTTAATTGGCTGTGTAGTGAGACAGAAATAGGGCATAAATTGGAAAGTGTTTTTTTAGATAGAAATTGGTCCGCAATTTTCTTTGACCTCACGAGAACGAGGAGACTTCCGTCTCGGAGTTGGGTTATTTGGTCATAGTAAGAACTTATTCCATCGATTGCTTTTTTAAGCAAAAAGACACTAAAGGAGGTGAGAGGTTTGGTATCATCAGTCGAAGAGATGACTATGAATTTAGGATCGTCAGGGAGAGGTTGTGTTGTAAAAACATTCATCGGTAGAGGGGAGAGATTATTCTTTTTTCTTCTTTTATTTTTTATATCGGGTGGCGGATCTGCGTCCAGATCCAGATCTCTAAAACGGTTGCCCGAAGGCACACGTGGCCCAGAGGCCATTTTAGCTTGATTTAAACTACTGTTTGTTTTAATTTGCACACACGATATGGGAGAAAAAAAAAAGAAGTTGTACAGTTTACTTAAGAAATTTGTGGGTAACGGGATCGCACAAAGAGAAAGTCAAAACACTATCGGTAGAACGATGTAACCGGGTCGAGGTTTAGTCGGTGACTGAAATTATAGAAAAGCTCGATCGAGACCAAGCGTTCTTGCGTCGGAAACCGCCTGATCCCTGTAGCGGAGGTTCGGTCTTCCTGGTCGTCTCGAACCTGGGGATTTTGGTCTACATCTACATCTTGGTACAGCTCGTATAATTCACGATAAAATCTTCTCCTCCATTCGCCCTCCTCGCATATTGGAACAAATATCCGCCGAAAAATTTTTCTCTCGAAAGTGCCCAGTATCAATTCCCCTTTTTTACTTATCGTCCAGCACTCGGCGCCGTAGAGTTGATCTGGTAAAATTAGCGTTTTGTATAGCGTGCACTTTGTCTTCTGGGAGAGGAGCTTTGAACCCATTTGTTTGGCCAAACCGAAGGAGCAGCGGTTCGCTAGGGTAATTCTTCGTCATATTTCCACTAAGATGTCATTCGTGGGGTTGATGTTTGTTCCAAAGTTGGTGAACTCCTTGACTATTTCGAAATTACTGCTACCAACAGTGACGTTTTGTCTTAGGCGATGGACAGATGAAGCTATGTTTGTTGATAGCATATACTTTGTTTTGTCCTCATTCACTTCAAGACCAACGCGTTTCGCCTGTTCATCAATAGCTGTGAATGCTTCTAGTACAGCTCGCTTGGAGCGGCCGATGATGTCGATATCGTCCGCATAGCCAAGCAGTTGCGAAGACCTGTTGAAGATAGTGCCTTCCAGGTTACCACCACTCTTGCGAACTATCTGCTCCGGGACTAGGTTGAAGAAGTCACATGATAGGTCATCTCTTTGTCTGAACCCTGTACATGTCTGGAATAGCTCGGATGAGCTGTTACCCATTTGCACGTTGCACCGCGTATTTTGTAACGTCATGCGGCATAGCTGGATCAGTTTTTCCGTTCGCCAATAGAAGCTCTTGGTGACTAATGCTGTCATATGCGGCTTTGAAGTCGATGAAAAGATGGTGGGTCTCGACTTGAAATTCGTTGGTCTTTTCCAGGATTTGCCTCAATGTGAAGATTTGGTCTATCGTTGATCTGCCTGGCCTGAAGCCACACTGGTACGTGCCGATCATAGTGTTGCAGAAAGGTTTAAGACGCTCACATAGTACGTTGGATAGGATCTTGTATGCAACATTAAGCAGGGATATACCTCTGTAGTTTTTGCAGGCATTAGGATCGCCTTTTTTGTAGATTGGGCATATGGAGCTAATTGACCAGTGGTCGGGCATACTTTCCTCCTCTCATACTTGGTTGATGAGCTGGTGTATGCACCCTACCAGAACATCTCATCCATACTTGAAGAGTTCCGAAGGTAAGCCATCCGAGCCGGCGGATTAGTTGTTCTTAAGCTTGTAGATGGGTTTCTTAATCTCTTCAGTACTGGGCGCTGGGACTGGATCTTCATTGACTGGTCTCATGCTTCTTTGTTCTCCTGTCGCTTCCTCTACAGAATGCCCATTGAGCAGCTGCTGGAAATGCTGCTTAAACACGTCTACAATTCCCTGTGCTTCGGTGACTAGGTTCCCTTCGCTGTTTCGAAGAGCTTGCGTGCCGGTTTTATAATCACATGCCAGTTGCTTGGCTGTTTTGTAGAACCGGCGGGTGTTGGTGGTGGTGCTAGACTCCTCGAGATACCTGAGCTGAGAGGCTGCGGATGCTCTTTTCTTTCTACGCTAGGTTTTCTTCTCTTTCCTTCTCTTTTCACGGTACTCCTCTGTTGCTGCTCTTGTTTTCCGTTGCAGCATTTGCATTCCTGCATTTTCGGTCTCCTGCTTCAATACCGCGCATTCCTCATCATACAACGGGTTCTTTTTTCTAGGTGGTTGATAGCCTATGGTGTTCTCGGATGTCTTCTTAATGACGTCGCGATACAAGTTCCACTGGTTGTTTACACTTGTGGGTGGGGGTACGGCAGAGAGTTTCCCAGTTAGTTGCTCACTGTAGTCTCTGGCTTTCTCAGATGTGCTAAGGCATGCAATGTTGAATTTCTTCCTTTGGGCGGTCTTCGCTTTCTTTTCATTGGACAGTCGGGCTCTGAACTTTGTCACAACAAGAAAGTGGTCAGAGTCCTCATTTGCACCTCGGAAAGTTCGCACGTCCAAGATGTTCGATGCGTGCCTTGCGCCAATTAGCACATGGTCGATTTGGTTGGCGGTTCGACCATCTGGGGATCGCCAGGTTGCTGTGTGTATCCTTCGCCTGGGGAACCTAATGCTACTTATCACCGTATTATGAGCTGCAGCAAAGTCGATTAGTCAAAAGCCGTTGTCTGTTGTCGTTTCGTGGAGGCTGTGCTTTCCAACTAATCCGCCAAAGATATTTTCCTTCCCGACTTTAGCATTGAAGTCTCCGAGCACGACTTTGACATCGTACTCCGGAGAGGCTCCGTAGGCTCCATCCAGGAGGTCGTAAGAATCGTCCTTGTTAGACTCTTCCGCTTCATCGGTAGGGGCGTGTGCACATATTAGGCTGATGTTTTGGAAGGTAGCTTTGATGCGGATCACAGCCAGGCGATCGCTGATCGGCTTAAAATCGATGACTCTCGATCTGAGTCGATTTCCCCTGACGAATCCGCATCCTAACATGTGCAATCTTTGATGACAGCTGTAATAAATGTCGCATTCTTTTCTTTTCATAATCCCTGGTCCTATCCATCGTTTCTCCTGGATCGCGGTAATATCTGCCTTGTACCGCGTGAGGACAGATTCAAGTTTTTGAGTAGCACCTGGCGTATAGAGTGTCCTTACTTTCAAGGTGCATACTCGTAGGTCGTAGTCCATTTTCGTTCCGGGTCTGGTTGCCATTTGAGGGGGTTGTTATCCGAGGCTTCTCGCTTCTCTTTCATAACAATTTTTTTTTTTGTACTGTGGCCGGGTCGTTAGCCCAACGCACTAACCTCCAATCTGTAGGGCCATGGGTTTGGTGTTGCAATTCTTTTCTTGATCAACACTCGCACTTATAAGTTTAGCAAGTCATGACATAAAGCCAAGACCAGTATCCGGCGGTTACCAACTTGGAGGTAATGTAAGCACTTGATGTGTAGGAAAAGATACAGCTTGAGGCCCCCAGTTTCATACAACATCCAACCGCCACACAGAAGAGCTAGGCTGTGAAATAAGAGACATTAAAAACAGTATTTATAAGGGTGTTTCCATCGTAATGGATGTAACAGTGAGACTCCAGTCTCCATATTTTATTAATTATTCTCATACTATTCCCAATGTATAAATGATAACTTTAATAATCGACAAAGCACCTGAAGTCCTTTAAATAAATTAGTATACTAAAGAGTGAAAAATTAGTGGTTCAGTTACAGGATCCAATTTAGTTGCCTTACGGGTGTTACCTTAAAAAACATGTGATTTGCGATTAATATATGTATCTAATGTTCATGTGGTGTAAAATATTGGATGAAAAGTGTATATCATTCAAATATCGACCCCTATAGTTGATGTTCAGTTTCAGTTAAGAAATGAGAAGTAAAGCTATGGAAAACAATACAAAATATTTATTTGAAAACGTTACGGATGTGACAGGTCACCGGTACGGGTTTGATGAAAACAACACAATTAACGTAATTTTAACGGGAAATATATGTCATAGATGTATAATCCTTTCTCACTTGATATGAGAAACACTTTTTCTCACTGAAAATTGAATATGTTTCTCACTTTAATGAGATTTTATCCGTTTTTTTTAGAGTAAGAAAAGATTTCTCTTAGGGCCGATTAAATTAGAATTTAAAGTAGATTTCTTAACAATTATATCTCAACATCATGAACTAAAAGAATACGTTTTAAAAATGCCAACCAGTAACGGGTGTGACGTAGACTTTAAATTTTCAATACGGATTCAGTATTAATTTCAAATTCTTGAAATTTCGTCTGACAGTAGTCTTTTTTTCCCCAAATCAACAGTGATAAAATTTTTGTTCTTCTAGATAGTTATGAAACATATAATTATTTTTGTTTTGGGCTGACACTAACAACTTTATGAATTTACTACCAAAAACCTCAGTTTGTATTTACTATTAAATAACTAGATACACAAAAACTTACTTAGACTTCTGATAAGGGAAAATAGCCATGGGTTCTCAAATTGAAAAAAAAAAAACAGTTAGTTATTGAAAATACAAAAAATTACTTTTTGAGACCTATTCTGCTAAGTGGTCCCAACTGCAAAATAAACAGCGATACAAAAATTACTTATAATTTCACTTTTAAAATGAAACATACAATCTTTTAAAATCGTCAAACGGTACTTTCTTCATATTTTGTCATATTTTGTGATTTTTCGTAAGGGGTCGTTTTCTATGGAATCATCCATTAGTCATTAAGTAATCGAGTTTTTAAACTAGAACCCTCAAACTCCGATATAAAATCTAGTATTGTTTCACTCAACACTTAAATAGACAATCTTAAAACGTCACTTGCTAATGTATCTTCTGAATGCATGACCACTTAAGCTTCATTAGCCGACAAATCTGTTCCAATCACATTTATGCAAATTAGTATTCTTCCTCAGTTCTTATACTTTTTCACGCACTTTTCTTCCTCTGCTAATTTTTGAACATGGTCTGCCTACTCTTGCCTTGACAGTTGCCCAAATAGTTTCAATGCGATTGACGTCTAGATGATAGGGTGGTAAACGTAGAACCTCATGTCCCATGCAGTGAATGATATCGTCAATCTTATGCTTTGGGTTGGGTAAAGCTCGGTTTCGTTTTATTATCTTATATAGTTCAAGTTTCAACATCTGCATAGTTTGTAGAATATTGTTTTCGGTCAGCTATTGTAGCATCTCGGATTTTTTGCCGCCAGAAGTAATTTGTTTTTCATCCAATTTATTGTGGTATGAGGCGTTAAAAAATTTACACAAATGTGATTGGTATGAGGCGTTGTCCATTACAATAACAGAATGTTCTCCCAAGTTATTCAAAACTTGTTCTTTTACTTATTTATTTATTTATTTAATCCGTTAAATAACTAACGATAGCAAAGCTTACAAAACCAGTTTAAATTAGATACAATTTTTGCACATTAATATAGTCTACTACAATGATGAATAGAATAAGATTTGTTTGTTTTTACAACTCTTAACATTGTCGCCTGTAGATGAAAGTACAAAATAATATTTACTGAAGACTGAAATCAATTGGTTTAAAGGACTATTAACACCATAGTTTGTTCTGCTGAAAATTGGACACAAAGGCAACTGTCTTCTTAAGCTTGCCTGACTGTAGCTGAAATTTAAACGACTAAGAGCTGATGGAGATACTATTGACCCATTGATTAATTTTAAAATAAAGCAAAACTGGATATACTGTCTACGTTTGGAGAGTAAAGGAAGATTAATTAACATAAGTCTTTGAGCATAAGGAGGTAAGGTAGATCTTTGTGACCAATGAAGAAAACGAAGACAAACACGCATAAACCTTCTCTGGATACATTCAAGTCTGTTTATGTGAATTGTGTAGAAAGGGGCCCATACTACACATCCGTATTCAAGTACTGGTCTGACAAAAGATTCATAAAGAAGCTTTAGAACATATGGATCCTGGAAATCCCGAGAGAACCGTTTAATGAATCCCAGAATTTTATTGGCTTTTTTAATGACATAGTTAAAGTGGTCGACAAAAGTTAATTTTGTGTCAAGAACAATACCTAAATCAGAAAATCTACATAAATAAGAAGAATCTAACATATAATTATAAGTTATTATATTCCCTAAACCTATAAAGATCTTCTTGGAGTTTTGAACAGTTATTTAAAGATGTTATGCTTTTAAAAATTTTAATGTCATCAGCATATATAAGAATAGAGGAGTTTTGAATAATTGAGTTCAAGTTATTTATATATAAAACTAGCTGGCCCGCCACGGCTTCGCTCGGGTAGAGAAAAAATTTCTTTAAAAAAAGTAACGGCTTGGCTCATTGCAAAAAAGTATCTGAAATGTAATAAATACGTAAAAACATTTCAAAGTGTGTTTAAAATTTGAAACTGTATTTCACTCAATAATATATATAAAAAATATTTTGCGGTTTGTAACCCATCATATAAAAATAACCTTTACAATACAAAAGGAAATCGAAATCTGATACTTTTTAGTTTTTACCCCATTTCACTCTATAGTTTTGAGGGTAAACCTAGGAAGACATCTAGCCCTTAACCCATCTTCTAAATAAAGCCCTTTCAAACATCTAAGAAAAAAGGGAAGAAATCCGACATACTTTATTTTGCAATTGCAATTTGTATGCCTTAAACGATCCTCTTAATTATCTTTCAAACACCAAAAGAATTTTTGAAATTGGATATATAGTTTCTGAGAATAGTCATCACAAACAAACAAAGCAAGATTGGAGCTTTATTTATATAGAAGCTATAATTATAGATCGGGCTTTGTGGAATTAATAAAATCTACTAAAATGTTTTAGAAATTAGACCAAGAGCCGACTGAAAATCTGTTCATGAAATACCAAAGTCTGGCAGGTTTCTTTTTTAGCCTTTGGGAAGGGTGGGAGGTCAAACCCGCTTGAAAATCCATCTACGTGTTAGGGTCATAAACACTTCAATTCAAAAAGAAAACCTGAAAAGAAAACTTTTATATTTGATAATGTCACGGATAAAAAATTTATTACAACTAAATTAAATCAGTTTAAATTAAATTGACAAATTATAATTACAGGAAGAAAACTTGTTGTGTTTGTTAATTGCTTAATAAAAAAGAATGATGTTACCGCTTTGTCGAAACCTTCGTAGGCATCATCAGAAGATCCTACCAAAATATTTGTTAGAAATTTGACAAACAAAAAATGCACCAAAAATGCATTGATGGCAAACCGCTTTAGAGAATTTTAACCAAACTTCACTGAAACCCTATCAAAAGATTTGTTAGTAATTTGACAAAATGCACTTAAAATGCATTTTTCGGTTTTCCCTTTACCGAATTTTGACCAAACTTCACAAAAAGACCACCGGCCGGAAATTGGGCCCAGCCATTCTCGAGTTTATCGAGCCCGAACAAAAGGCAACTTATTTTTATATACCGGCTTCGCTCGGGTATAGACAAAAGTTTCTTGTAAAAAATAACAAAATTATATAAATAAATTAAACAGTATAAATTATCAGCCTTGTTTTGAGTCTCGCCCGGAAAGTATTTCTTACGGAAAATAATGTGTTCCCCTGTTATTTGAAAAACTGTTATGAATTTCGCTCGAAGTTCTTTTGCCTAAAAGCTGGCCATACACGACCGAGCCATCCGATCCGTTTGGCTCGGTTGGATTTAAGATTGGCTGAAAATCCAAATCGACACACCACCGATTTCGGATCGGCATGGGGCTATTTGGTTCGGTTATATTTCAGATTGGCTGAAAATCCAAGTCGACACATAACCGACTTCGGATCGTCATGGAGCCATTTGACCCTTTGGCTCTGTTGTGTATGGCCAGCTTAACATAAACCATAAACTTCCGCGAGAGTACCTAATGGTGAGTTATTTTTCTTTTGTTTGCCCCCAAGAAATAATTGAAAACTTTGGCTCTTAATTACACATTTCGCAACAAATGAGAAAGTACTCACAATAGGTGGAATTTTCAGACATCAAACATTTTTTCCGGTGCAACTTATATTAGGCATAAAGTGAAATATCCATTTTTTCAGGTAGAATGTTGTTCGGGTGAAACTTACAGCAAGGCTGTATGTCTTGGGCGTACAATAGGTGTGTTTTCTTGTACGCATTTTCACTTTTAAAATAAAAGTTAAGAAAAGAAACTCCATCACCGGCCTCCTCCATGAATAGTAGTTCGCTTTCTGTTCTTATATCTACATAGTTCATGAGCGGCCATGTTTTCGGAATTCTTTGCGTATTTATTCATGGAAATAATTTCTTAAGCCGCTTCCTTGGGCCAACGCAACCAGTGCGCATTAAATAAAAAGATAATACTCGTATCTATAACTTTATCTGCGCTTGACTAACTGCAACAAAAAATGTGAAATGAAATAAATACGTTTAGCCATTCGAACTTGATAGATTATAACGCACACAAAGAAATTTAAAAATTGGATCCCATTGTTTTATTAATCAGCCATTCCCCCTAAAAAGACATAAAGCTAGTGGTTCTCAAAGTCCATTCCCTAAATTTAACCTTTTAAACACAAAAAGAATGTTTCAAATAGGTCCTGTCCTTTGAGCATAACCTTTCCAACATTAAAGGGATTTTAAATCGTAGTTTAATTTTGTATGTACATACAACTTTCAGTAGATACAAAGTTTTTAAATAAAAAAAAATCTGGTCCTAAATCCTAAGAATAACTTTTCAAACAAAGAGAATTAGAATAACTTAATTTTTAAAAATATTAAGCCAGTGATTTCGAAACCTATACTATAAATAAAATTCCATGCACAAAAAGTGCGTTTTAAATTTGAAACCGTATTTCACCAAATAAAATACAAAAAATATTTTGCAGTTAATATATTAATTCTTTAATTATAACTTTTCAAAACTGTTTTTTTTCAAAATTGGATTCCCTTTATGCTTTTACTCATTTCACCCTATAATGAAAACTTGATTTGAAAAATGTGTAGCAATAAGCACATCCTAGAAAAATAACTTTCATAACACAAAAAGAAATCGAAATCGAATACTGTTTTGTTTCCTATAGATATGAATTTAAATCTCGGAAAACATTTAGCTTTGCACCCATCCTCTAAGTAAACCTTTTCAAACATAAAAAGAAAAATTAAAAATCTGACACCATTTTCTTGGTTTGTCCCCTTTTCACCCTACAAACACATTTTTTTACAAAATTGTATACCTAAGACTTATTCTTTTAAAATAATCTTACAAACAGCAAAAGAATTTTTAAAATTGGATATGTAGTTTCTAAAATCAGCCATCACAAAGAAACAAATAAAGCAAGATAAGAGCTTTATTAATATAGACGGATGGATAATGCCGTTAAATGCAGAAAGGACTTACAAAAAATTAAGCGGTTTTTTCACTACAGAAATTTTAAAAGAATGTTTTAATTTCATTCGAAACAAAAGACGTAATCGACTTTGGGCTAGTTCTGTTCTACGAATATTGATTTTAAAAAAACTACTAAAAATATAAAAATACACAAATTCAAAAACATTGCTGGAAATTTGTTGAAGTTTTTCGGCTTCCGAGTTAACTCCGTCAGCTATATGTTCCCGAGTTTATAAACCATCCTCACTCTATATTCGCACTCCAAAGCAGAAAATAAAAAAAAAGAATTATCATTCAGGCTCAAATTTAATACAATCCATTCCATTATATTTATCGGCTTCTTCACTGTTTTTCGATAAACCAATAATAATAATTAATAATAAAAATATATAGCTATGTTTTTATTTAACCAATATCCTGGATTCTATCTTTACATATTTCATTGCACTTCTTCAACTCTTCTTTTTTTTAATAATTGCTGGGCCAATCTGATGAACTGAATACTGAATTCAATAATAAAAAACTAATGAATCGACCCGAGTTAATGTCACAGATAACAAACTTATTGCAACTAAATTAAATCATTTTAAATTAAATTGACAAATTAAGAAATTATAAATACAGGAAGAAAACGTGTTATGTTTGTTAATTGCTTGATAAAAAAGAATGACATTACCGCTTTATCGAAACCTTCGTAGGCATCATCAGAAGATCCTACCAAAATATTTGTTAGAAATTTGACAAACAAAAAATGCACCAAAAATGCATTGATGGCAAACCGCTTTAGAGAATTTTAACCAAACTTCACCGAAACCCTATCAAAAGATTTGTTAGTAATTTGACAAAATGCACTTAAAATGCATTTTTCGGTTTTCCCTTTACTGAATTTTGACCAAACTTCACAAAAAGACCATCCTCAATAGGGAAGATAACTTTATAAAAAAAATTAAAAAATTCGGCCCAGCCATTCTCGAGTTTATCGAGCCCGAACATAAGGCAACTTATTTTTATATATTAGATAAATAATAATGGACCTAAGTGGCTACCTTGAGGAACACCAGAGCTAACAATAAAATGATCAGAGTGCTCATTTCGGAAACTCACACTATAACATCTATTAATCAAGCAGGACGAAATCCACTTTAAGAAACTTTCATTAAACCCCAAAGCCATCAGTTTATTAATCAAAGTTTTATGACACAATTTATCAAAAGCTTTACTAAAATCGGTAAAGACACAATCTACTTATTTTCGATCTTCAAAGGAATCAAGACAAAAGGTAGTAAAATGAAACAGGTTTGTTACAGTTGACTTGTTTTTGACGAAACCATGTTGGTTATCACTAATAATAGATTTACAATTAAAAGATAACACATTACAAATAATGGACTCGAAGAGTTTCGGAATAACAGAAAGTTTAGCAATAGGGCGGTAGTTTATGATGTTATTTTTTGACCCTTTTTTATGAACCGGTGCTATAAATGCACTTTTCCACAGGATAAGAAAAACTGAGCATTTAAGAGATTCGTTGAAAAGAATATGTAGGGGATAAGACAACTGAGACACACACTTCTTTAATACACATGACGGTACACCAGGACTAAAACAGTCGTCGAGCTTAAGAACACTTTGAATAATTGAATCCTCGCAAATAGTAAAGTTAATTGAATTAAGATGAAAACTAATATTAGAAAGTAGTTGATCCTGGGGTTCATGGGAACTAGATACTACAAATGCATCTTTAAAGAAATTTGCAAACATATTTGCGAACACTTCTGAGTCATGACTAGTAGCATTTTCAAAAGGCAAAGAGCTAGAGTAGTCGTCAAATTTCTTTTTGGTAGACACAAAATTTCAAAAGTTATTTGGGTTACGTTTTAGATCATTTTCAATTTTTGCAATATAATCTGAATATAAGAAATTAGAGTAAACATACATTTTAGTTCGGAGCATATCCTATAATCTTCATCAGCTCTTGATTTACAATATTTTAACCATGCCTTGTTTCTTTTATTTTTTAAGTTTTTCAGTTGTTTGTTAAACCATGGTGGTATTTTGAAACTAATGCAAGGTTTACGTAATGGAATAGTTTCATAAAAACAATCAAAAAGTACATTATAAAATTTTAAATATATATCATCAATATTGCTGTTCAAAAACACTTGATTCCAGTCAACATTACACAATAAATTAACAAGTTTCTCAAAATTACATTTTTTGAAATTGAACTCAAGTTTTTCATTTGAACTAGGTAGGATATTGAACATATTTAAATTCAGCATTATGTCTAAAACCGGGTGGTGGCGGTCCTCATCTAATAATTTAATATCAGCAGGGGTTACAGATGTATCAGCATTTATTGTTTCTTTGAAAAAAATTATGTCCAGTATTTTATCGAAGCGATTAGCAGTTCCATTGAATTGACTAAGTCCTCAAGAGGCTAAACCATCAATTATAATGAACTCATTAGTACACGATGGGTTAACAGGAGATAAACTGTTGAAGTCTGTAGATTTTGTCCAATGCAGGTTCGAAAGATTAAAGTCGCCAAAGATCAAGAGGTCATCACTTGGTACCATTAGATAGTGTAAGTAATGAAATTCGTTTGAATTCAATTTTATTATTATTCCTTTATTGAGACTTGTAAAAGACTGCCTAACTTATTACAAACTTAATATCTAAAACCCTCAAACATGCAATGCTTTGGATACCTTGCAGCTCGTGCCAGATATCGCATTTCATCCTTCTCGTCGTCGGTTCTTGACACCAGTCTGTCTCGTTTATAGAATCAGCTGTGTCAGCATGGTTCGTTATTGATGACGACGATGTGTGGCTCGGCGGATGTTAGGCGATCGTGTTAACTCCTCCCTCACTTAGATGAAGGCCGTCCTCGGGCTTCTTGAGAGCTTTGATGACTTTTTGAAGGTCGACATTTTGGCGCTGCTTCTTCTGGCATTGCTTTAGTTTAATGATGGTATAAAAAACTGTAATGAGTGCAAGTGTCGTGAGGCAAGCTATAAGTGGATGGGTCGTCAATTTTGTCTCCATCTCACCAATGTAATGCAAATTGTCCATGTTCATTCTGTGAAGGTATGGTAGGCTCAATATCTCTCTATGACCGGTGATATTAAGGAGCGAAGATGTTGCACTACCGGGTTGCTTTTTCTGGACATTATTTCGATTGATAAACTTGGACCCATTGATCCACACAGCATCATCAAAAGTCAGCAAATACGTCCCGTTGATGTCCGTCTCAAAATCATTCTCCCTTATTCAGGCATTTCTGTTGTTTATTATAACTATGCCATCATCAATAACCAACACGGATTCCCGATGGTCCGGCTGTGTGTTGCAATGAGCCATGCCTCCAGAGTGTAATTGTTGAGCACATGTCTTGGTCGGTAATTCCTTGCAAAATGTTAACGTTGTTGCTACGTTGCAGTCCTCAACAGCTAGCACTTGTCTTCCACATTCCGCCACCACATCATCTCCATTGAAGAATAAAATATTGCCGTTATGAGCAACAGGGTAGATTATTACTTTCTTACAAACTAACTTAGGTCTAGGATAATTAATTATGAAATGTAAAATATAATCATTTTGCAGAACCTTTACATTTGCAACTTCCATAAGTTCTGTAATACTAACATTAAAAAATTGTTCATTTATTATGACTTTTAAGTCATCATCATCTAAAATTACTGGGTTTATGACCCTGAGCTTTGCAAGTGTTATAGAGAACATTAAATTTTGAATTTCTGAAATGAGCATTCTATTTCTTGCTAACAAGATTTCATAAACATGGACAGTGTCGATTTCTGATTTTTTTGAATAAGCCAGAATATTATTTACGGTGTCTGTTAATCTATTAATTTGCTCCTGAGATTTTGTGTTTATTACAGATTGTCTATTGTTGGAATCGATCAATTGGGCTTGATTAAATTTAATTTTTTCGAAGTCGTCGAAGTCAGGGGTGCCAGCCACAATTTTCAAACCTGTGCCTAAGAAATTTAAACTCCTTGCGTTTCTATGGTGGATACTTATACTCTTGAAGAGTGTTTCTAAGTGCTTAAGGTCTATTTCCACAATCTTTCGCATATGAGACTGTGGAGGGAACAGCTCGCTCATGTTTTTTGATTCGTTTATTATTTGCTTAAAGGCAGTCAAATTTGTTGTGTGGCGTAAGTATCCGTTACCCTCCCAGACAATGACATCCCCGTCTAGTATTGGAATATAGTTAGAGCTGGTGTAGTCTGTTAATTTAGCCACGACTGTTGTCATCATAAATAATAGAAGAATCCTGAAAGATTAATTGCAAGAATAGAAAATAATTAAGGTTCTATTTTAGATTGTCTTTATGGACCACCCTCCCTTTAATTAAAACCGTTGTTCCTAAATCGGCTTCCACTTTTTCTTCAACGTATAATGGAGTTAGCTTATTACCTAATCGTCTATTTGTTTTTACTAATACCTTTTCTCCTACTCTGAAAATTCTGTTCTGCCTTGTTTCATTTTCCCTTAGCAACTGTAATTCTTGGGCCTTTTGAACTTTATTTTTAATTTTTTCTCTAAAATCTGTCGGGGAGGAGTGTATTACATCAATTGGTCTTTGGTTTGTAACAGAATGAACGGTCTTATTGTATTCTACTGTTGCTAATAGTATCAATTCGACTGTTTCTTCGACTTTTCTGTCAAGTTTTAGACATCTTGCAATTTCTAATAGAGTGCTGTGAAATCTTTCTACCTGACCGTTGGATGTACTGTGTAAGGGTGGAGCATTTACTATGTCAACATTAAAATGATTGAGCAAAATTGACCTAATTGTCTCGGATTTTAAAGAAGCCTCATTGTCACAAAAGATTTGTTTGGTATTTGGGAAGATGTTCATTATCTCCAGGATTGGAACTTTTACGTCTATTATTGTACGCGATGGTATTGGCATCACAACCGTAAATTTGGAAAACTTGTCAATGCAAGTTAAAAAATATTTTTTATCCGTGGAGAATATGTCAATGTGAAGCATTTCTCCAGCATACGAGGGAACTGGTGTCTCGCCAATCAATTGTTTTTTTGGATGCCGATCGTACTTCGACTTTGAACATATTTTACAGTTGGCCACAATCTCGTTTGCCTGTTTCGTCATTTTTGGAAAGAAATAGTCACATAGGATTTGCTTAACGTTTTCCTGAGCCGCTCTATGTGCTCGGTTGTGTTCAGTAATTAAAATTTCTTTTTGTTCATTCGGGTCGAATATATCTAACACAAATTTATTCGTATGCCAAAACTTAGTTGATGGAAATAACTCGACTAAATTGTGTTGGACAAAAGCTAGAACTGGCAGGTCACAATGAATTACGTTGACGACATCTATTTTAATCACATTTTTTAAAGTGTTTATCAATGTATTCCTGTCTGAAAAATTAATGAAATGTCTAGATTTTTTACCAAATATTATAAATGTACGAGTTGAAGCAATTGGGTCTTCCTCTATAACTATTTGATTTCTGAAGCAGTTTAAAGGTTTATCTGTTGTTTCGATTACATAAGTCAAGGATAACTCGCTGTGAATTGTAGCGGCATCAGAAGATGCCTCATTCTCCAGTGCATGAATATTTTGTCGCGAAAGTGCATCAGCGACATAATTCTCCTTTCCTGGCTTGTAAAATATTTGAGCATTATGCTCGTCTACATAAGCTTTCCAGCGCTTAATTTTTGCATTTGTATTTTTATCCGAAACTGAAAATGAAAGAGGTTGATGATCTGTAAAAATATTTAGAGTTTTCACTCCATAGAGATAGTTACGTAGATTCTTTAATGACCACACAATGGCCAACAGTTCTCTTTCATTTGTTGCAAATTGCAACTCTTTACCTTTGAGTGTTCTTGAAATCATTGTTATAGGCTTTCCGTTTTGTGATAAAACAGCTCCAAGACCATGTGATGAAGCGTCCGTCGTAAGATCGAAAGGCTTCGTGTAGTCTGGATATAACAATGTGACGTCTTCTGACGCCAAAATTTCTTTTAGTTTATTGAATGCTTGGAGTTCTTTTTCTTTTAATTCTATTTTAATTTTTTTTGATTGATTACCACTTATTTTGCCATTCTCACCCTTTAATAAATTAGTAAGTGGTTTAGCTATTGATGCAAAATCTTTAATAAAGCATCTATAATAACTAGCTAGACCTAGAAAGGATCTTATTCCAAAGAGTGTAGAAGGTTGTGAATAATTTTTAATCGCCTCCACTTTAGCAGGGCAAGTTTTTATACCATCCCTCGACACTATAAAGCCTAGGTACTCTACATCCGTCTTAAAAAAATTTGATTTTTCTCGCGAAACCCTCATGTTCGCTTCATACAATTTTTTTAAACCGAATCAATATCTTTGACATGTTCATTCTCAGTTTCTGAGAAAACAATTACGTCATCGACGTAAACATAGCAATTTTTTCCAATTTGTTCACGAAGGACGTCATCTATAGCCCGTTGGAAAATACTGGGGGCGTTTTTCAACCCAAACGGAAGGCGACAAAATTCGTATTTTCCACCGTTAACGGAAAAAGCAGTTTTTTCCCGATCCCTTTCCGCTAATTCAATTTGGTGAAACCCTGATTTTAAGTCTAGAGTTGTAAAAAATCGTGCTTTGCCTAAATTTGACAAAATCGTTGTAATATTTGGGATAGGATATTTATCGTCTATGGTTTTTTGGTTGAGCTTTCGAAAGTCCATTACTAAACGTTTCTTTTTATTGCCCAACTCATCTGTTCCCTTTTTATCAACTACCCAAATGGGATTATTGTAAGGTGACCTTGACGGTCTAACAATGCCATTCTTTAGAAGATCCTTAATTTCATTATTTACGAAATCTGTCACACCCATAGGATATGGGTAAAATTTTGAGTAAATGGGGTCTTCACTTACTGTACGAATTGTGGCAACGATGTTAGTGTTATACGGCAAAGATTCATTTGAATCTGCAAATGTTTTTATTCTATTACGTATCATATTTCTAAAATCTACGCTTACGGATGATGGAACCTTAATGTCCTCTACTTTCGTAAAGTTCACATTGTCACATTTATGGAAGAGAATAGTTTCTAACCCTGAATCGAAGCGAATTGAATTTTCTTTTAAGCAAATTGTGGCGTTAACTTGTGTTAACAGGTCAAGACCAATAATTCCGTCAAAAGTTGACAGATTGGGTAAAATAAAAAAAGTGCTATTTCTCCCAAAAATATTTATAAAACATTTGAGTTCAATATTGTTAAAACCATGAATTGATTTTACTAAAAAAGATGCGTCTACTGGCACTAAGCCTTTTATCTCTTGTAATGGCCTGATGTAATTTTTCGAGGCACCTGTGTCAATTAAAAACTTTACTAACCTCCCTCCTACTGTTTTTTGAATAAACGGTAGTTGGGAGCTTCCCCTAAAAAATTAACATAGTCAAAATCATGTACCTCAGCTTCCACTTCATCTACCTGCAACGCAGCTGTGGCTTCATAGTCACCTTCATTATTCCGTGGAGGATTTTCCTGCAAATAATTTACTCTTTGGCGACGCTGTCCCGATTGTCTTTGAAAGCTACTTGGTCTTTTATTCCTTTGTTCTTGCCCTTGATCATAGGTATCGTTACTATTTTGGTGTTGATAGCTATTAAATTGGCGTAAACGTGATGATGTCGGATCGACATCCATTTTTTCACGACTGCTGGGGACTTTAGAACTGTTAAGTTCCAATTGTTTGTCATTTTCATAACTTTGCCTTTTGTTAAAATAGGGATTTTTGCCTTGCTTATTAATTTGGCTGTTATAATTGAAGTTATTACTATTATTATTGTTTTGGTAACGGTTCGGCGATCGTTTGATCTCGGACCTTAGAGATTTTTCTTCAGAATTTTTCGCATAACTTGCCGCAAACAGATACCTTTCATTGTTTGCTTCAACTTCTTGAGCTAAAGCCAAAGCAGTAGGCATATCAGACGGACGCTCCGAAAACAATACATCACTTAATGGTTTTTTTAACCCAGATATAAAAACTCTAAGGGCGTCTCTTCTGTACTTTTCGTTAAATGCAATGGCTAATGCACTGTCATATGACATATTGGCTTTGTTTGTAAGGAGGGTAAGTTTTTTTTCAATCTCGTCATAATATTCTAGAACGGTAAGGTTTCCTTGCCGCAATGTACTGAGCTCTTGCTCAATTAAATAAATTGGACGTACATCGGCGTACGTAAAGTCTAACCTAGCTATGATAGCTTTAAAATTTAAAACTGTATTGAATGAAGCCAGAACAGCATCGGCTGGGCCTCTTATTTTATTTCTTATTATTCCAACTGCCTGGTAATGTCTAGAACTACCATCGTATTTTTCGAAAACTTTGTAGGCAGAGTGAACCGCTTGACGCCAAGAGACATAAGTGCCCTGTTTGCCCTCAAATTCCGGGAGAGATTTAACTATGTCGAGACACTCTTCACACCTATGACCTTCCACAATTTCAATTTCTTTAAAAATTTCAACTTCAGGTTTATTTTGTGTCACTGTTAAATTTTTCACTGCATCACTTAACTTTCGTTCAAAATCCAATTTTTGTGCTTCAAGGGCACCACTGACTGCGGATTCTACTAACACTTTTAAATCTGTAGCATTCATTTTTGTTTCTATTTTTTTTCCTATTTGTAGGTAATTAAACTTTTCTAATAGTGTTTCAATATTCTCAGGTTCACTCATTAACGGTAGATAATATTTATATGCAGTTTAATTAATTTCAATATCAAAAAAAACTCACAAACAACAAAAAAATAACACTTGCAAGCTTTACAAATAAAAATATTCAAAGTATAGAAAAATTCTTACATTTTTACATAAAAGAAAATAATTCTTAATGCTCGTAACCGATGAATGATGATTTTTTTTTTTTTTTTTCAGTTGGTTGATTCCGGTTGATATTGTTTAGTATTCCAAAAGTTCTTTCAAGTTGGGCGCCAGTAATGAAATTCGTTTGAATTCAATTTTATTATTATTCCTTTATTGAGACTTGTAAAAGACTGCCTAACTTATTACAAACTTAATATCTAAAACCCTCAAACATGCAATGCTTTGGATACCTTGCAGCTCGTGCCAGATATCGCATTTCATCCTTCTCGTCGTCGGTTCTTGACACCAGTCTGTCTCGTTTATAGAATCAGCTGTGTCAGCATGGTTCGTTATTGATGACGACGATGTGTGGCTCGGCGGATGTTAGGCGATCGTGTTAACTTGTATGCTTTCAATACGATCAATACAGTTTTCGTATATATTTGGTTGATATTGGAGGTATATAAACGGAGATAATGAAGAGGTGACTACTTTCTATTTTAATTTTTATGCATATTATTTCTACGTCAGAAGATTCAAAAATGTCAACTAAAGTGCATATTAAAGAGTTTTTCACAGCTAATAGAATTCCGCCACCAACAGTGTTCAAATCGTTAGAATGGTGTCTATCGCGTCTGAAGATTTGGTAGCTTGTGTCGAAGAGTTCACAATCTAAAAATGTATCATTCAGCCAAGTTTTTGTCATTACAATGACATCGTGAGGAAGGTTATTAATATTTTTATAGACCGCATTGATCTTAGTCCGTAAACCATTAACATTCTGGTAATAAATCAGTATTTGTTGAAGCTGCTTCTTGAAAGGGTTGCGAGATATAATATTTCCGTCAAATTGTTTATTTCTGAATTCGTGCATTATTATTCCTTTAGGCCATAAAGATGAAGAGTTGAGAATGCCGAAAATTGAATCTGGAGCTCGTATTTTAAAAGATGCATATTTTGAATAGTTACGATGTATCATTTTCTCAACTTCTATAATTGTCGAAATTCCAATTATATTAAAGATAAAATTTTTTATATCGAGGGTATTTGTAGAAGGGTCGAGCTTAGAAACAAATAATGTTCGATGGCCTTCAACTACTTTCAGTCCAGATAAGACAGGTGATATTAAATGGATGTCGCTATATGGTTGAGGATAAGATGCTTTATTTGAAGCTTGTAAAGATAAAGTTGGTATCCATGATGAAGTTGGGCACTCGTTTGAAGTTACTGCCGACTGTGTTGTTGATTCCTATGTTGATATGACTGAAGGATTAGCTACTACGGTTTGCATCGATGCATTGGGTGATGAAGATGTTGACATTGAAGGGGATGGAGAAGTTAGTACAGGTGGTGGTGGTGATGATAATGCAGAGATAGTGGCAGGTTTCTTCGTGGATGGATTAGTTTGAAAAATATCGGTATCAAGTTCATCAATTTTTCGTTTTAAAGATGCTGAATCAGTTAGTGGTTGATTATTTTTTTTATAGCTTTGTTCATTTAGGGATTCCATTTGATGTGACTTAGGTACACCGGGCATTCTTTCAACTTTTTCGGTTAGATAATTGAATTGCTTGTGTAAATTTTCAAGGTTTTTTGTGTTTACTACAACATCTCTTGTAATATTAGTGTATAAAAATGGGACACACTCGTCACAAAACTAATAAAATTATTTTCTTTCCTTGAATAGCTTTATGGTACTCGTACTAAATGGAGCGTCTATACAAGAGATGTGAAATAATCTTCGACAGTTGCCATGACTCATACATAATGGAGTCAATCAGATAGTCGGTTATATTTTTACATAAAGCGCACACCGACATATTATTACCAATAAGTTGTTGCAATTGCAAGTGATTGATTTAAATGAGTGGATTTTGTTTTTAGAATTCTTCTTTTTCTTTTTCTTATTTTTTTTTAATTTTTGTTTTGTCCTTTTTGACTTTTGGTTCCTATTGACTTGCTTTCAGTGTAGAAGTTTCAACTCTTAGTTGCTCAGTTGGTTGTGTGATTAAATAGAGTTTAAAAAGTGGTTTTGGTCTCCATTAATGTAGTGTACAGAGAGCTTTTATAATTAGATCTCAATTTCAAGATGTTATTGTTTTGAAGGCAGATGAGTAAAAACAAAACAAAAATAAAGATGTATGTGGTAAACGATAAAGCTTCTGCCAGGCAGAACTTATGCTAATATTGTACTCACCGGGACAGATGAGACAAGAAATATAAACAAAAAATAGATGTTTATACTTTTTTTTTTTTTTTTAAGACAAGCCGGTGATGAATTGATGCAGGTAAGCAGGTACGAGATCAGTACAGATGTGGTGCAAGAACGTTTACTATAGGCAAATATTTCTTCCAGCGATTTGAAAATGATGCCAATGTTGTATGAATAAAAGAAAATACAATTTTCGTTTTGTAGTATCAAAAATTTTATGCTTCGGCTAGTAGAACATATACATGTACAAAATTGCACTCACCGGGGGAGATGAGACAGAGCATGTACAGCAGTTACAGGCAAATAAGTGAGATAAAGACCTATGATATGTCTTCAATAGAGCGGACAGTGCACAGATTATTTTATAAATTATGATATGGTCAAATTTATTATTTCACAAAACAATTTTATCAGTTGATAACCACTCGCGTGAAATATAAATGTCAAAAATAAAAAATGTTCAATCGAAAAACTATCACAGTTTTATAATTTAACTATTAAAAAATCCTTTAAAAATTAGATATTAATCGCAGAAGTAATTTAAGCAGCCAAATAGATCAGGAACAGGTTTCTGCATCCATTTTCAGAAATTTTCGAAATTCCTGTCGTCGTGATAGTCTCCCGTTTTCGTTTCAGATTTGAATAAAAGTAAGGCGTTTTTCACGAAGCCTTTTTCACTACCTGCATGTTCCATTATCAACCTCGGTCCCTTTGAAGTTGGCGTTTTCAATCTACTGCTATTGTCATCAATCTATGCCCTTGGCCTTGTATGTGAGCTTCGAATATATCTTTCGTCCAAATAAATATAAATGAAGCGTTTAGAAGATGAAGGTGCTAAGTGCCATTTTCTAAATTTTGAGTAACCAGCATTTGAATTTTTTGATCTTTAACTTTTTTCATACAAATCCAATGCATATGACACCTTCATCTTTGCTAAATTTGAATCCAGATGCGAAAGAGATAGTGTACATGAGACAGAAATTTAAGTTTTAGAATAGGACCTTCGTATATGTACCATAAAACGATATTTTCAAAAACTGTCACTTAGCACCTTCATCTTCTAGGCGCTTCAAATGTTATATCCTTTTGTTCTGTACTTTTGGATTTTTCTCAGATACTTCACTCGCATGAGTTTGATATCATTTGCAGTCGTTTTGCGTTCTTTTGTAGCTAAATCCATCTTCTTAGAGTCCTATTTAGCGATGTAATATTTAAGTTAAGCTCTAGATCTTTCTGGACCCGTTCTCCCATTATTATTAAGGATAATATCATTCTTTCCTCCTGGTGGAAGTCGTGTATTATACGCCGAATAGCTGTGATGTCAACACAGGTGATTTCACAACTCCTGTCTTTTGGTATTCCTTAATAATCTTTCTGATTGATAGTTCTGAAATTCCAGTAAATTCCTTGGTATGCTAGGTTGCGGAACTCACAGAATTTTCAAAAACAAACTGTTTGCTCCTTCCGATTTGTCATTATATACCTTTACAACTATCTTAGGCGCCTGGCTTCCAATAGGTTTTACTTTTCTTAATGGTTCCATGGACATTTTTTTTAAATGTCGTTGTATAACTTCTGGTTGTTTCTTTCAAACTGAACTCCGAACCAAAGTAAAAATCATTTAAATACATAAATTCCCTCTGATGAAAAAATTCATTCTTAAAAACTCGTTGGTAAAAATTATTTAAACTCATATAAACACTGATCTATTAATGTTTTCCCAAATCCTCAGAGGTCAAAAATGTTGGATATACATTTACATTAAGCAATACACTTCAAGATCACTGTGTTTTATAGCACTATAGAACTATAACTTTGAAAAGTATACAATGTATACTCATTCTGAATTTTGTACTTAAATTATTTTTCATTAATATTTTAGCTTTTATAGAGAAATAAACTTATTATTCTTATAACATTTTGAAGAGCTGTTTATATTTCTACAAAAAAGTATATCAAATAAGAACTAACGGCATAAAATAAATGCAAACGCATCGCCCCCAGAATATATCTGTTGCTGAGTCACAAATCTGTCATAATGAGATCTGACTATCACAAATAACACCTTAGTCCCAAATTGTTGTTACTCTGGAAACAAGGACATTATTTATATAATATTCCCATGGTGATGAGCGTTTACGTTTGCGGAAATATTTGATGGCTTGGTATTTACTAAAATTAAGCTCTAAACTTTTTTTTGACACCAAACTAAAAAACTATTCAGATCATTCTGAAGAGGTAAAACATTACTAGATGAAGAAATAACTCTACAAATGTTCATATCATCCGCGTTCATGGAAATTTCCGAATGCCGAATCACAGATTCCACGTCATTGCTTGTGAGCATAAAAATAATTGCACCCAGGTGGCTACCTTGTGGGACACCAGATTTTGCTATGAATGGATCAGATGCTACAGACCTACACAAAACCCGATATTTGCGATCCAATAAGTATAACTCCATCCATTAAATGGAACCAGGAAGAAATCTAAGGGCCTTTAGTTTAAAGGAGATAATTTTAGGTGAGATTTTGTCAAATGTTTTGCTAAAGTCCATAGCAATAACATCAACTTCGATTTTATTTTCAATTGCTTTTAATGTATAGTAAACAAATTCTGTTAAATTAGTGGAACCCGTGCTGTTTAGTGGAAAATAATGATTTGCCATGAAAGTAAATACAGTAAAATACAATACTTTCAAAAAGTTTGGGAATGCACGATAATTTTTCAATTGGCCTATAGTTAGCAACATCTGCTTTAGAACCTTTTTTGTAGATCGGAATGATGAAAGAATTCTTCCACATTGATGGAAAAATCTGTAGAGAAAGAGATTTTTGGAAAAGAGTAGCAAGAGGCAAGAGAGAGGGGCCAAATGAACTGCACATTTCTTTAAAACAATTGCTGGCGTACTATCTGGGCTCGATGAGAAATCGTCCTTAAGATAATAAATCTTATGGAACACATCGTCAACATTAATATTTTTTGATTCTAATAAGGTTTCATTACAATTATTTAAATAGTTAAAGTAGTTAGAATCTGGCTGAAGAAATTAGCAAATAATTATGATTGTTTACCAATTCAAAGGCAATCGTGCCTTTACTTTTTATATTGCCTATTAAGAACTAACAGAGATCAAAATTCGTTCATTTTTAGTCGCTAAGTTTTTTGTTGTAAATCTACCGTGGCTGCCACGGCCCAATAAACAGACACTAATTTGTTCTCGTCGAAGAGAGGTTCTTATTTAAAAGTAAAACACTTATTCGCTTTCTAAAAACAAGTCGTGAATTACAGTCCACTAAACTCACCAATGAATATTTGGTCCTTCGATCCCGATTTGTGCATTATTAAATCAGTATTGTGTGCATTCTCATACCTCACGGGTGCGAGACTCGAGGCTCGGTTGTGTTTTTGGCAGTAGCTTCGTAGTACGTAGTGCTAGCGCATTATCTTAGATATATAATTGCAGAGCAAATAACTACCTACAATAAGTGCAAAAACGAACCCCCAAAATAGTTGAAATCATATAAAATATTTTTCGTGTTCCTGGAGTTCATTTTCCTTGCAGTCGTGAGTGCAAATTTAAAATCGCATATACGATCTCTTATTTTTTATTCCAACGGTAAACTTGAACTTGAACGTTGTGCGTTCAGTTGTGTGCGCATACAAAACCAAAAAATAAATTATATGTGTGTCTCTGTATTAGTCAATGTGCTGAATTTTGTTTAGCAACGAACTCCCAAAAGTCATTGCATCGGGGTTTCCAATTGTGTAAAATTACGTACTTTTCCTAAAGATAATTTTGAACGCAATTAAATTAAATTTTTGTAATCATTATGGAAGGTTTAAAACATCAACGCGCCGGCCGCCTTAAAAGGACAGGTAACTGGAATATCCGCCGCTTGTCAGTCCGAGATGTTTGAAATTTTAAAAGCACGGGCTCTGAACTCGAAATTGGATTATTATATGATCGAATTCGAAAGAGTGCAAAATGAAATCAAATCCTTGTTAGAAGATTCTCACCTAGCCCCTGAAACAGAATACCGCGTTGAATCTGAAGAGTCATACTACAACAGTTGTGGTAGATTATCGGATATAATCGAATCACATGACCCTAGAAATCAATTCGGTGGAAGCGCGAGTGATGAAAGCATCAACAAATCTCTTAAAATTCTAACAGATAACACTGGTCAACAAATAATACTTTTCTGTATGTTTTTGGTGTGCTGAATTTGAATCTGAAGTGAGAAAAATTTCATCGGGCTACGTTTTTGAGATATTCCCGTTTTAAAATCAAAAAACGTTTTTTTGGTGTTTTCAAAGTTGTATTCTAACGCGAGGTAAATTGTTTCAAGAAAATGTGTTATGGTTTCTAAAAGAACTAATTTTCTTCTTTCCAAATCTGTTTAAATCGTCTCAATATCTCTTTTCGTCTCTGAGCAATCCTCAGTTAATTGAAAGTATTTCATTTTCGATATAAATACAATGTAAGGCATAACGGACAAACATTTGTGGGAGCTATTCCATTTCTCAACAGAAATGTGTTATACATCGGTGAAAAGTTTATTATGAGTACATCATTTCATTATATGGTTGTTTAGCTGTAAGCCAAAGGGCTCACGAGATATTTGGCTTCAAAGCACTTAAGAGAACAATAATGCAACTCTATATTTGGACATTGTCTTTCTACTCAATATCAGCCGAATATCTTGTGAACCCCAAGGTATAGGTCTTAACTGCCATGTAATAAAATGATGTGCTCAAATTAAACTTTTCAACGATGTATGACAAATTCTTGTTAAGAAATGGACCAGCTCTGTCAAATTTTTGCCCATTCCCCTTAACATTGTATTTATATCCTAAATGAAAGGCTTTCAGCTAACTGAGGTTTACTCAGAGACGAAAAGAGATATCGCGAAGATTTAAACAGATTTTAAAAGAAGAATATTAGTTCTTTTAGAAATAATTAAAAATGTTCTTGAAACAATTTACCTCGCGTTAATTATGTCGCCCCCTGCAAAATGAACAACAAATACATACAACTATATTTTAAATAATAAACTAAAAGTCAGCAACTAGGTTCTTCATTAAATAAATATTATATTTTATATTTGTCATTTTCCTTCTCACACTAAACTAACTAAAAGTCAGCAAATTCATTCTTATAAATAAATGTTATAGACCGGGCGGTGGCAGTACAAAATTCCAACCCATCGATGTAAAGAAAAACTTGGTAAATTTGATTTAGGTTTCATGCTTTAACCTATGGGTGGTAGCACCCCTAAAAGTGAAAACTGAAAAAATAGGGCAAGTTTTTAAAAGACCTAACAAATATTGCGTAATGGAATTTTTGTTTATTATTCAGCTCCAAAAATGTAAGTTGAACATTAGCTTTGATCATAATTGAAGTTTATTTAGGTATTTCAAGCAACTGGTAAGGATATAGTATGGACAAGTTATGGAATTCTGACAGATCATGGCCTGGCATTTCACCAATTAAAGTTTTAAGCATGACCTTTGCATATTCAGTATGTAATAAATGTGTACAAGAGAGTAGCGCATAGTCTTAGATAAGTGCATAAATCTGGTCGGCCAGAGAAAGTGACCAAGTTATGACCCGTACGACCTTGAAATACTGATAGATGAAAGTTTCTCCTTTAATTTGATGTAGGTTTTATGCTTTAACCTATGGGTGGTAGCACCCCTAAAAAGTGACCACTTCTTTTGGTCGGCTAGCCGATCTGACCAGAGTATGGGCTGGACGACCAAGCTTTTCTATATCACCTAACGAAGAGAAAACCATACGTAAGTAAAATTTTCTTTACTTCGATGGGTGGTAGCACCCATAATACATTTGGTTGCCACTAGGTCGTCCACCCTGTATCCTGGTCAGACCGGCTGACCGACCAAAAGGAGTGGTCATTTTAAGGGGTGCTACCACCCATCGAGGTAAAGAAAATTTTACTTACGTATGGTTTTCTCTTCGTTAGGTGATATAAAAAAGCTTGGTCGTCCAGCCCATACTCTGATCAGATCGGCTAGCCGACCAAAAGAAGTGGTCACTTTTTAGGGGTGCTACCACCCATAGGTTAAAGCATAAAACCTACATCAAATTAAAGGAGAAACTTTCATCTATCAGTATTTCAAGGTCGTACGGGTCATAACTTGGTCACTTTCTCTGGCCGACCAGATTTATGCACTTATCTAAGACTATGCGCTACTCTCTTGTACACATTTATTACATACTGAATATGCAAAGGTCATGCTTAAAACTTTAATTGGTGAAATGCCAGGCCATGATCTGTCAGAATTCCATAACTTGTCCATACTATATCCTTACCAGTTGCTTGAAATACCTAAATAAACTTCAATTATGATCAAAGCTAATGTTCAACTTACATTTTTGGAGCTGAATAATAAACAAAAATTCCATTACGCAATATTTGTTAGGTCTTTTAAAAACTTGCCCTATTTTTTCAGTTTCTTAGAAGGTCTTACCACAAGCAGTCTTAAATCGAAAGTTATAACCATTTTAATCTAATTAGAAAGGATTCAGAATAACGAAATTTTCACTTTTCATATATTTTTTTATGATTTAAATGAACAAATGATTAGATGAGGTAGCTATTGCTCACAAAGGTATTTTCTTTCAGTTTCATTTTTGAATTGAGGAATTTTCCCAAAGCTTTGCAAAATGAGAGTTGAATATTTAATGCTCCTAAGTTGATAAACAAATCATCAAATCTTGGTGCTTCTGCCATCTGTATCTGCATTGCCATTTTTGCTATTTGAAGATCATAAGTTGCAATAATAAGCTGCTGATTACATTTATTTTAAATATTTTTAGCCTGTATCATCGTTTCGTGAACCACTGCATACGAAGTGGGTGATAAATTAATTTGAGGTAAATAATCTATGTTTTGTAAACAGCTGTCATCTACTGAGATCTTAGAATTGAAACCATTCCACAAGGGTGTACTGTCCGGCATTTGTGAAATACAAAACATCCATATTAAATCACGCATTACGGCTTTATCCTTCCAAGAAGCATTTATTATTATGTTGTTCAATGTATGTAATGTTGTACTGGCCTTGGGTTTTTTAAAATAGGGGGTGATTTCTTTGGGAATTTCGTCAAATCGTTTCCTCCGTCGCATTGTGGCAGTTGCAGTACATGTACCTTCAGAATAATCAGTTTGTGTAACTGGGTCATTATTTTAAAACTGGTAAATACCAATGATATCATGTAATGTATCTTTTTCGTTCAATGTTTCAACGAAACGATCATAATTGTCGAATGCCAGGTAAGTGCTAAAACTACTATTGGTGTTTAAAATAAAATAAAAATAAAAGTATCCCACGCCTCTTTCCTCCCCAGATACCGCATGCGCTGGGGTCCATTTATACCGAGTATGACGGCAACTTCGATTGCAAGTCATATCGGAACTTATGCTTTAAAATTTTTTAAGATGAAAAATGAAGAAAAAAAATATTATTTTATGCTGAAGCCAGAATAACACAGTTTCCTTCCAAACGCCACGCCAGTATCAATGAGAAAAAAGGTAGGGTCTTCTTAATTCAAGCAGTTAGAAAAAATAAAAAGAAAAAAGTAAAGCTAGGAGAAACTGAAAAATGGGATCAAGCGTAAGCAGATCAAAAATAAAGTAGTCAAAAATATAAAAAAAAGTAGCCTTTTCCGTGTGATCTTGCTGTGATTATAATCAAAAATATTTGAGTCGAATTTACTTCCCTTAACATTCTAGTAACTGGTTCATTTCTGCCGTAATCAGTTCTGTGAGGGGCTAGATGGAATTGGGGTACTGATCTAACAGAGTGTGAGTTGATGTTAATACTAATTACATCAAGGAGGGCAGAAGAATCAGTTGCACCACAAGGAATTTGGTGCACAAAAATTATATAAGCTATTTGACGACGTTTTTCAAGAGATTGTAAATTAATGAGACATAGTCGATCTTAATACGGAGGTAAGTTGTAGTTGTCAACCCATGGGAGTCCCCTAAGAGCGAAGCGGAGAAATCTACGCTGTATTGCTTCGATTCGTTTTATATGCACAAGGTGAAAGGAGGACCATATTTGGCTAGCATACTCAAGTAAAGGTCGAACAAAGGTTGTATAAAGAGACTTCGTAACGTAGGGATCTGAGAACTCCTTAGACCAGCGTTTAACAAAACCAAGAGCGGAGTTAGCCCTAGAAATTATGTTGTCATAAGGGGATCTGAAGTTAAGCTCTAAATTATTTTTTTGACACCAGACAAAAAAATTATTCAGGTCATTTTGCAGAGGTAAAACATTGGTTGACGTCAAAAGTTCCGAATGCTGCATCACAGATTCCACGTCATTGATTGTGAGGATAAAAATAATTGGACCAGATGGCTACCTTGTGGGGCACCGGATTTTGCAATGAGTGGATCGGATGCTACAGACTTAAACAAAACCCGATATTTGCGATCCAATAAGTATGATTCCATCCATTGAATGAAACCGTGAGGAAATCCTAGAGCCTTTAGTTTAAGAGATATAATTTTATACGAGATTTTGAGAAAATGCCTTGCTAAAGTCCGTAGCAATAACATCAACTTCGCTTTTATTTTCAATTGCTTTTAGTGTAAAAGAAACAAGTTCTGTTAAATTAGTGGTGGCAGATTTAGCTTTAAGGAACCCGTGCTGTTTAGTGGAAAATAATGATTTACAATGAAAGTAAATACAGTCGAATGCAATACTTTCAAAAAGTTTAGGAATGCACGATAATTTCGCAATTGGTTTATAGTTAGCAACATCTGCCTTAGAACCTTTTTTGTGGATCGGCATGATGAAGGAATCATTCGACATCGATGGAAAAATCCCTAGAGAAAGAGATTTTTGGAAAAGAGTAGCAAGAGATTGGGCCAAATTTGCTGCACATTTCTCTAAAACAATTGCTGGAAAACCATCTGGGCCCGATGAGAAATCGTCCTTGAGATTATTAATCTTAAGGTGTTGATACCACTCGGAATTATACTATTATGTTTGTATGCCGTGTAAGTTAATTTGGTTTCTAGTTCTTCCGTGGTTGTATATACGAGTACGATTGAGTTACGTAGCCGGTTTAAAAGTTGAAGCAATTTTTTACTGTTTGTCAAACTCTTCACTGACAGACCTAACTCCATATGTTTCCCCGGTTTTACTCTACCTTTGTGTGCACCATAAATGATATCATCGCATATTGCTTTGATTCTTACTGTATCTTCATTGTTCTCAGATCTACTTCCAATGACTAAAACTTTTATTAATGTCGTCAAAGCTTCAGGTGTATTGCATTCACCTTCAATAAGAGCTTGTAGAGTAAACTAAGCAGGCAGTTTTTTTCTCTACATTCAAAATTGCTTTACGTACTTCATAACCAACATTTTGGCTTCTTTAATTAATGTATACAATAGAGTAGCGCATAATCTTAGATAAGTGCATAAATCTGGTCGGCCAGAGAAAGTGACCAAGCTATGAACCGGACGAAATTCTGATAGATGAAAGTTTCTCCTTTAATTTGATGTAGGTTTCATGCTTTAACCGATGGGTGGTAGCATCCCTAAAAAGTGACCACTTCTTTTGGTCGGCCAGCTGGTCTTACCAATATATAACTGAAGTTCTCTCTGCGTCCGCCCGCTTTTAAATTCAGCTCCAGTGTTTTTTTTAATTTTATACCAGTAAAACTTTCATAATATATTCATATTTTGTTCATTAATTGATCATTAATTGTATTGGCATATAATCCGCTGCCTTATGCTGTGATTATTTTTTGCCAAAACCCTTTAAATTATATTTTTTATAATAATTATATTATTGAGTGTTATTCAATATTTTTGTATATCAAAATCCTAAGTTGCTCCCGTTAAAGTTGAGAAAAAATTTTTTTCTGCCGGTGAGTGAAACATTTGTTGTATATGTTCTACCTCCGAAGCAAATTTGGTGATACACACAATCAAACAAACGTATTTCTACTTTGCATGCCTACGACCACAATCCGAAACCCGCAACCCGCAACCCGTATCACAGCTATCTTTTCTTTCGAGTACCTGTGACAATCACACACAAGCCTTCATCGGAATTTGAAAAAATCTTTGGTTGACTTCTCCCACTTGCTATCAACATCAAGCCGACTGTGAGCAGTATACGAACAAGAAATAAAAACACAATTACAAAGTTTTTTTTATCTTACCTCCAAAGCACTATTCTCAATAGAGAGAAATAATATTTCTGAAAAATAATAATAAAAGTACACTCAAGTGAAAACAAAATTTTCAAAAAATAAAAAAACAACAATTACGGTGAAAAAATAACTGTTCGGTTTCTAATTTTAAAATTTTGAATTAGAACTTTTTATCAAAAATCAATTTTCAATATTTTAAATACTTTATCTATAAATTGCGGTTTTGTTCAATATTAATTTAATCTTTCCCGTGGTAGAAGCATTATTATTTCGGAATTAAATATGGATAACCAGTGTAACGCAAGTGATTACCTTCTAGACAGCAAATATACTCAGCGAATTTCGTGTCGGGGTCTCTGCGGTAATTCTTTTCATCCTCTTTGCCTCGGGCTTAGTAAAAAATCATGTCCCTATCTCAAAGAATACTTAAACTATTTCGTTTATCTCTGCGATCAATGTTCGGAAATATCACCCTCCCATGTCCGTCTCGCCGTCAAATGTGTTAGTGACTCTACAAATACTATTCTAACTGATAATAATCGGTTCCATAAGAACGTACTAGCGCAATTTCATCACTTTGACGACTTCTCTAAGAGCATTGAAACCTTGGAATGTTCTATTGAGACCCTCGCTAAACTTTTTTTCTCTAACTTATCTATTTTGGAAAAACAACTATCATCTATAGAGAAGACACTTAATTCGCGATTGGAACACTCCCATTGCCGCTTCGACAACATTAAAGATGAAATTCGTTCTACTCTCACTTCTATCTTAAATGCATATCCTCTTGATAAATTATTTGATCATGTTATAAACATCCGCTCCACCCTCGAATCATCACTACAATCAACATCGAACTCTGCATCTTCAGCTTCCTCTCAACTAAACTTAATCCTTCTCGATCTAATATCAAAGATAAATGACATTAGCAGTGAACTAACCGTAACACGCACTTCTTTTGAAGATATAATCGACGAATTTAAAATAACCTCGAGCAAAATTGATGAGATTCCAATGAACACTCAACCAATCGAAGTCAATTATAATACATCGATCCTTGCCGAAATAACCGTGTCCACTCTCAATCCTCCTCTCTCACTCGGTCCTGCTTCAATCAACATTGCTTCAAAAGCTACTATTTCTACACAGACTGAAAGTCCTACCTCGCCCGTGCCAACTATCATTCGCCTTAACAACACATGGACTGTTGACGAGTGGAATAATAGGCTAAGCAAATAGAAAAATCTCAATGAGTTCGACCATTATTTTTTATATACTCGTAATACGCCGATCAACGTAAGTTCAAAATCTCTATTGGTGAATGCCGCAAGATCAACTCTTCAAGCTTTAAAATTTATATTCCAACCAAATATCAATGGTTGTTTTGTTTTACTAATAATAAACCCATATATGTGCAAGATAATGTAAAAATCTATAAATGGTCAAATACTAAAATTAAAGTATCCCCCAAAACTACCTTGCCAAATGTTATTAGTAATAAGAACAAAATTGTGAATAGATCTAACAACAACTCTCTTTCTTCCAATTCTTTCACACTCCCAAATACTTCTACTTCCAATATATCTAAAAAACCCTCAATTCTACAGCAAAAACGTGTCTCTTTCAACACTGATACTAGTGGCCTTTATACCAATTTTCTCCATTCCCACACCATTAACCCCACACCTGTGTCTCTCGCTCTAGGGCTCTCCGCCCCCCCTAATGCTATGGTTGACCATTTACCCCCTCCTATTTTTGATCCAATTTTCTCTCCTGTTGCGAAGCTCACTACTAAACTTGCTGCCCCTATTGACAGTGATGAGTTTGATGGTCGATATTTAATGGCTAGAGTACGTGACAGTAAAATTTATGAAAATGTTCGTCTATACCTTCCCTATCTTTATAACAAGTCTGATAACGTTTGTATTAACGGCAAGACCAAAATGAATGTTTTGGTATCTATACAAAAAGAAGGCCTTCCAATGACCCAGCCACTCTCAACAAAATATACGTTTGCTTCCACGAAACCTTGAATATCTCTCCTTCTACAGTTTCTAAGGACCTTGCTACTTACGCTTCGCACATACGCTCAAAATGTTTACCATTCACTCGACACGATAATAAACAATATCTTTAACTGTAATGTGGCTCTACAGCCTGTGTCCACAATTACCATATCTCTCTATTATCAGAATGTAAGAGGTCTCCGTACCAAAACTTCTAACGTTTATCTTAGTTCCCAAAACCTTCCTTTTGACATCTTCGCTCTAACGGAGACAAATCTATGCTCTGATTTTCTGGATAGCGAATTATTTACATCAGATTTTGCTGTCTTTCGTGCGGATGGTCTAACTAGTGATACTGCTCCTACGGGGCGTGGTGTTTTGTTTGCTGTCCACAATCGTCTTAATGCTTCACTTGTCGAAACTTCTAGATCACCCCTATTTGAATATGTATGCATAAAGTTATCTGTATCTAAGCGTTGTTTCTATCTTATTTGTTGCTACATTCGTCCCTCACAACCTAGCCCTGTCTATAAACAATTTGTGGATTCACTTAGTTCTTTGAATGAGGGTGCAACTTCCAATGATGACTTTATTATCCTAGGGGACTTTACCTGATCTGCAATGAATACCATCTGAGTAATGAATTATGCTCTGTGCCCTCTAATCCTTCTTCTGAAAAAGAATTTATTTTCACAGATAATTTACTCGAGTCTGGACTTTTCCAAATAAGTGGTATCTGCAACAATTTAGGGAGACAGCTTGATCTTGTCTTCTCCTCGGATCCATTTAACTCAGCTGTCTCAAAAAGCCCCCATCTTCTTTCCACTCTAGATCACTATCACCCTCCTCTTTCTTTTATATTCGGTCTTGAAGATAGCTCTCCAACTATTGAATCTGAGAACTGTTCTATTTTCAACTTTCGGAAGGCCGACTTCAATAAAGTTAATAATCTCCTTAACAACATAAACTTCAACCTTTTCATCAACCTCACTACTCCCATCGATATATCGCTTTCTTTCTTTTACACCTCTGTCTTTGCCTGTCTCATTCAATGTGTCCCTTATACAGTTAAAAAAACTTGTGTATCATCTCCTCCCTGGTACACACAAGAATTACGTCACATCCGTAATATTAGAAATAAGTTATGGAAAACTTACCTGAAATCCCAAACACCTTTAAACTATTTCTACTACCAACAAGCAAAACTAGTCTCATCACCGAACCAAAACGCTTTTACCAATTTATAAACGTGAAAAGAAAATCCGACGATCTTCCTTCAACATTCAATTTCATCGGCACATCTTCTTCTGAAGCTAAAGTAATTGTTAACCTATTTGCTACCTTTTTTTAGTCAATCCTATAGCAATAGTTTTAATGAACCTGACCTTGACTACCACAAATTTCTTTCAAATAGCCCGCACACTTCTCTGTCTTCTCTTAACATAAGTTCGCATACCGTCCGTGAAAAGTAAAGTTTACTGAATGATGACTTTTCACTCGGTCCTGATTGTATCCCAGCAATTTTTCTTAAAAATTGCGCTTCTGCACTCTGTGAACCCCTCACTAATCTTTTTCAACTCTCGCTTTCACAGTCAGTTTTTCCCTCTCTTTGGAAGGAATCCTTTATTTTTCCAATTTTTAAAAAGCGTTGTAAGAACGAAATCTTTAACTATCGACCGATTGCTAAACTCTCCGTTATCCCCAAGCTCCTTGAAAGTATAGTGTATGATTCCCTTTATTTCCATTGTAAATCAATTGTTTCTAAACTTCAACACGGATTTTTAAAGGGAAGATCCACTACGACTAATCTTACCCAGTTTGTCTCCACGACATTCTTGGCAATGGAAAAAGGCTACGATGTTGATGTTATCACTACTGATTTCAGTAAGGCGTTCGATAAAATCAGTCACCAAATTATCTACGTTAAGCTACAAGCCTTTAGCTTTCCACCATCGTTCATCAAATGGGTCAAATCTTATCTCGAGAACCGTTTTTACAGGGTTGTTTTCAGAATTGAAGTGTCCGATCCCTTCCTCGCCTCCTCTGGCGTTCCTCAGGGTAGCCATCTCGGTCCACTTCTATTTGTGCTTGCTATAATCGATTTCGGTAGAATCATCTCCTTCTCAGACCTTTCTATTTATGCAGACGACATTAAAATAATTAAAGTAATCTCATCATCTCATGATTCTTCCCTGCTTCAACTTGATCTAAATACTTTTCTTACCTGGTGCAACAAAAACTTTCTTGAGCTTAATATTAGTAAATGCCAATCTATGACTTTTTCCCGTAAACGTATACCTTCAAATCCTAGAATCTATCACTTCTGTAACATACCTGTCCCTATCGTTTCATCTATTCGTGATCTCGGGGTTATACACTCCCCGTCAACTGAATACGCACAAACATTTTTTAATATACTTTATCCATTTTTTCCAAACAGTGATGGTTATTATGCCATCTGTTGATGCTAACTATTCCCTTAAGATGTTAAGCAGATAATTCCGAAAGAATTATCCAAAAACAACCGTGAGTTTTTCTTCAACCACTTGCAAAGTGTTTTATATGCAAAGTAGGAGTTTTTTTTCTAGTCAACTGAATAGGTACAACGCCATTTTCTTCGTTGTTTATAAGTTTTTTGGAGTGCTTGACAGTTTAAATTAACGATTTTAGTGTTTTCAGTAAAATTTAATTCTTGATTTCAAATTTTAAGAAAAATGGGTAGATCAACGTGACATAACAGTGTTGAAAAAGCTAAAATCGATTTACTTAGAGACCAAGGCCTAACTGGACGTGCAATAGCTGATAAAGTTGGCCGAAGTTTTAATGTAGTTTATTCTTACTTGAAAAATAAAGATGCATACGGCAAAAACATGAAGGGAGGTAAGAAAACAGCAACAACAGCAGCTGAGAGACGAAGAATTTTAAGATATGCATCAAATTCTTCTGATTCTGTGGCAAAAATAAAACAAAAAGTCGGCGTAAACGCAAGTTGCTCAATAGTATTAAGAGTAATCAACAACTCAAGCCATCTTAAACGAATGAAACTTAAGAAAAAACCACCACTTGACGAGAGACGGAAAATGTTGCGATTAGATTTTTCAAGACTTCACATGAGTTGGAAAAAAGAATGGTATCACGTGGTTTTTTCAGATGAAAAAAAGTTTAATTTCCATGGCCCTGATGGGTTCAACTTCTATTTTCACGACTTAAGAAAAGAAAAAAGATTTTTAAAGCGCCATCATAGTCGTGAAGGAGGTGTCATGATATGGGGAGCAGTCAGTTATTATGGAACAGTTGAGCTCGAGGTTGTAACATCAAGAATGACAGCAGCTGGGTATAAAGTAATTTTGGAAAGAAATTTTCCTAAATTTTCTAACATCTTTGGACCCATAAACTGGACCTACCAACATTATAATGCGCCTATTCACTCAGCGCGCATAATAAAAACATGGATAGAGGAGCAACAAGTGCAGTTGCTTCAATGGCCGCCGTACTCACCTGATCTAAACATCATAGAAAATGTCTGGGGATGGTTAGTACGCAAAGTTTATGAGGGTGGTCGTCAGTTCGAAGACAAAGAAACCTTAATTTCTGCAATCAAATTAGCGTGGAGCGAAATTTCGTTAAATTACATTAAAAAGCTATACGATTCCATGCCGGATCGAATTTACGAAGTTATTAAAAATAAAGGTGGAAGTACCCACTACTAAACTTAAACAAAAACTTGTTTCATTCCATTCCAATACCAATTTTAATTTTTGTACCTATTCAGTTGACTCAAAAAAAAAACTTCTACTTTGTATAAGTTACACTTTGGAAGTGGTTGAAGGAAAAACTCACGGTTGTTTTTGGATAAAACTTTGAAATTCTGTTATTTATATGTTACGAACATTTTTACCATCAACAGATGGCATAATAACCATCACTGTTTGGAAAAAATGGATAAAATATATTCAAAAATGTTTGTGCGTATTCAGTTGACGAGGAGTGTATGTGATAAGGAGTTAAATTTTCGCTCTCATATTGATCATATCATCGGGAAAGCGAATTCTACCCTCGGATTTGTTAAACGATGGTCTAAAGAATTTTCCAACCCCCATATTACCAAATCTTTTTACATAACATACGTCAGGCCTGTCCTTGAATATGCTAGTCAGGTTTGGTCTCCCTTCCAAGTCACTCAATCTCTTAGAATTGAAGCTGTTCAGAGGAGATTTCTCAGATTCGCTTTGCGTAGTCTACCTTGGTCTGATCCCGTTATTTTACCCTCTTATGAAGACCGTTTGCAACTAATTGCCATGCACACCCTTTCTCAACGTCGCCGTATCGCTGACATAATATTCGTCCATCAGCTCATCATTGGAGCCATAGACTCTCAGGCGTTGCTTGAATGGATTAAAATCAATACCAATCCACGTAACCTTAGAGCTGTCCCCTTCTTCCGCCTCCCTACTCACCGCACCAACTACGGCCATTTCAATCCAATGAGCAGAATGCTTCAATTAGCCAATACAGCACCAGATATTTTCGATTTCTCCATTAGTTCCCCTTCCCTTAGAAGAACTCTATACACCTTCTCTCCCTAACCTCACGCCACCGTATTATTTTCTTATTATTATTTTCTTATTAGCGTTAAGTATATTATTTAAAGTTTAAGTTTGTATAATATAATTTAAGTAATTCGCTTGCAATAAGCTAAATAAATAAATAGATACAGGGTGGACGACCAAGTTTTTCTATATCACCTATTGGCAACCTAATGTAATATAACCACATTTTTCCTTACCTCGATTGGTGGGAATTTTGTATTACCGCCTCCCGCTCTATTATATTTTATTATATTTTATTTTTGTTATTTTTCTCCTCACAGTAAACTAACTAAAAATCAGCAAATTCATTCTTACAAATAAATATTTTATTTCATTATATGTATTTCATTTTTGTTATTCTTTTTCTCACAATAACCTAACTAAAAGTCAATATTATATTTCATTATCTAAATCAGCAATTGATTTCTTCATTTAATATTATACTTCAATATATTTCATTTTTGTTAAACTTTTGGTGACTTAGCTGAAAACAGGTATAAAATAAAAATGTAAACGAGTATAATTGTTCATTGATTAATAACGGTTTTCAAAGGACGAAGCTCTGCCTGATATTAAACGGTATTTTTACTGTCGATACCATAACTGGCGCAGTCAAATGAGTTGAGTTTCGCTATTGTTGTTTTGGAAAAGATTTGTATCCGCGAACAAAAAGAAATAATATTGATTCTGATAATTGTTCTTTTAAACGGAACTTAGTGTTGTGTTAGTGTTCCCATTTTTTTGGAAAATAAAATTCTGAAAAAAAAACAAATAAAATATATATTATTTGTAAATAAAAAGAATTAATAAATCTTGTGATTTATCGTGTTAATATTCACAAATTTTTGAAAATTGAAGCTTATTTCGTAAGAAAAGAAACGAAAGAATTCAAGTAACGTTACAAATTCAAAAATAATAAACAATTTTATTTACATAACTCAAACAAGTGAGCAAAAGCTAAATAAATAAAAAAAAAAATATAGTAAAACATAAAGAACTCTCTGAACATTGTTTGCAACTAACATCTATAAACCCATTCAACAATCATCATCGAAGGAATATCTGAGAACAGAAACTCAATAAAAGAACCACGACAGAACCACAACAGCAATGAACCCGGTATTGGTTATTTCATGCATGTAAGTTCCGAAATTGTTATCCCTTCAATATCCTTTATGTATAAATCCTGCTTAAAAGTAAAAAAATAGGTCCCTGACTCAAGGTCAGAAAAATAGATAATCAATCAGAATCAGATAGTGAAAGCGAAGAGGAAACAGACATGAATACCCAATTAGAAACACTTTTAACGCAAGGCGATAATACGGCCAACAACGTCTTAAATGAAACGAATAGTCTAAATCAATCTAGTGTTGCCATTGATATACATTTAGTCAATGTCAACAACGTCTTAAATTCCTTGAAAATCCCAGACGCGATTAAAGATCTTCCTTAATACGATGGAAACCCAAGACTACTTTTCGACTTTATTAAAAACATTGAAGAAATTCTTCCACTCATGTCAAACATTAGTAGTACACCCTATGCAAACATTGTTCCTAAAGCTATTAGAAATAAGATAACGGGGTTTTGAATATATTTGGTACCCCTTTAGACTGGGAAGAAATAAAACAAAAATTGATACTACATTACTCAGACAAAAGGAACGAAACCTCTCTAATTAAAGACCTCCATGCACTTAGACAAGGTAATGAAACAATAAAACAGTTTTATTCTAAAATTATAGAAATTTTATCTACTCTTACTAACCATACAAATTTACATGAAAACGATAACGCTATTAATTTGTCCAAAACGAAACCTTTCTCTGAAATGTGTTTAAATACCTTTGTGTCGGGACTAAAAAAAAACCGATGGGCGAAACAATCAGAGCAATGAAACCGAGCAACCTTCCAGTTCTGCATTAAGGAACAAAACACCTTCTATATGAAGTATTCCACAAATAAAACTTTTCCATTCAGGAATAATTCTACAAAAACTTACAATAACAACATTTCAAAATATATTGACCCAAATTACATCTATGATTCAAGACCTTCATTCAATTACAACAAACCAACACAAAATTTTAACACAAATCAATATCCTACAAACAATATGTACAATCAAAGATTTTTAGCATATCCTCAGAACCAAGAAGTACGGCCACAAGTCAATAATAATCAAAATTCAAACGGTTTTGTATCTGGACAATTTATAACCCCAACAATACCCCGTACTTATGTCCATAGGAAGTGGAAATTCAAGAAACACTCAAAACCGTAATAGCAACACCTACCAACCTAATAGGTTTAATAACAATGTACCATCCAAAAATTACGCTATCAGAGAAGTTCACAATATGGATGAAAACCCCAGTTTTATACATCCTTACGAGGATTACACCCATTTAGATCAATTCCTAAACGAAAATAATCCTGAGATTATTTACAATGGAGAGGCATGTAATGAAATTGATGAGGGAAATTTTCCTATAATTGCCTCGGAAAGAAATACGGATACATAAACAGTCATGATTCAAATCAATTACCTTACATTAATATAAAATACCTTTCTGGACAAAATTTAAAATTTTTAATTGATACAGGTGCCTCCGTGAGCTTCACAAATCCGAAACATATAGACTTTAGAACTCATAGAGAAATCCCCTTTATTAAAATTAAAACAGTCCTTAACGAACATACATTAAATAAACAAATAACTATACCAGCTTTTTACAAATTTAATTCAAATACTTATGGTTTTTAAATTTCACAATTACTTCGACGGACTTTTAGGCATGAATATTTTGAAACAATTAGGTGCTAAAATCGATATTAAAAGACAATTCCTCCTAACAGACAATTCAATTCAAAAACTTTATTTTAAACCAAAACCTTAGAAGTCAGATTTATGAGATTCCCCCAAACACCAAAATAATAATACAAATTCCGGTTGATAAAAAATTGGTGAATTATACACAAGACCCATCCATATCAATGAATTCTAAAGGATCTCTGAAGGTGTTTACTAAGCTGATAACTGGTATAGCCAAATGGAAATCGAAAACCTCGCAAATGAAAAGCAAGCCTTTTTCATTGAACAACCCATTAAGGGTGAAGCAATGTCTAATTAGCTAAAGGTAAATAACATACACATTAAACATACAATAAAAGATAACGAACCACCAACATATGAAAAACTTTTGAGCACACTCAAAACAGATCACCTTGATTCAGAAGAACAACAAACTATGCTAACAATTCGACGACATATTTTTTAACGAAGGTGACAAACTAATTTTAACGATATTTCTGTCTATAGAAAATTTTACCGGTACTCACAAAACATAAATACGGTCACAAATAGTTCGACCCAGGTTTTCCCCATGGAGCATTCCTATCTGGATTGTTCCGAAAAAAATTGACGCTACAGGGAAGGAAAAATGGTGGCTAGTCGTTGACTACGGCAAATTAAACGACAAAACTATAGATGACCGATACCCACCTCCCAACATTACTGACATCCTGGACAAATAAGGCCGATGTAATTACTTCACAAATCACAACACTTGACCTCGCATCTGGGTTTCACCAGATCAAAATCGACCAGAGAGACATTTTTAAAACAGCCTTCACGGTGAACAACGGGCACTACGAGTTTATATGTATGCCTTTCGGGTTGCGTAACCCTCCTTCTACCCTTCAAAGAGTTATGGACAGCGTACTTGCTGATCTTTTCGGGAGAATATGTTTAGTGAACATGGACGACATTATCATACTTTCAAGTTCTCTTCAAGATCATATGGAAAATTTAAAGAAAATTTTCAAAAAACTTCAAGAATATAATCCCAAAATTCAACTGCGTGCGAGTTTCTTAGAAAAGAAGTTCAGTTTTTAGGACACATTGTTACACTTCATGGCGTTCGACCCAAACCAGACAAAATACGTGCAGTAACAGAATTCCCTATCCCTAGAACGACGAAAGAAATAAAATCATTTTTGGGGGGTACTCGGCTATTACAGGAAGTTCATTCAGGACTTTGCCAAAATGACGAAACCACTCACCGAATGTCTGAAAAAGGAAGGACAATAAAACTCGACGACAAATATATCAAGTGCTTCGATCACTGCAAAGACATTCTTATTAACGATCCATTGCTTCAGTACCCAGACTTAACTAAAACCTTTAATTTGACAACTATAGGAGCCTTATAAAGTCAAGGCCCTATAGGTTCCGACAAGCCTGTTTGCTACGCATCCAGAACCTTGTCAGACTCTGAAATCAAATACAATACTTCTGAGAAGGAACTACTAGCCATCATATGGGCGAAAAAATATTTTCGCCACTACCTTTTTGGTAGAAAATTTAGAATCATTACAGACCATAAGCCTCGAACGTGGCTATTTTCCTTGAAGGATGGTAGTTCTAGCCTTATTAGATAACGTCTCAATATCGAAAAGTTTGACTATGAGGTCATTTATAAAAATGGGAACGAAAACACTAATGCCGATGCCCTTAGCCGAATCAAACTAATCGAAATAAACACAATTGAATTGGTCCAAGCAACTGGAGGAACTACAATTCATTCAGCGGAAGAAAACCTAGATGACGGAATTCCAATTTCAGAACAGCCAATCAACTCATTTAGCTACCAATTAATACTAGAGGAATCAAACAAGACACCAAAGACATCCCTCTACATAGTTTTTCAAAAAAAAAAAACAACGCCAAATTATCAGCCTTCCAAGTTTTAACACTGAAAATATCACTGACATTTTTAAACAATACCTACATCCAAACAAACTCACAACAATCTATGCCGTAAATGATGACGTATTCCGAATAGTTCAGACAGTCTTTTCAAAATATTTTTCTCAATCCAAAGTTCTTAAATTAGTCAGATGCACTGATTTCCTGAAGGATATTACAAAAGATGACGAACAGGACAAAATTATAAGCGATTATCACAAAAAATCTAATCATGGGGGAATATCCGAAACCTTAAACCACCTCAAACGAGAAAATTACTTCCCTTTTATGTAAAATAAAATCATAAAAATAATTAATTACTGTGAATACTTTCAACTCTCAAAATACGAGTATGATAGGAAGCCTCAGAAAATAATTTACCAAATTCCGAAAAAATCCCACTCAACCGTTAGAAATAGTCCATGTCGATGTCTATAGCATTAACAACAGACAAATGCTAACAATGATCGATAAGTTCTCTAAATTTGGAGCTGATTATACACTCTCAGACAAAAACAGCATTACAATCATCAAAAATCTTATGCACTTTATGAGCCTACACGGCATTCCGAAAAAGTTAATAACAGATCAATGTACTGAATTCAGTACTTTAATATTCAAAGACTTCTGCGAACAATTTAATGTAGAACACCATATAACTTCCTTTCAACAAAGCAGCATTAATGCACCAAGTGAACGAATGCACTCCACCTTAACGGAAATCTATAGACTTATTTTTAACATAAACAAAAATAGAGAACACGAAGAAATTATGAGCGAAACATTAATAACATATAACAACGCCATCCATTCAACAACCAAGTTGACACCATTTGAACTCTTTAGGCGTACCTATAAGTTCAAAAATTTAAGCTATACCGGTGTACACGATTTTTTAAGGAAATTAAACGAATTTCAAATTTTATTTTTTTATTCATATGTAAGAAAAAAATCAGGGAGACAAAGTCAAACAAATATTGGAAGATTGAATCAAAATAGGAAACAACCTGAATCTCTTAAATTAGGGTCAATCATATTCAGGAAGGAATGTAGAAGGAATAAAGTTACTCCTAGATTGAGTAAACAAGTAGTTTTAAAAAATAATAAAGTCACACTTATAACTGCAAAAAATAAAGAACTGCATAAAAGCAAAACTAAAAGTAAACTTAAATTTCAGGTTCCTGCTTCAAGTTCAAACACAAAGGATTGAAATTCATGACCTGACAAACAGCAAAGGTCTCCTGCCATTAAAATTAGGGCCAGCCAAAGTAATAGAAACTCATACAAATCTGACCTACGTAATAGATTTGAACTACTATTCAGAAAATATAAGGAAAACAAGGAAATCAAATAAATTGATATTATAGGTAAAAAAACCATTGAGTTTCATACTGATGAGAAAGAGCTTCTTTTTGAAACAGATGGCAACAGAAATAAACATAAATCCAAGAAACGGAAAGCAGAGGGTAGCCCAGAGACTGTTAGAAAAATTAAGCAGGTAGCATCAAAAGCGGATATTGCTACAACAGCGAAAATATCAAGCAATGAAATAAAAGATGTATCCCAAAAGAAGTCTTTTGCTAAAGGTACTAGGCAAACTGCACCACCTCCAATCATGATTTCCGGATTGACAATATTTGGTGAGCTGAAGAACATAGTAGAAAAATTCACTAATAAGGCATGTAAATATACATCATACAGTAAAGACAATTCGAAAGTCATTGTTGAAGACGCCGATACGTATAGATCTATCACTGAACAATTGAACAAAAAGAAAATTCAGTAGCACTCGTACGAAAATAAGGCTACAAGGTCGATAAAGGTAGTAGCAAGAGGCCTCCACTCTTCATGTGTTGCCAAAGATATTGTCGAAGCCCTTATTCAAAAAGGTTTCCAAGCTCTCGATGCGAATAATCTAATTAAAAATGAGGTAATCAAAGACTCCACTGGGGTATCAACGACAACAAAGAGATCAAAGAGTTGTCAAAATTGAACCATTGCGAAAGTCTATAATTATTCCACAATGTAAACGCTGTCAAGCTTTTGGGCATACACAAAAATACTGCAATCGTGAGTTTGCTTGTGTTATATGCAAAGGAAAGCATGCAACTAAAAACCGTCCCATGGGCATAGAACAGAAAGCGGAATGTGTTAACTGTCAAGGCAACCATACTGCAAGTTACAGAGGATGTCCAGTTGCCAAAAAATTCCAAGACACAAAAAGAAAAAACAAAACTGGAAACAAAGCAATAGCTGAAAACAAAAAAGTAGCCTGAACTCACCTCGCTATAGAACAAAATCTTGATAATAAATTACCTAACTATACCTGTTATCACGCTCCGCACCCAGCTGACAAAGCTAGGGGAGGATCAGCAATACTAATTAAAAAGTGCTTGACACACTATGAAAAGCCTAAGTTTACTAATGAAACCATGCAAGTTACACAAATTAGTATTGGTACAAAAAGAAAGAGTTTAAGATAGCAGCTATATACTGCCCTCCAAGGCGCTTTCCAACTAAAGAAGACTATGCAGAACTTCTAAATTTGTTAGGACATAACTTCCTTGTTGGTGGCGACTTCAATGCTAAACACACCCAATAGGGATCTAGGCTTATAACAACGAAAGGTAAACGGCTATAGCAGGCTGCAAATACAACTGCGAATTTTATTCCTTTGGCTCGCCAACATATTGGCCATCTGATTCTAACAAAATACCCGACCTTATAGACTTTTTCGTAGTAAAAGGTATTAAACGAAACCATATAAGTGTCGAAGGTACGATTTATCGTCAGATCATACTCCAGTAATATTATCACTGAGCGAAGCAGAAATAATAAAAAAATGTAATCCTAAGCTCGTGGATAAAAGAACAAACTGGAACAAATTCAAAGATAAACTTGAAAGTTTTATAAACCTAAGATCCCCTATGCAAACAATTGAACAGATTGATCATGAAGTAGAACAATTTATTGCAGATGTGCAACAGGCTGCAGAAGAAAGTACTCCAACAATTTCGAACTCAAGAGAAAAAGAAATAAAATATCCTGTTGAAATAAAGGAGCTGATCTTGGAGAAAAGAAGAGCTCGAAGAAAATGGCAAGCTACGAGATTTCCAGGTGATAAGGCAGTTTTTAACCGTCTTAACAATGAACTAAAGAAAAGAATCTGTGAATTTAAAAGTGATTCACTTAGTAGATTCCTGAATAGCCTGACGGCGGATGCTTCTACGGAATACTCCTTATGAAAAGCAGCTAAGCAACTTAAAAGACCACAGGCACAAACCCGCCAGTAAAATCTCAAGATGGTAAATGGATCGGAAACCCAAAACAAAAGGCTGATCTCTTCGCGGAACATCTTGCGAATGTTTTTAAGCCATTTCCAGCAAGCACAGCTACAGATCCCTTACAGTTTGTTGATAGAAACGACGAATGTGAAATTCATTTTGTCACGCTCAAAGAAGTAAGAAGTATGTGTCAACATAAGTTGTCTAACAAAAAATCACCAGGTTACGATCTAATAACTGCTCAGGTTTTGAAAGAAATGCCTTCAATAGCCTTCAAAAAACTCCAATTTATAATAAATGCATGCCCTAAACTAAGATATGTGCCACATCATTGGAAAATTGCAGAAGTCATTGTTATACCTAAACAAGGTAAGCCACCAACAGAAGTAGCATCTTACAGACCTATATCGCTTATACCAATCATTGCAAAAGTTTTCGAAAAACTGCTTCTGAAAAGACTAAGCAAAATAATAGAAGAAAGAAGACTAATTCCGAGCCATCAGTTTGGATTTAGAAATAAACATTTCACGATAGACCAAGTGCATCGGATTACGGATGTTGTGGAAAAGGCACTTGAAGAAAAACAAGTATATATATATACTTAGATGTTGCTCAAGCCTTTGACAAAGTTTGGCACTTGGGACTTGAGTACAAACTGCAAAGGGATCTTCCCAGGCAGTACTACGAAATACTGAAATCCTACGTTACGAACCGACTCTTTAGAGTACGGTACGACCAAAATGACTCGGAACTAAAGAAAATTGAAGCCGGTGTACCACAAGGAAGTGTCCTAGGACCACAGGGTTGGTCTGTTATATACAAGGGATATTCCAGTGGACATCAACGCTATCATGGCCACCTCTGCTGATGATACTGCAAGATTGGTGCCAGAAAGAGCACACCAAAAAGAAAAGAGACGAACTAAACTTGAAGTAGAGAAAAATGTACATGGTTACTAGGAAAGAACTCCGACCATGTCATACCAACTCCGAAATGGAGACCGTCTTAAATTTACGAGACAATGTTCGGAGATTATGAAGAACCAAGCCTCATGAGCTGATGGTCTAAATGCTAAGGGAAAGTGTTATAACTTAAACTTCCCACAATGCGATTTATAAATTAAGAAAGAAAAATCATCTGTCGATCTTTCTTAGATTGGTCCTGATTCACCGGTGGTTTTAGTGCGGCTAGAGTCCCACACTACTCGGTACCGATTCTTACCGAGTGTCTTTTGAAGATTTCCATCGGATAATAAAAAAAATAAAAAAACAAAAAAATTCAAGAATTAGTACTACAATTAGGGATCATTCTTCCTCGGAAGAGAAATAAAAGAGGTTTGATCAACGGACTAGGATCCGTTGTCAAAGGTATAACCGGGAATATGGACGAGTCAGACTCAATTAAAATAAGTTAATAATTATTATAAAATAAGTATAATATAAGTTAGAAGACCTTTAGACAAATCAGCATTCTTTTGAAAAGTTATCTATACAACAGGGCCAAATAAATCACGAAATGACACAAAGATTCCAAAATATAACAAAACATATTAATGACCAACAGGAAATATTTGAAAACTTTTTGAATAAGCACCAACTAGTCTTTCAAACAAAATACATACGGAACAGGAAAACTTCCAGTGCAGACAATACATACATCAGACGAACTTTAACATACTCTTTAAAATCGCATCTCAGGTATATCGCGGAATCGATAACTATGGTAAAACTAAACGTTATCTCTAAACAAATACTGAGTCCTCTTGAACTTTTATACATTAATAAAAAATATAACTTCTTTGCGTTACAGGCCTATTATAATGAATCAAAAATAATATTCAATATTAAAATACCAACACCCTCCCACGAAAAGTACCTCTTCTATCACCTTGTCAAACTCCCAATTAATAAAACCTATACCATCCATTTACCCAAACCCTCTGCCTTAATGAGCGATATAGGTATACAATTTGTAGAAGAACCATGCCAAGTCGTTGCGAAAACATTTTACTGTAAAAAGACCTTCCTGTACCCGATAACATCCAGCAGCTGTATCCCGAACCTGATTAAAAAACCCTCAACATGCGAAACTACTGAAATACAACACCAACGAATCAGCCAGCCCGAAGACCAATATATAGTAATAATAAATGCACCTCCAACAGAAATGAAGACAAATTGTGGCATTGAGAGCAAAAGCATAACCGGAACCCTTTTATTTCATTACGAACAATTTGATGTTATAATAAACAAAATCGAATACACCAGCAAGATCCACATCCTATGGGATCAAATCCAAATTATACCTTCTGACTATTCCACTTAATGCAACAAACAACATATACGAAGTCAACTTGGAAAAACTACAAGATTACCATTTTTACAACAAAGAACAAATACAGTATCTGGACCTCAACGCAAGAACTCAACAAAACTGGTTCACCGTAATCCTCTTAATTGTATCAATCATATACTACAAATAACATTTTATTCCCAAAAGTAACCTCATAAAGAAGGAGTCAACTACCCCAACACCCATACCAAGTTTTAAGATTTTCCATTCACTCTTACATTTTTTTCCGAAATTTTGAGTAAAACACTGAGAAAATACCCAAGTATTATAGTTATATGGTAAATTTCAAGTGCTTGCCGTTGAAGTTAACGTTGACCGATTTCCAAAAAAATTTGCACAACATATTTTTAAATTGCCTTGATTGCTTTTAGGGGGGGCATCCTAGTACATATGTAAATATAGTAAGACATCAATAATACTCTTCAATAACCTTTTATTTTTTAACTGATACTTCTATTAAACCACTGGCAAACGCATAACGGATTAAAATAACAAAATGAAATTTACAGGATTTCAAGATCAAGATAAGAACTTAAGCTCCTGTAAGTCTAAAAACTGTGATTTTTTAAAATCTAACAATTTCAAGTGGAGATTTTTTATACAATAAGTGAGTTGAACGAGTCAATTTTAGGTTCAACAGTCGTGACACCAGAGTCAGTTGAAAACGACAAAAAATCAGAAAAACACTCGTACTTTCGGGACCGTTTCTGATGTTGTGTTACGAGCTTAGGGTACCCAGAGGTAAATCTTTGGTGTTGGGAAAGGGGCTTTGGCATGCTTGCTTTCAGCTCGGCTTAGCTCGAAGGATGAGGCGGTTCTTGCCCCCTTCCCATACACCTACTACTCGACCTACAAAAATATCATGCCTTATTATAGGGATAGGATAAGAATGGAAGGTAATCTGGAACAGAAATCTAACTAAAAAGGAAAAGGATAAAAAAAAAAAGAAATGAAAATAAGGATATGCACAAGTTTAGTGACCTATGCCAGAGTCTGAGAGGAAGGATAGGGTTGGTATCAATGTTCTGGTTAAAAGTAAGAAGCATTTTGATAAAGTCTCCGAGTTGTGTTGTTAATATATAAAATAAATTAAAACAATAAAATAAATAAAAAGAAAACACTAACGGCCAATTTCCTAACAAATAGTTAGTACTTGAACATTTCTTCATATAACTAGCTCCAGACCGACCTAAGTTCACACATCGGTACTTGAAATTTAAAACGTCTAAAACTGGTCTAGTACTGATTTTGACACTTTTTTGGAATATTATTTTGATATTCATTTTATAATTTCAAATGTCATTGAGTATTGCGGTTTTTATTTTTGAACCATTTCAACCGATTTTGATTGATTTGCTTTGTTTATTTTTTGTGGTCCCCAAATTGTTTATACAGAAATAAATTAAATGGTTGTTAAAAAGGAGAATTTTTTGTTTTTGTTGTGTTTAATTGAATTTAAATGTCTTCTTACATATGTACATATACAAAAATATGGGAATAATTTTGGAAATATCGGAGTTACTCGAAGTGTATTTATGAATTACCTACCAAATATAGCACGTCTGCGAATCAAAAAATTACCCACTAAGATGTAAGATGAATTTTCCGGCTTCATGATATGTGAACTTATTCAAATGTCTAATTGTTTTATGGTGCAACAATAACGTTGGGATTTCGAATCCACTTTATTAACGAAACCATTCCATAAACATATTGGATATGTACATAAACCTATTTATCAAACTTTATTCACCAATAATTAGGTGGTTGCAATCTTATATAGGTGAGAACTGTGCATATCTGCTGATGGCTTTTGGATAAACATTCAACTATCTCATAAATACACTGGAAACTTTTTGAGAGGCAATATGTTCATGAAATCAGCATAAAACCATTTGCTGTAAATTGCAAAGTAAAGAACAATCTATATTTTCTACAAACAAAAAATCCAAGTTTCATAAATTAGAAAAAAAAAGTACCAAGATGGTTTTAAAAATAAACAATGTCTTTCGAATGAATGAAATCCACTCTGATTCAGGTACTAACGCCACTAGACTGTCGATTTCGAAATTCTAACTAATACCGAGTCTTAACTAATACTCGGTACCAAACTGACAAGACTACGCTTTAGTACCTCTGTGAAGAAATCACTTGGTACCGATTTGGGTACTAGCAATTGGTATAATAACCAGGTACTAGCTGATTTTAAGGAGTTTGCTAATACCGAGTTCTAACTAATACTCGGTTCCAAACTGACAGGACTAGGGCTTAGTACTTGTGTGAAGAAATGATTTGATAGCGATATGAGTACTAATTTCAGGACTAGTACCGGTACTACGGTTAGGACTCTGTGAAGAAATTAGCTGTAAGATCTCTAAATTTTAAAAATTTTTAATTTAAATTTAAATTCCAAATTATTATCACAACTTTAATTATTTTTATTTTAATATCTAGCGACGCGTTTCGGAGTGTAGGTATATCTCCATCATCGGGCTAAGAACTTAATTTAAAATTGGTGTTTCTTGTCAAAGCCGGTGTCTCTTCTTGTGATGTTGTAGAATTTTGCTATTGTGTCGTGTTATGTTGTTGTCTACTTTCTTCTTTTTTGGGTTCTTATTACTGTATCGTATAGTGGATTTGTTTTAAATGTCAACTTGTCGTTCAATAGCCTGTCCTGTTCTAGTTTACTGGCCTTATAAATTTCATATTCTTCTGTTGCGTCAAGTATTTTCCCTTTTTTGCATTGTGGTATTAGGTTGGTGTCGAAGTCAGTATAATTATGGTTGTTGTCGATCAGATGCTGTACAAAGTTTGATTTGGTGTTGTTTTGTGGTTTATGTTCTAGAAACCTATCGAAGAACGTTCTGCCTGTTTGTCCAATATAGTACATGTTGCAATAGTCGTATTTGAGTTTATAAACTCCGGAGCATGTTTTTGTTTCTGTTTTTAGTTTTGGTTTTAGTATGTTTTGGATGTTGTTAGTTCTGAATGAAATATTGATGTTTAGTTTTTAAATTCATATTGGAGTGTTTGTGGTAATATGTTGGTGTATGTTACTGAAGTGTATTTGTTTTCTGTTGTTAAGGTTTTGCTTATTTTGTTGTTGTAAATTTTCTTTTTCTTTTTTGATATTAGTTTATCTATTATTGTAGTATTGTAGCCATTTGAATGTGCGATGCATTTTATTGTATTGAGTTCGTTGTCATAATCTTCTTTGTCCATAGGTATACTTATTAACCTATTAATAAAGGCATTATATGCAGCCATTTTTGTGAATGTGGGTGGTGTGAGTCTTTGAACATTGGATATAATGAATTTTCATTATAAAAATACTTAAACCCTAATCTAAACATAACTAAATCTATATTGAAAAACTTCCTTCATTTTGTACCAAAACAACCTGACATCCACCCCACTGTCTCTCGCAGACAATGGTTCGTGAAACCATCAGAAGACTTGACTGGTGTTATCGTCAAACGCTGGCCTCCCACCCTTGTATATGTAACACAACCAATGTCATCTCCTTGGCCTGAATTTTACAGGAGGTGACCCCTAATGCAGCGTCCAATCACAACCGTCGTAAAAGTAATTTTCGTCACATCACATCAAACGTTCGTCTTGTACTCTGATGTCACGTTTCTGTCATTTGTTACTTCCTTTTCCGGAACGTCGGCCTAGTCAAGTCACCACAGACCATCGCATATTTTTAGCAACCCATGGTTTAAAATTCAAAAACCAAGTTTTCCACAAATTATTTTTGTTTTAATTAGTTTGGACATAGTCCACCAAAATCTTACAAATTCATAAATTAAAAATTCAATATTAAAAATTAAAAAAAAAAAAGAAATTTGTTTTAGAATAAAAAAATTAAAAAAAGGAAAACAATCTAAAAAAGCTTAAAGAAGTTTCACCAATATCTTACGAGACCTTCTATGCTTTTTGGGAGCCTCTTATGTATATATGTCTATATATATAAATTTATAGATATTTCAGCAAAATATCAGTAGAAAAGTCGTCCATTGAGGTCCTGCCGGCAGCACGTTCCAGATGACGGTATACAAAAATAAATAAGTAAATTTTGTGGCGCAACAGCTCATGGAGAACCAAGGCCTAGTGACTAACAACTCTCAACCATTCCTGTGTGCGTGTTGTTGGCAGGGATGGAGGGGATCTACAATTTTTTGCCGAGTCCGAACGGCTGGATGAGAAGCACTTATTCATGACAAGTATACTCTTGGGGGATTTGTCAGTCCCTCGCAAGAGGCAGTACCTCGAAAAAAAAACATTTCTGTTTTTAGGTGGCCGTGACCGGGAATCGAACCCTGACCTTTGGCATGACAGTCCTACGCACTAACCTTTATGCCACGAGGTACTACGTATAGGTATATGTATAGGTAATTTTGAACCTTCACGCACACTTTCACTTTTATATATATATAAATTTTATGTTCGATGTAAATCAAAACACAATTTTTGATTTTAAAATAACTTTAAGAGCAAGAGCTCTTTCTTTATTAATGTCTTCTTCGAATCTAACTAAGGCGTCGTTTCCTGTTTGGTTTTTATTATTGTCTTTTGTCTCGTCCTGGGTCTATCCTTCTTTATTACCTTTCCTTGGAATGAACAAAGGTTGATGAGGCATCCCTTTGTTCTTGTGTTGTATTGAACTTTGTTAGTACATCTGTTCTTAATTACTTGAACTATGTTGGTACATCTGTTCTTAATTACTTTCATATATTTAAAAGATAGTTTCTTTATTAAGATGAGCTGCTGCCATAACTCCTCCCTCCTTAGAGTCTTCCTTCAGTTCGTTTATGACTGGAGGTAGATTTATTATAGTTTTATTTTTACTTTTTGTTTTGTACAATATTATTATTACAATGATCGCAATGATTAATATAATTGTTGAGAAACTAAAAATATACTGTGTTTCCTTTTTATTTCTTATTTCTATTATTTCTTTTAAGTTATCAATGGATTCATACTTGATTTCTTCTAAATATTCATTTGAAAAGTTAAAGTTTAATACAGGTATTATTTTTTCTTCTTTGTAATACTTTCTATTATAAATTAAATTAAAGTACGTGTGGTCTTATTGTAACTTTCTTGTCTTTTTGTTTTATAACTTTTGTTTTTTTATGTTTTGTTTTTAGTTTATTACTAGTGGGATCTATTTCCATTTGTCTTACACTCTGACTTCTGTTGTAGTAATTGGGATTGTAATTATTACCTTTGTAATTGGGATTTCTATAGTTACGATTGGGATTATTATTATTATAATAATTGAATGGTAGTTTGATATTTACTGGATTTTTTGGTTGAAAATTATTTTGATAAGATTTTTGTGGTATATAGTTATTAGGTTTGTTAAGTTGGAATTTTTGGTCTTTAGGGGAATATAGTTTCTGCATTTTAGGTTCTGATCTTTCTTCCCTTTTTTCTTCTATGAATCCTGCTTGAGTAAGTTCGTGTAATGCTGCTTGTAAGCTAGCTGGTTTAAGTGAGAATAATACTGTTCTCATATGAGTAGGTAACTTTTCTTTAAAGGTATTTAATGCAGTTTGGTTATTATGAGATATCTCATGTGCCTTTTTTTCTTGCACTGTTTTCTGATTTAATTCATACAAAGTTCTCTGTATCTCATTATAAAATGTTATTACATTGTTTTTGTAACTTATTTGTCTAAGGTCGTCATATAATTGAAAGCTACTTTTGAATCCTCCAAAATTACTTATTAATAATTCTTTTATGTCTACCCATTTCTGTAGATGTGCATGAATTTCTACGCATCTTTTTGCTTTGCCTATCAATTTTGATTTTAAAATAATAATACACATTAATTGTGATTGGTCGTCATATTTATTTAATGTTGGAATAATTCCATCTACATTAGTTATGAACGTATATAAGTCTTCTCGTCTACCGTGAAACGTACTTAATTTCTCGATGTACGTAAGTGGGTCTAATGTCAATGATAAAGCCATTTTAATATTTTCTTTTTCAATAATTTTTTCAGAACTACTTTCAATATTTTCACAATTATTTTTCTTAGAATTAGTACTTAAATTATTCTTACAACTTTCTGGTATCGGTGTGCTTCTGATGTTTTTTAATTGTTCGTCTTCTTCATCCGTTGTGCTTCCTTCTTCATCTGTGAATCTTGAATCGGGTTTTGGTAATTTCTTCTTTTTGACTTTATCTAATATTTTTTTCATCTGCTTGGCTCTAATTAGTTTTTCCTCTATGGAACTTACTTCGTAACATTAGTCATTTACGTTGACATTGGTTATTAAACTAATTCACTTTGTAGTTTTTCTTTATCTGCTTTAAAGAATTCTACTTGGTTTTGTTCTTTATCTAATTTAAAGATTTTTTACTTAAACTCTGGGTTCACTAGAGTGTATAGATTTTTGTGAATTTAAACACTATGTTCGATAGGGTATTCACAAAAAAAAGAATTTTAACTTTATGGTCTATAAAGTGTTTCTTACTTTGATTTTCACTGATTTAAACTTTAAGTTCATTAAAGTGTTCACGGAAAATTTTATTTTGTGCGTGACGATTTTCGTTCGAATCACTAGATAGCTATTTTATTTTTTATGTAGTATACTTGTACATTTTTCGATAGCTATCCTACCGACTGCGCCAATTTTATGTTCGATGTAAGTCAAAACACAATTTTTGATTTTAAAATAACTTTAAGAGCAAGAGCTCTTTCTTTATTAATGCCTTCTTAGAATCTAACTCTACAAAATATGAAGTATCCTTATTTATACATTTTCTATACTTAATGTAAGGCGTCGTTTCCTGTTTGGTTTTTATTATTGTCTTATGTCTCGTCCTGGGTCTATCCTTCTTTATTACCTTTCCTTGGAATGAACAAAGGTTGATGAGGCATCCCTTTGTTCTTGTGTTGTATTGAACTATGTTGGTACATCTGTTCTTAATTACTTGAACTATGTTGGTACATCTGTTCTTAATTACTTTCATATGTTTAAAAGATAGTTTCTTTATTAAGATGAGCAGCTGCCATAACTTATATATATATCCATATACATATACTGTACCTCACCATTTACTCACAGATTTACAAAAAAATATTATTCCAAGTATTTTTCTAAAATTCACTTCTTAAACTTTTCAATTTTTTGTTTGTTTCCTTAGGACTTTACTTTTACTCTACTTAAAAATTAAATCTTGAGTTAATCAAAAGAAAAATCTAATTAAAAAAAGTGATTTTAACATGGACTTCAAAAATCACAAAAAAAAATTGTTATCTAATCCAAAAAAATATGATGAAAAGAGAATCTATCTTTATAGACACAAACTGTCTAAGAAAAAATCATAAATTTTAATTCCGGGATACCTTTTCTTTGCTGCCTTTTCTGCTTCTAAGTCTGTCGGAGCACACAAGTTCCATAAAATGTCCAAGTGAATTCTGGATCGAATCCCTGATTTTTGGATTTTTATATCCTCGAAATTATCCAGAGGCTAGGGCCTATCCCTGCTCAGTGTTTTGGGTCTTGGACTATATATCTTTACAGGTATATGCGTAGATATGTGGATATGCATATAGTAAGAGCGGTAGTATGCCAGTGTATATATTTATCCAGTCAGGTGACCCAGAGATAGAAAAAAATGTTTTTCCCTTTTTTTCTAACCCTTAACCTGAGGGATATAATGTTAAGTACGCCCCAAACTCAACTTTGCAAGGACCAGATCAGCGCTGATAAATTATTCTCTTGGCTCACTGGCAACACTGAGCAATAGTGAATACCGAGCCTTACGTTTGGTTACAGTGCCCTCTATTAATCAAGCTAGGAAGTATTTATTTCAGAAGATGGAAAACAGAACATTCGAAACGATATATTGACATTTCGGGAATACTTACAAAATTAGCTAGCGGATAGGGGATCGTATGACCCGAATAATGTGGGAGGAGGAATAGCGTAATCAAAGTGGGATGATTCTCCTACTGCAAATTGCTCTGATGACTGACTTTCATACAAAAGATTTCCGCCGTCGATCGAATAAGAGCTAGTCGTCATATGCTCCTCGTGTATACGACTATTCAATACCATTAAGAAAAAAAAACTCGTTGGCTTATACTGTGCGTGGTGAAGTAAATTTGGTTTTTTTTTAACATACCTCTATACCTCTTCTTCATAAAATAATTAATTTTTTTTTAAATTCAAAATAAATTTTAGATACGATATACTTACGAGTTCAATCGATCGGTGGGGTTGAAAAGCCTTGACAAAACACCTCATTTAAACAAAAAAGTTTCAAAAGTAAACGTTTTTTTTTATTTAAAATTGGTGCTAAAGTCCACAAAATTTATACAGGTATACTACTGAAAATTGAATTCGGGCGGTTCCAGGTTTCTAGTATAGCACTGGGCCGCCACATTTTTTTTTGTGTTGGAACCTGTTTTTTTGTTGGAACCTGTTTTTTTGTTGGAACCTGTTTTTTTGTTGGAATCTGTTTCTTTGTTGGATCCCACTTTAAATTTCTACCTGTACCTCTTTCCTGAATCCTGTGGTCTGGACACGTACTTTTCTGGACTCCACATTGGCTGATCCGACGTTTAGCAGCCAAATACCAAGCCATCTATATAGTTGGAACAGAGGTAATTTTGTCTGCTTGCCGGTGCTCTGCTCGTATTACCCACCGCAGCTGTACTTTCGGAAGCCTGATTTTGATGAGTCATATCTCCATCAACTGCAACACTCCAAACCGAAAGGAAAGTTCATCAGCAAAAAAAAGAAGACCAGGTACATAAAGATAAGAACTTATATAATAGTGTTGCATATGCAAAAAAGAAGGATTGCTTTTGCCAATTTTGCACGCCATAAAATTGGACAACAAAGCAATAAGATCGCATTGCAGTCTTAAAGACTAAAACTTTACCAAAAAGGATTTTTTTTAATGCTGAAATACATTTTGTAATTTTCATTGTTTTCTTATTGTGTCTAAATTTGTCTTTAAATTTACATTATTTTGTTATACTTATTTTTAAGTGGCGTTGAAGTGTTTTTTTCTTAAGATTACGTTAATTTAAATATTATATAATCAATTTTTCAATTATTTTCAATATTTTTTTTTTTGTAAGTGACAGGTAGGGTTTCCAAAGTAGTTTTTCTTTGATCGTGTACCATAGCAAAGATTTTGAATAATCCGTCCTCCTCCAAAGTGCTCTATAGAGGTAGGGAATTTTACTTTCGAACAACCAAATTACATGAAAGAAGTGCCAAAAAGGGCACAGTTTAGCCTCTCTTGGGAAACACCTCGTCGTTACGTTTTTGGTTAGTTTTTTTTTTTCATTTTTGTTTAGCTTTTGTTTGTAAATCTTCCCATAAATCTTTCATATCTAAAAAGGATACTTAAAATTAATATAAAACTAATAACATTTAAAATTAACTCTTTTTTTTTGTTATTTATATATTTCCAATTTATTGGTAATATGATATTTAACTTACCTGTTTGTTTTTCGGATGTTGTAATAAAACTTCACTTAACGCCTTTTTGATGAAATTTTTGGTGTTTTCTTGTTTCGTCATTGAACGGAACATGAGTTTCTAAGGTCCAACTTTTCAGGGGTGTGGAGAGTAGCCAATTTCTGTCGGTGAAGATGGTGTGACTGGAACGTGGACATCGTCTATATTGGGGAAATCCAAATTTGCCAAGGATTTCTTGGTTGGGTGGGTTGGCATGACTGCGACAACACCTGCAGTGCCCTTGAGTAGTGATTGTCCGTCTGTGGTCTATCTTGTATAATTTTTTTTCAGGCCTGATTTATGTTTTGTTGCTGGTGAGGTTATGTTTCGGGGACAAGATCCCCCCCATTCCGGCGAGTTCAAGCCGAGCCCCGCAAGCAGGCCGCGTCCCTCGGAACGTAACATCCATCTATCTCCTTTTCCCTTTTCCAAACACTTCCAAACCCCTTTTCCCGTCTTTTCCCTTTTTCCATCCATTCCTTGCTCCAACGCATCCCATCCTCTTGCCTCGCAACAAAATGGCGCCCAACGTCTTAGCTTTTTAGCCAAGATTTCCTGTAATTTTCGTTTTGTGACAGTCAAACCAACTTTGCTGTGGATTTTCAAAACTCGTAGGTCTGCGTCAGGAAAGTCTTAGACATACCTAGACGTATCGCGACGAGATCTTGAAAATTCACAGTGACTGCGGTTAATGTGTGTTTTTCGCTTTCTCTAGCCGGAGCTCTGTGGTGAGCTTTTAGGGTTCGTAAGTCTTCGTTAGGAAGGTCTAAGACGCACCTAGTGAATTGCTACGAATTCCTGAAGGTTCACTGCAACGATGGTTAAGAAGTGTGGTTCTTTCCTTTTTCTCTCTTCTTTTCTGCTGGACTTGTTGTACATTTTTAGATTCGTAAGTCTTCTCCAAGAAAGTCAAGGACATACTTTGGTGAATCACGATGAATTCTGGAAATTTACAACGACAACAGTTACTTTTCTTACGTCTCGTTTTACCTTCTTCCCTCATTCCAATGTTTACTTTCTTTCTAAATCTTCATTTTCTTTCCCAGTTTGTGTAATTGTGTTAAGTTTCAATTTGGACGCAGTGGCCATGATTGACGAGTCGTCGATCATCGATGCACCGTCCAACTTACAAATTATTTTGTTTGAGTTTTTTTCTCATTTTTTTTGTCGCTTTCCACTCATCGATTCAGTTCTTTTAGCAAAGTCCTTAGAGACTGTCTAAAATCGTGGGATCGGTGAGGAAAACAACTTTTTGTCTTTTTTCTACTTCCTTTCCTACCTCACTACTTCAAGGAATTTACTTCTGTCCGTCTGCTGTCTTATTTTACAAAGATGTCATTAGTAGGGTCACACCATAACGCCAAGAAACCACTGATAATGCTACTCGAAGCACCCCGTGCATTTGAACATTATTTTTCAAAACTCATTTTTCTACGTACCTAAAATTTTTACTGACAAGAAAACGTTATTTTTTGTTATTTATTCCCTGTTTAATTCACTACTCCAATCATTCTTATATTTGAATATAATCGTTTTCGTAATTGAAAACTTTTTTATATTTAATAATTTAAGAGACATTTATTCAATATTTTATTATTTATTTCTAGAGAAAAACGATAGCTTAAGAAAACTCATCCTTTCGTTTTTTTCCGTTTTGTTGTTATTTTTTGTTGTTAATTTTTACTAAGCATAGAAGTTTTTCTTTCTTCGTTAGTTTTTTTTTTGTAATCGATTTTGGTTCAAAAGTTTGAAAATGGATGCCACCAACAAAGATGAAGATGATCGCATCAACCGGATCATTAGAGATTCCGAGTTTGAGGATAATGCCAGATTGACTAGGTCAGTTAGCCAACAGTTAAATTCAAGTGAGAGGCGCCGCGTTATGCATTCTCGTCTCACATTCCAAAGGCCATTCCGATCCGCATAAAGCTAGACAAAGATTCAAGTTTAGAAAAGAGTTAAGCAAAAATATCGCTTCTCTGGTCATAAATTTGTCATGTCCCTATACCGTACGCGCAAATTAAATTAGAAAATAATGAAGTCCTAGGATTGTTAGATAGTGGCGCGAGTATCAGCATCCTAGGGAAGAATTGTATGAAGCTTGTCGATGAACTTAAACACCAAATAATGACGTTTCACTCAGGAGTTAAAACGGCTGACGGTAAGAGCCAGTCAATTGTAAGAAAAGTTTTAGTCATAGTACATTATAAAAACAAGGGAGATCAAATTACGTTCTATCTTGCTCCTAACTTGGATCAAGAAATCTACCTTGGAATAGATTTTTGGAGGACATTTCAACTTGCTCCAAATGTTATAAGCACTATTACGTTAACTGATGAAGCAGATCTCTCGAACGCTCATCAGTTGAATCCCAATCAACAGGCCAGACTGGATACGGTCAGACAGAAATGTCTGTGTTTTGATCGGGATGGTCTTGGAAAGACGGCGCTCATGGAGCACGTGATAGATACCTGAGATGCACTCCCTGTGAAACAGCGTCACTACCCTGTCTCTCCAGCGGTACAAGCCATTTTGTACGAAGAGTTAGACTGGATGCTGAGCCTCGGCGTTATTGAGGAGAGAGAGAGCCCGTGGTGTTCGCCAGTGGTTCTCTTGCGAAAACCAGGCAAGAATCGACTTTGTCTGGATTCTCGCAAGGTGAACTCACTGACGAAGAAAAATGCGAATCCACTCCCCCATATTGAGGGGCTCCTCAGCCGGCTACCGGATACATTCTACATAAGTAGTATTGATCTAAAGGAAGCATTCTGGCAAATACCACTCGAGAAACAGAGTAGGGAAAAGACTGCCTTTGCGGTACCGGGAAGACCCTTGTACCAATTTACTGAAACGCCCTTTGGGTTGTGCAATGCAGCTCAAAGATTATATCAGTTAATGGACAAGGTGATTCCTGCACGACTTAGGGATCGTGTATTTGTTTATCTGGACGATTTGCTAATCTAGGCGCCGGATTTCGAGGCGCATATCACCCTGGTAAGCGAAGTAGCCGACTGCTTACGCAGAGCGAATCTCACTATCAACATGAAAAAATCCAAATTTTGCTTCAAGGAGCTGAAGTATTTGGCTTAAAACCGACCCTGCTAAGGTGGAGGCCATTGTGAACTTCCCTGTTCTCAAAACCCCAAGACAGGTTCGGAGGCTACTTGGTTTAGCAGGGTGGTATCGGAAATTCATTAAAGATTTTTCAAGTCTGACTGCACCTCTGACGGACCATCTTAAAAAAAGGAAATACAAAGTTTAAAATGACGGAAGAGGCACTGAGAGCGTTCGAGAATCTGAAGGAGACGTTAACCACGGCACCAGTTTTGTCGCATCCCGATTTTTAAAAAAGATTCTACATCCAGTGCGATGCTTCGTATGCGGGTATCGGGGCCGTGCTTTTTCAAAAAAAAAAATGCGGAAGACGAAGAAGTTCCGATATTCTTCTTTTCACAGAAGTTTAACAAAAGCCAGAGAAACTACAGTGTGACCGAGAAGGAGTGCATGGCAGCAGTGATGGCTGTTCAAAAATGCAGGCCGTATGTCGAGGGCATGGATTTTACAGTAATCACCGACCACTCCAGCCTTAAATGGCTCATGAGCATGAAAGACTTAAGTGGTAAGCTCGCCAGGTGGAGTCTGTTGCTGCAATCGTATGCCTTCGACATACAGCACCGAAAGGGCAGCCTGAATGTAGAACTAGACACTCTTTCTCGGGTACACGTAGATTCTCTGGACATAGAGGATGTAGCGCAATAATAGATCTGACTTCCGTTGAATTTAAGTCCGACGACTACCTTAGCTTGATCGCACCTATCAAAGATAACACCAATGATCTTCCGAATCTTAAAGTCGAAGATGTACTTTTAGAAAGTTAGGTGAAGAAGTAATGCTAGAGCATTCCTGGCTTCCTTGGATTCCTTCAGGATTAACCGAGCAAATAATAAACAACGCGCATAATCCACCTAAAGCAGCTCATGGCGGAATTTCTAAAACCCTATCCTGTATTAGACAACACTTCCAGTGGCCAAACATGACTGTGCAGGTACGTGAATACGTGTCTAATTGTGCTATTTGTAAACAATGTAAGGCTTCAAGCCAAGTATCTCGTCCCCCTATCGTTAATTCGTACTGTTCCGATCGTCCGTTCGAAAAACTATATACAGATTTTTTGGGCCCTTATCCCAGATCTTAACCAGGAAATGCTTACGTATTCATAGTATTGGACCATATGTCAAAATTTGTTTTGGCAAAGGAGTTTCGCAACTTCTTGCATAAGTACGGGATCACTCGTATGCGAACAGCGTACTATGCTCCCCAATCGAACTCATCGGAGAGGGGTTTTTTTTTTTTTTTTTTTTTTTTTTTTTTTTTTTTTTTTTTTTAATTATCTTAGAACTATCTTAAAGCTAGACAAAAATTCATAAAAACTAGCCTACTTATCAATATCTTAAAACTAACTTACTGGCCCCAGTCGGGCGCTCTAAGTTAAACTATAATAACTTAATGCTAATGCCTTTCGGCCTAATAACTATCTTAATACTAAATCCAGGTCGGTTTTATTTTTTACCGAGAAGAATTTCACAAAAAAACTCGGTATCTATGTCTTTATTTTTTGGTTTTATATAAAACTTACAAACTACATAAAACTAAATTAAAGCTAATTAAAACTACTTAAAACTACTTACAACTAATTTTAAACTAATTACAACCTACTTATAAGCTACTTACAAACTAAAACAGCCACAGCAAGCATTTTCCGGTTTTTATAATTTTTTTTGTATTTTTGTTGATTTTATAATTTTTTTGGTGTTTTTGTATGTTTTTTTTTTTTTTTTTTTTTTTTTTTTTTTTTTTTGTGCCACCCTGACTGTCCCTACTTAAAACTAACTACCTAAACCTATGTAAGTCGGCCATACAAGAGAAAATAGCAAGGTCAACTATTAAATGTCTGAAGGAACTTCATCTTCGTTTTTCAACCACCAGAACTGGTTCTCCTGCTTTACCCTATCTCTTCGGTCCCGTTCGGACACAGTCCTACTGAACCGAAGGTGCTCAGCTCCGTCTTGTGCGAGGACGTCCCGACTGTACAGGAGCCGCCGATCTACAGTTCTCCGGCAGACGTGGTAGATTAGCGGAACCGCCGCTCTATCCTGGATCAACCCTCGACTGTCTAGATGGAGGAATGCATCGGGCGGAATGAAGCCGCTTAGACGCACACTCTCGTAGTATTCGTTGTTGGGGTAGTAAGCCCCGAAAATTAAGCTGTTAGACGAGGACATCGCTCTTGCAATGTGACCTCGAATAAGCTTCAGCAAGAAATTATCTATCCTGTTTATGTTGGCCCCGTTGTATAGAGCTGTTGGAATAGTAGTGTTTGTACTCCGACTCTGGTGTTCTGTGCAATCCAAGGCAGCGTCGAAGACACTGCCTCTCAAACACCCGAATCTTTTCCATTTGAGATGGGGCAACGTTGAACCAAACCGGGCACCCATAGGCAATCATCGGCCGGATAAGGGCCATGTAGCAAATCACCTTCACCCTGCTGTCAAGCCGGTTGCTATAAAACAACCGTTTCGTCAGGGCGAAAGCTCCCCTAGCCCTGGCCAGAGCAGCATTTATATGTCTGTCGAAATACAAATACTGATCCATCCAGATGCCAAGGTACTTTACTACACTTTTACTCGCCAGTGGATGTCCATTTGGTCCTACGATCACCAGCTTGCGCCAGTTCTTTCTCGTATCCCTTGTGGCTCCACGCAACGGAGTCCTAAACAAGATAGTTTCTGATTTCTGAAAGTTGATTTTCAGCTTCCAGTCATCGCAATATCGCTGAATCTTCTCGAAGTCACGCTGCAAAAGAATCCTGATGACCTCGACTTTTGGAGCTGTTCTGTACGCAATTAGATCGTCGGCATACGCAATTGCCTGAGTTAGACTACTTATCAGATCGCTGGTGTAAATGCTGAATAGAATCGGCGAGTTGACCGCTCCCTGCTGAAGACCATTTTTAATATTAAAGGTTGTGGCAGAAGTTACATTGCCACTCTTGACAACAAACTTTCTGCCATTGAGCATATCATAAAGCATATATAATAGTGGTTTACTAATGCCAAGTCTGGTCAGCTTTAGATAAAGACCCTCTAACCATACGGTGTCGAAGGCCTTCTCCAAATCAACCAGACAGGCACCCGTACACTGCTTCTTAGATTTGTTCCATTGGACATCAGAAACGAGTTTCGATGCGGCATGAATAGTGTCATGTCCCGCCTTAAAACCGAACTGATTGTCCGGTATGATATTATTGTCCTCTGCCCACTTAGACAGAGCTCTATTGATAACTTTTTCGAATACCTTGCTGATACTCGGAAGAAGACTTATCGACCGGAGATTCGCCGGATTGGAGTTGTCCTTTCCCTTTTTCGGGAGAGGATGCACCACAGCTGTCTTCCACCGCACTGGATAATATGCATTATTCAGAGCGTTGTTAAACAGAGTAGTATAAATGTCTACTGCTTCTTGAGGTAAATGTCGAAGTACAACGTTGGATATGCCATCGACTCCTGCTGACTTCTTCTTCTTTAATGAATCGAAGATGAGCTGGAGCTCCATCTTCGTAATTAACAGGGAACTGGGCCCATTTCGCTCGGCGATTATGGCGTTTGCCAAATGATCTTCATTGAACCCGGTGAAACCAAGGTTCTCTGATCGCCATTGCGTTATGTCATTCCGAAGGTAGAAGTGGTGGAGCAAGGCTCTGTTTTCCAGGTCATGATTGGGGCGAATGCAAGCATTCACCTTGTACACTTGCTGGAAAGCAGCCCCCACAGCCTCCACTTTCTCCTGCGGATCTTCGACAATGAAGAGGTCATCGTCCAAGACGGCGTCCTCTGGATTAATTCCTGCTGTCAGAAGTACGTCTCTGTTGTCCGTCGTTCTCTGAAGCTTAAGACAAGGAAGGTCGTTCTGATCATTCCTTCTAAATATCTTGTTAATTTGCGGAAACATGCTCGGGTCGCTAGCATTAACGGCCCGAATTTTGTTGTCCCAATACAAATTAATTGACAACCGATAGTTCTCTTTAATTAGTTGGTTGATGTTTTTGATCGACGACTTCAGTGTCCTAATCTCCAGATGGTGAGGGTCAGTAAACCGTCGGTACAAGAGTTTTAGTCTTGTCAGCAGTCCACTTTTTTGTCTGTGTAGTGCGTCAATGGTTGCGTTTCGATACATGTCGGTTGCGTCCCGTTGCTTGTATTTCGGTATTGTTCTGTTCATTGTTCGTTTGATTGTCTCATCCATTTGTTCTAGGTATTGGTCTATTTCGTTATTTGTCAAATTCCTGTCATTTGGTGGGGATATGTTATTCGAACTGATTTCGCTCGATAAGGCGTTGGTAAAGCGTGGCCAGCGTGCCTTACTGTAATTGTAAGTATGCACAGGTACATACTCATCCAACTCCACGAGCTCGTTCGGAAGCTGTATTACGGCGGCGAGTCCGCAGTGATCGCTGTCGTACTCGATCGTTCGTAAGCAGTTTCTTGGTCTTTGACCCACAGTGTCAGTAATTGTCAGTCTTGCGTCTATTACCAATAGATCCAGATAGGCACCGCTTCTTGGAAACGATGGCCGATCCGTAGCCAGCAGGTCGACACCATACTCAGTGTTGTATCGACTCATCCAATTGAAAAGATGAATACCTCTTTGATTTTGAATTTGATTTCCCCAATCTTGGTGTTTGGCATTCAAATCACCGGCCATGAGAAAGTAATTTTCCTCCAAGCTCAAGTGTAGACATTCGAAAAGTTTTTCAAGCTCTGTCATAAAATCAGTTGGCTGATGTGATGCCGGTGCATAAGCCGCGATCACATACATTCGCTTCCCCTGTTGGAGAGGAATGCATACGATGCACGCCTCTAACAGCCGAAATCTGCGCAGATCGCTATTATATATAACTTTATGATTAATGCCTTTTCGTATGAAGATTGCGACGCCCCCCCCTTGAGTGGAGTTGGGTCGATCTCTTCTAACGATATTGTAATTGTTGTTAGTCAACTTATGTTTCTGGTTCAGCTTAGTTTCGCTGGCCATAAACACATCTGGACTTTGGTCTTTCAACAATTGGAAAAGATTAGTTCTACGTTCGGTCCTAATCAGTGAATTTACATTCACAGCAAGGATCCTAAGAGGCCTCTCCGACAGCGCGCCTTTAACCTCTAATTTGCGTTAGGCTAGGCAAAACAGAGTAGAGATAGTCTACCCTAGTCGCCTGCTCCTTTATCTGGGTCTGAAGTCCTGTTAACTGGCCTTGAATTGCCAGCAACATACTTCTAATTTCGGCCTGAGCGTCCGGCGCCTTTGGCACTAGGGCCGGCTGGGCTGCCTTAGCTGCAGGCTGTACCGTTTTTCCCCTTCCTGCCGCCATTTGGGCGTAGGAAATTTGGGGATTAACGGGCGTTGCTGTAGGAGCTCGCGTTGATGGGCGTATCTCTACCGCTGTCTGCTTAGCCGCTTTGTTGTTTCTTATTTGCTGAAAAGCTGAGCAACCCCGATAATTAGCAGGGTGCCCCTCCTTTCCGCAAAGTGTACATTTAAGCTGGGTCATGTCTTCGACCCGTTCTTCACCGAGCTTGCACTCCCCCTTAATGTGGTCCTCACCACACTTAACGCAGCGTGGCTGCATTTCGCAGTTTGCTGCAGCGTGGCCAAACCTTTGGCAGCGCTTGCATTGAAGCATGTCGCCGCTTCTCTTTAATTTATCCCAAGTTACAACCTGGTAGTTGAGAACGGAGATACTTCTCAACCTATCCAGTTTGCTGCTGGGCGATAGCTGGACTAGGAAGAACGGCAAAGACCGCTTCTCCCGTCTGGCTCTGACTGTAGCGAACGGCTTGACCCCGATAAAGTCGAGATCGTCGCTCGCTTTTTGACGGAGCTCATTTAAGAGCACCTGTGGTTCCGTGCAGGAATCTATGCCCTTCAAGAGGACCGTCTGATATTTATCCACTTTGGGGGTAAAACTGAAGAACTCAGTCGTGGATTTTTTCAGTAACTCTTTAATAATTTTATGCTGCGCCACTGTTGAGCAGTGGATAGCATGTCTATCTTTATTTAAACGTTTAATAAAAAAGTTTTGGCCTATGGCCGACTTATATAGGTCAATAGTTTCCTGCAATTCCATTTTGTAAGTGTTTATTGGTGGCACTTTTTCTTTTTTATTTTGGGGTGGCTGTGGCTGCTGCTGGTGTTCTCCTTGCTGCTGCTCGTTCCGCTTCTGCTGACTCCGCTCCTGTGGCTGCTGCTGCTGCTGCTGTGTTGTTTTCTTTTTTTGCCGTTGTTCCTTCGGCTGCTGCTGTGGTTGTTTCGTTGGCTGCTGTTGTTGTTGCTGCTTATTTTGGTTTTGCTGTGGCAGTTGCTGTTGCTGTTCCTCTGGCTGCTGGCTTTTCGGTGGCAGCTCAGGCTGTGGCGCTGTCTTTTGTGGCGCCTGTAATATTTTTTTCTGCTCGCGCTCCTGCTTCTCCCTTTCGCGTCGAGCTTCTTGCTTTTGTCTGAGCGCTTCTATCAGTGGGATCACGATGGCATTGAGACGTTCCATCTCCCCCCGAATGACATCTATTTTTTGGCTGATGGCCTGCTCATCCAATTCTTCTTGCGCCTCGTTTTCCTCTTCGGAGGACGCCTCTGGTGAGGTTAAACCAACAAGCACATTGCTGTTGGATTCCCCTGTAGTGTATAGACCCTCGCCACCTTCGGACATGTATTCGATGTCGTCATCGGATGGCGAGGTATCAAGTTGTTGATGAATTTTTGCTGCTGCTGACGTCTTTGCTGTGCGCGCCGTCTCCTTCACCCCAGCTGGCAGCTGGGCTGAGGTGGTGGTGGAGCGGCGCTTGACGAGGTTCGTCGCACAGCTTATCCTCTTCTTCCTCTTGTTTTTGGCATCGGCTGTTGATGCCGTTGCTTGTTTTGCCGTTGTTGCTACGGCACTAGTTGATGGTATGGCTGGTGGTGCCATCGCTTGCTTGCTTGTTGTTGTTGTTGATGCTACTGCACTAACCGTGACTTTGGCTGGTGGTGCCATAGCTGACTTTATTGTTGATGCTGGGGCACCTTTCGATGTCCCCGCGGTGTTGTTGGTTTGCATTTGCTGCTTTTCCCACTCAATGAAGTTTTCTACTTCACGATTGTGAAAAAAAGCAGCCAAATAATTTTTACCCGACTGGGACTCGAACCCGTGATCCTCTGGTTGTCGATCGGCCACCTCTACCACTGTGCTATTGCACTATTAAAAATAGCTGGTTATAATTAAAACTTTGAAAAGTCACTCCGATATTATTTAAAGAAAACTGTGAAAGCCGATAACGTGTGCACACTTCCACAGATCGAGATCGACTGTCATCGGAGAGGGTCAACCGTACGTTGTTGGCAGCTATCCGTGCATACCTCAAGACCGATCAAAGTGATTGGGACTACTATCTCAGCAACATAGCGTGTGCCCTGAGAAGTGCAGTTCATAGTTCTACCGGGGTGTCCCCATACTACGCTTTATTTGGTACAAACATTATGATGCACGGCTATGAACTGCCACAAAAGTTGAATGCGGTTGACGACAGTGAGTTGTTGATACTTCCTCGACACGATCGATTGGAGTGCATACGTAAAAGAGTGCCTGAAAACATTTTAAAATCGAATGAACGATCGGCGAAAACATATAACACACGTACACGGAAGGTAAGATACCTGCCCGGACAGGAGGTATTTAGAAGAAATTTTATTTTAAGTGACGCCTCGAAAAATTTTTCAACAAAGCTATGCCCAAAATACATTAAATGCCGAGTAGTTAAAGCGATAGGTAGTCATATGTATGAACTGGAAAATCTTAATGGCAAGAAAATCGGTATATTCCATGCCAAAGATTTGAAACAATAATCGACCGACGTTGTCACTCAAAACATCCAAACCCCGATAAGTTTCCGCGAAACACATGTTATTCACGTATCAATGTTTATTTCCCACGTCACATCACTGTATAAAATTTTAAAAAACAAATCCAAGAAAGCATCCTTATTGGCTAATAATACCTCACATAGTACCTGATAAACACAATAATACCTCACATAGTACCTGATAATCATTTAAGACCTAGTGTTTACCCACTTAAAAAAATCGAGAACTATTGTTCTAAAGTGCTCACACCGTACCTGATTATGTAAATAAGCATTCCGTGCAAAACATTTAAAAAGTTCACCACCATAAAAACTAAAAAAAATAAATAAAAAGGATATGTTCGATTACACAGCACTGTACAATTCAAAAAATGTATTTATTTTTATCCATGTTCATCACTTTGTACCTGAGGATTATCCTGTTTAATTTTTGTATCTATTAACAAGCTAACCAATAAACTCTCAATTTCAAATTGAAACCCAACTTTGATTTATGGTTATTTATTAAATGTCCAATATCATGCAAAACTTAGTGTTATGTATATCTAAATGTTAATTTATTAATTTTCACTTAAAGTCGAAGCTGGAACCAAATACGACGAGGATTTTATCTTGATCTCGATTTCTTTTGACATCTTGTTTCGTCATGAATATAGCTTAAACCTAGTATACTTCGACTGTAATAATAAATTATTCCAAACTGTGATGACTCTAACTGTGATATTATAATAATAACGAAAAATTCCATCTGTGATATAGCATGTTAGTTTTTTAGCTTTTATTTATTTATTAATTGTTGTTTATTTATAATTCCTTATTTGAATTTCTTATGATCTATCAGCGGTTAATTTTTTTGTTTATTAATCCATGTTAGTAAGAAGGTAGATGACGACTCACCAATAAAAACGGCGCTCGAAGTATCAGTTGTTGCTCTTTGAAGGTCAATGACCATGAATGAAAACCTGGCAGCAACTTCTCTTGGAGGGTCAATGACCTGCAAACGAAATCCTGTCAGCTTCTCCACTTCAAAGTTCAATGACCTTTTTTACTAAATCCTGACACCAACTGCAATCAAATCTTTCCGATTAACTGAGATTTCTAGAATCGTAGTGATGTGTTAGTATCAATAAGACCACCAAAATCTGAAATAAAAAGAGATGATAAAGGAGGATTTATTATAAATGAACGAAACTTAGGAAGAAGAATAAATTAATACCCACCAGAAGCATAATTAAGCATTGTTTGATTATGCTTTAGCGCATAGTAGGTAATTAAACAATAAAACGGTGTTCGTAGTAGATGCGTTGGGGTGCGTTGGGTGATAGATAGCCAGGAAACCTGAAAAATCCAGTTATAGACATTTTAATAACTGTACTCAACGGCATAGCGGTGAATAAAGCCCGGCTTTTATGAGCGTGGGTAGCTCACCACGAGATATTTTAAGTTGTGGATCCAACGACGTTGAGGGTACTCTAGAAAAAGGATAAAAATAAGTACACATATTAAATATAGAGAGAGAAAAGAACCTTATTGACCACAAAAAATTTTAAAAAGTTAAAAAGAAAAAACAAAATAAAAAACGTTTTTTAATTTAAAATTTTTATTTAACTTTTTATTTAAAATGAATGCATTTTGAGTCTGATGTGACTCATCTTCAGCAATACACTAATTGGTATGGGAAAATTACAACAAAATTACAAATAGAATAAAAAAAAAAATGTAAACAAAATAGCTTTACAAAATTAACAAATCAAAGAATGTTAAAGAGTGAGAGAGAGGGTTATATTAAGTTGAAGAGCGGTGAAATTATATTCCCGTTGTCACTGTTCATCAAGTTGTTGTTGATGTGTATGTGTAAGCTTTCATACGCATCAAGTCGTCTGGAGTTTGTGACGTGTTTAAGAAGCTTTACGTCTTCGAACTTAACATTGAAATGATTGTTGGTGAGGGCGTGCGAGGCAACGGAGGATTTTTCGGGGCGATTGAATTTTATGTGTCTAGAATGTTCTTTGAGACGTACTTCGATGCTCCTCTTCGTTTGACCGATGTACCTAGCTTCACAGTTTCCACATTTAACCTCGTAAATTCCCGATTTATCATTTGTTTTGGTTCTGTCTTTAGTTGTACCAAGCATGTTCTTTATTTTCCCATTACTAGAAAAAACGCATTCAATGTTTTTCTTTTTGAATTTGGACTTTAACCTGTCAGTAATTGTCGGAAAGAAAGTCATACTTGCTCGTTCTGAGTTGTTGTTGTCGTTTAGTCGTCTGTGTTGTGTAAATAAAGTTGATAAATTGGATTTTTTAATTTTGTTGGTGTGTTTTATGATTAGCTTATCCACTAAAGATTCGTTGTAGACGTTGATGGTTGCAATTTCCCTTAGATGTTTATATTCCTTTGAATAATTTGCGATCGATAAAGGAAGCTTGCAAAGTCGATGGACCATCGAGTGAAAGGCCGCTAATTTATGTTGACTCGGGTAGAAAGAGTTACTAGTTATATAACGATTTGTTGTTGTTGGTTTTCTATATATAGAAAATTCGATTTTCTTGTTTTTTCTTGTTATCATTAAATCTAAGAAACTCAAAGTGTTGTTTGACTCTTTTTCGTAGGTGAAATTGATATTTTCGAATTGAGAATTAATTGTTTTTACAACTTTTTCTATGTCTGTAGTTTCAATTACAGCGAAAACATCGTCCACGTAGCGATACCAGATTCGTGGAAGTAAACCTCGACTTCAAATTGATTTCAAATGAAGACATAAAAACTTCGGCAATTAAGGGTGAAAGAGGGTTTCCCATGCTAGTGCCCTTATCAATTTGATAAAATTGTCCTCTGTACTGGAAAAAATTGTGTGACATGCATAGTTTCGCAGTTTGTATGTACAGTTGTTTTTTGTCATCATCGACTCTTTGGACGTGTAGACGTAACATGCATCCATCTCCTTTTCCCTTTTCCAAACACTTCCAAACCCCTTTTCCCGTCTTTTCCCTTTTTCCATCATTCCTTGCTCCAACGCATCCCATCCTCTTGCCTCGCAACAATAATTAAGGACTTCAGTCACTGCACTATACCTAATGTATTTTGATCGAATAATTTTTGTTTGTCTACTTTTATATTTCTACTATATTATTTTGTAATTACCTCTGCTTTGGTATTTTCGAGGATAATCTTCACCTCCCAGAAAAGTGCCGGTTAGCCTCCTCCTAATCTTTGATCACCTCTGTCTTCACAGATATTCTCTATTTCAATAATTTTATTTTTATCACTATTTTTCTTTACCTTTAAATCATTCACTGATTTTTATCAAATTATTGACAACAAAATTTTCTTCTTGATGATTGCTGATGAAATCAAGTTAATCAACAATCGTATTAAAAAAAAATCATCGGTATATCGTCAACGAACCAGTCAGTTACACCGTACTGTATAGTGCAATACAGTATGTTTTCAGCTATACTTTTTCTATTCAAATGGTTGAAAAAATTCATACTTGCATTCTCCGATTATTGGCCTATTGCCCTACATTTGTTCCCCCTCTTTCAATTATTTGTTCTTTCTTTCCAATGGAAGTAGAGCTTTTCTGTAACCCTCGTTCTGATATTTTTTAGGTAAAAGTATCTTCCTTCGTTGTCCTAAAATGTGTGTGTGTCCGTACTAACTTTTTCATTCAATGCGATGCACTTTCTATCTTTAAAGTGTTAATAAACCTATTAAAACTTAAAATAAATAACTAACAATACTTATAGACTAATCCTTTCAGTCTAAACTCTCATTTAAATCAATAATAAATATAATGCACAAAAATTATTATTTTCAAACCCTAACTGAATTTATCCTACCAACAACTACTTCCTATTGCACTTTTCCCTCTAACATACTTGTACTCGCCACAAGATGTCGTATTTTCGTTAAGTGCTTAGAGCTTACTGACATTTGACATTTGAGATCTATTTAACTTTCAATCACCCAAAAAAACAATGCCTGAGAAGTGAATTCATCAAAAAATGTAAAATAACACAACAAAATAAACTAAAAACCTTCTAAAAACAAGAGACAGTTATCAGACATGAAAATTGGACAACAAAATGAACTAACTTTCAATCACCCAAAAAAACAATGCCTGAGAAGTGAATTCATCAAAAAATGTGTAAAATAACACAATAAAATAAACTAAAAACCTTCTAAAAACAAGAGACAGTTATCAGACATGAAAATTGGACAACAAAATGAAGAAACTCTATTTCTTCCCAGCCAACAATAACATAACAATAACATAACCTCGTCAAACATTAACCGGTAAGTTTTCCATGGGCATTCAATACAATAAGTACATGCACATACAATCCTTATTATTTTCTTTTCTTTTTCAGCTCCAATGCCACTATTCATCAGCAAAATAAAACAACAGAACCTAGATAACCATGCACCTTAAGGATAAGTACACCATCGTCGCTGATAATGCTTCAGGGTCTTGCAATCCAAATAATTAGAAAACATCCCCCAGAAACACTACTCAAGCGACGACAATTCACTCGTCCCTAGTCATAGTTTGATTCTTTTTTTTTTTCAGGCCGTCCTCATCGACTATCACAGTGGATACATTCCCTTCACCAACCAACGTCAACCAGTCAAATAGACATCGACACATTAAATAATGTCTTTATAGATGTAAAAAGATCGGAGATCCTGCTCATGGATTGTCACTGCAATGGACGTATACAATCATACAGACATCGTATTGGATCCCGACCTTGATTTTTGTCAATCGTAAGTTTGTTTATTCTTTTCATTTTCTTTTCCTTAAGAAAATTTTTGTTTCACTCAGGTTTTAATAAATGTGAAATTACCTATATTTAAAATGTTTTTGATTGCATGATCCAGGTCATGTCGAGAGATTTTTCGGTTAAAGATACATGCGTATGTACCTACATATATGAGTAGATAATGTTATTACTACTAGATTCGTTTGGTAGTTACTTTTGTTTTGGAGTAGGTACGTGGGTTTTACTATGTGGATATGTGTATATACAGTATACACACGTTTTGTATCTGAGGTCAGATTCGGACAGGTGGTGGTTTGTTTTATTTTCTTTGTTTGCTATTGAAGTTGTCAGTGGGTTGTTTATTGCGTGAAATAAATAAATCATCGTTGTAAGTAAACCACTTGAGAGGTTTTGATAATTCTCACTTAGAGTAGTGAGAATTTTAACTGTGAACGCTGAACGCATAGGTAGAGTTTAATAAGTTTGTTTTGACTTGGCGCCTGGAAGAAAATTACTGCTATTAATATGATTTCACAGTGCAAAGCGACAGGGTACGTTACAATTGTTTGACATTGATTAAATTTAAATGTAAGTCACAATTTGTATTCTCTTTAAGCTTTAATATGTTATATCAAACGTTTTGATATCTTTAATACAAATTTTCTTAAAACAAAAATACTGAAGCACTAAAATGACGATTTTCGAATACTTCAATTGGAACAGGAGGGGAATGAGACATGAGAAAATTAAAACACGGTGGATATCTTTCCTATGAACCACAAGGAATATTCTCACAAAATTTGAAAAAAATCTAAAATGCTAAAGTACATTTTTTTTTTGTTTTTCGACGTTTCCATATGGGATGGCTCTATAGCAAAATTAGATTCAAAAAATCGTTTACCAGAACCAAAACTACAGGAATGGTGGTTACGATGAGTGGGTGCGTTTCTGATCTGTTTGTCGCGATGATTCAATCTAATGAATATATATATATATACAAAAATAAAGCATTTGCTTTCGTGTTCAAAGGGCAACTCTTCGTCGGTTATAAAGCATTATTCCCCGACAAATGCTAATTTTGGAGTTGCGTGGAAATTATTGAAATCGCTTTACGATAAACCCCATTTCATAATGACCTAACCTTTTGAGTCGACAGTTCTTTATGGCACTGGCTTAGATGAAATAAAGTGCTTTTACAGATTGATTTGTGAAAGTATAAATTCGTTGCGTACACTAAAAAACCAGTCGATTTTTGGAATGTGCTATTAGTGTATGTGCTTTCAAAAAAAATGAACGAAGACAACAAAGTTTTGTGGGTCCGATACATAAAAAATAAGGTTTATCCAACCGTCCAGGATTTAATAGATTTTTTAAAGGACCGCATAAACGAACTCGAAAGTTTAACCATATTGTGAGACATACGCGTCAATCGTAAAATAGCCACCAAAACTCTGAGTTAACGCGTGTTAAGCACATCGTTTGATTCGTACAAAAAATGCAAACAAAATTATCACCTCTACCAGTGTAAAGAATTTCGAAATCTCTCTGTACCGGCTCGTATCGAAGTAGTCAAGGCAAATAAAATCTGTGAGAACTGCGTAAAGCACGACATTTCCGAGTGTAAATATACTGTGTGTAAGTTCTGTTCGCAAAGATATAAGTCGCTCCTGCATCAAGGTCACGCAAGGCCTGAAGAAAATTTACCGGGATGTTAAAAAAAATCGCATGTGGAATGTCGGTGCATTCTAAAAATTATAACTTCCGAGAGTGCTACACACTTTTCGTTTGTGTTGTTGACGGTCACGGCCAGCTTCATAAATGGCGAGCACTGCTGGACTCCGGATGGCAGTCAACTATAATCACGGAGAATTGTAATCAACACCTTAATTTGAAGCGGTCGGTCCTATATCAGGATTTCCATACTTTGATTAGGGCGCAGTGGCAGTGTATTGCGAACAAGAGGAGTTGTAAGTTTTGTCTTACACTCGTCAGGTGAGTCAAAGTGGCGATATGCCTCCGCCGTCAATTTCCAAATCAAAGTTTACGTTCTTCGAAAATCACCTGTTAGCTGGATCTCAATGTTTTCTTCCTATCAAAATCGATATTTTGCTTGGGTCGGATGTTTTCTTCGATATTCTAACGAATTTCTACCATTCGTTAGAATATCGAAGAAAATCACTTCGCTTCTACCTACTACTCCTATTTACCTACCTACTACTTCTACCTTATTGGACCCAATGGTCGATATGTAAACAGTCTACCATTCAAACCATTAGTTATTGAGTTCGGGAGCTCACGATATGTAGTTCTCCGTGTTCTTCATTCGGTGGAAAGAAAATTCGCTCGTTATCCTAATCTAAAACAAGAATATGCCAAGTTTATGCGCGAGTATGAACTACTAGGTCATATGGTACCTGTTTCATCTAGCGAGCCTTATTATTATTTATCCTTTTTTTTTGCCAAACCACGCAATTTTAAGAACCTCCAGGCCAACGACGAAGCTGAGAGTGGTATTTAATGCATCGAGTAAATCAAATAATGGTATTTCGCTCAACGATTGCTTGGCGGTAGGACCTGTTATCCAAAACGATCTTGTGCTCGCTTATTAAATTTCGTAAATATGCAGTTGCAGTGAAGGCGGCTGATATTACAAAAATATATCTCCAAATCTTGGTCAACGAAAGCTATCCTCACTTCCAGCGAATTATTTGGAGGGAGGATACCAATCAGGAGCCCATCGACTATCGCCTCTTGACTCTGACTTATGGAACGGCTCCGGCATCCTTAATTGCTACCAGAGTTCTTAAGCAGATAGGCATTAACGGTTGCATAAAATAACCTCAGGCAAGCAACAGCCTTAAAGGCCATTTTTATGTCGACGATTACAATGTAGGGTTCTACTCATTGGAGACGCTCTCCAAACTAAACATGATTTGTGCAAAATTCTAAGGCAATCGGGAATGGAGCTTTGAAAATGGGCATCTAACTCTTCGGAGTTTCTATCAACATTTGAACCAAACTGCCTCGAAGTCTCGACGGACTTGCCGATGGGTGATTCTAGTGTTAAAATGCTTGGTTTTGTTTAGGATACGAAGCTGATGTCTTCAAATTTAGTCTAGAATAACCATCATTGCGCTCTAAAATCCCTAAAAGAGAGGTATTATTTGATACGCTAGGATCTTTGACCCACTAGGCTGTCTCTCACCTGTTATAGTTAAAATGAAAATCTTTATGCAGAAATCATGGGCCAAGTTTAGATTAGATTAGATTAGATAGATTCTATTTAGCATTAGCTATTATATAATTTTATTACATTGTTTCTTATTATTATTAATTATCTTAAATTTAATATTTAACTTATTAAAAATTTGTATTCCTTTGTAAAGTAACATATTTTGAGTTCTTGAATTTCTGAATAATTGCACATTTAATGGCTAAAACAAACGTGCAGCCTTTTTCATGCAGCGAAATAAAATAACACAGGTTCTTATGGGAGCAGAAAAACTCAAGATCTGCCTGCCGCCCGGAGCTGCACGATGTCTCTATTCCTTAAATTGCTGCGCAGCGTCGCAACAATTAGTGGTTGTTCGTCGACTGATGACAAGGTGGAGAAAAGTCCGTTTTGCTCAAATAGCATTCAAGTTAATCTACTGAAAAGCTTATAACGGTTTTTATTGTCAGATCTTCAAAGTTCAAATGTTAAAATTTCTGTATACTTTTTTTAGAATATTTATTTTTTTCATACTAGAGAGCAGATTGAGTCCAACATCGGTTTGATTTTAATTTTTAATTTGCAAATATGAATGAAAAATTTCGCAATTTAAAAAAAATATGTCTACAAAGTTATTGCCTCAACACTTCTCCACAAATATGTTAATAGTCTTTTATAGTTAAATGCAATAGCAGAGATGGCAAGGGCACTTATCTTAGTTTTACACTTAAAATTGATTTTAATCTAAAAAAATACAAAGTCGTTAAAAAACGTCGATTTCCTAGCTTAAAAAAATTATAACTTTGCTTCTAATGCTCGGATCTACAAGATAAAGATATTGAAATAAAGTTAAAATACAAAATTACATTTAAGAGAGATTTTAAGAGTATGTACATTAGGGTGGTCCTTAAATTGGACGTAGTCTTGGATAGGCCTCATTCGATTCATAACATTAAAAAACAATTTCCCTAATTTTTCAGATTCTTATACCCCCCCTCCCCTGGTCCCCCTATTTTCACTTTAAGGTACTAATTATGGGAAAAGGATTACTCTTATAAAACGCGAAAATAAATCAGAATGTTTAGAATAGATTCTGACAAGAAAAAAGTTGTATTGGAGGTATGGTCCATTTCTCCCTGTTAAAAATAGAATAAATTAAATGTAAGAAAAATTTAACCTGACCAATGTTTTGTCACACGGCTTTGAATTAAAAGCTGACGCGGTGGGAAATGATTTCCTATCACTTCCCACAAAGGCACCAAATATACTTTTATTATTTTTTGTCATTTAATTACTCCAATTTCCATTTTCATACCTTTCCTACAATTCAATTTCCATCCAACTCCCTCAGCAGCGTGAGACCAGACGAAATATGATCTAAATATAACTAAAATTCAAGGTCTTGCCTCACGCGCTGAGAATTCATTACATTTAATACCGTTTTTTGGCTTTGCCTTAAGCAAACCTTTTGGCAGATTAATATCATAGTTTTTAGTTGCATTTTAGTCATCACACCTACATGTTCATTGTGTTTTACTTAACAAATAAAAATTTGAAAAAATTAAAAATTTATATCTTAGTTTTATCTTTTATAATTTTTACTATTTGTGCGAACAAATTGGCGACCGTGACAGGACTTTACTAAAAAAGTTTAGTGGCCTGTAAATTAAATAAATCCAAACAAGAAAAATTATACTAAAAAGATAAATAATAAGTTTTGAAAAAGTGTGCGTGTTTATTTGGACTCAAAAATCGTTTAATATATAAAATAAAGTGAAAATGGTTTCTACATTGGAACAACTAACCGACCATCAGGAGGAGGTAGGCACAGCTATCTGTAAGCTTGCCCGCAACTACGGAAAGGATGGACCTGGAAGAAAAACCCTGGAGAATCTCCAACATCGTTGGTCCAGTCTTAACGAGCTATGGGAAATATTCCATAGCACGGACGTCGAAATTAAGACCAAGTATCCTCTAGAAACCGATCATGAATATCATATTAAGGGATATTTCAAAGAGATCAAAGGGGTGTATGAAACAATGAAGGACGACATCGTGAAGCGTATTTTGGAAGTACAAAAATCTGATAATGCGGATAGAACTCAGGAAGAGAGGCCGAAAGAGACCACAGCAGTCAAGCTGCCATCAGAGCAGCCAAAGGAGCCTCTCGAAAAGCCCCCAGCAGGGCTCTTAATAATGCCCGCACCAGATACTGCTGAAGATAAAACAAGTAAAAGATTCAGCATTGATACCTTTCCGGGAACCAGTAAATTGACAAGTGAAAGCAAGTTCCGTCTCCTTGGGAAAATTTTCCAAGGATCTCTTAACAACTGTCCGGTGAATTTACGGGAAGCTATACCTCAGCAATTCCAACAAAAAACAAATACACTCATGCGCAACTGGGAAGAATTAAGAACCGCATATGAACGACTTGGGGACGATGCAACTGCAGTCGACATAGAGCTGTATTTTAAGCTCCAAGAAGAATTAGACGAGAGAATTGCATGGCTACCAAACCGAGTGACACCAAATCAATCAAGTCAAATGAATCAAATCGGAGCAACTACAATTAAGCTCCCAAAAATTGAGATACCAAAATTTGATGGAAGCTATCTTAATTGGCCTCAGTTCTTTGACCTGTATAAACAAATGGTACACAACCAACCAATTGCAGCAGCACAAAAATTATATTTCCTGAAAACCAATGTAACTGGCGATGCACATACTTTAATTCAACATTTTCATGCCACCGATAGCAATTATGAGCTGGCATGGAACACATTAGTGGACAGATTCAACAACAAGAGGCTGTTGTTAACGGCACAGTTGAATAGACTTTTTCAAAATTCCATAGTCGTTGACAATGCTAAAAGTCTCAAAAGACTTCATGACACAACAAAGGAAGTTATGCAAGCTATCCAGAACCTTGGATACGATACCAGCGGATGGGATCCTGTTGTTGTGCACCTGTTGCTAGACAGAATGGATAAGGACACCCGAATGATGTTCGAAGAATCACTACAGTCACCAAGAAGCAGTCCAACTTTAGCGCAACTACTGGAATTCGTTGAAGCTAGATTCCAAGCCCTAGAAGCCGTTCATCGTGATGATAGGAAGAAAGTGGTAACAACCGCTTCCGAAAATTCAAGGGGAGTTTCTATTTGTAGTTTCTGTAAATCAAATAATCATAAGATTTTTAATTGCAAAAAATTTATTTATCTTTCAGTGGAAGAACGCAATCAGAAGGTGCGAAAGCTTCAACTATGCACCAACTGTTTGCAAGGAGGACATCATTTTTCATCGTGTCAGCAGCTCGGAAAATGTAAAACGTGCAACGGTAGGCATAATACTTTGCTGCACTATCCGTCTAAAAAGGATTCACACATAAAACCATCCGGTAAGTCGTGTGATAATAATATTGGTCGGGTGGGAGAGACTCAGTCAGGGTCATCAATTAGTAATTCATTAGGAGTTGTGTTCAAAGGTCGTGAGGTGTATCTTGCCACTGCAATAGTTAATATTTTATGTTCAAACGGTATGCGAATTCCTTGTCGAGCCATGTTAGATTCAGGGTCGCAATTGAATTTTATAACTTCCTCATTAGCTCAGCAATTGGGAACTAAAAAACAGAGAAGAGACATTCCCATCAGTGGAATTGGAGGAAAAGAAACCCATTCAAGTTTTATTATTAATGTCTCCATAGAATCTAGAGCATCTGCTTATAAAACAACCTTCGAGGCCAGTATAATGCCAAAAATAAGTGATTATCTAGCAACTGCACCGGTGGACATGCAAACATGGAAATTGCCTTCCAACATTATTCTTGCTGATCCTTACTCAATTGATTCTCGCCGCATAGACTTATTAATCGGTGCAGAAATATTTTTCGAACTTTTCTTGCCAGGAGAGTTCAAAATTTCAGATAATCTTCCTTTATTACGAAATACTAAGTTAGGTTGGCTTTTAGCTGGTAGCGTTGTATATCCTTCTTGCAGTTCATACTGTCATTCAGTCTCAAAACCTAGTCTGAGTTCTTTAGATAAACTAGTCCGATCCTTTTGGGAAAGTGAATCTTTTGAAGGTGAATCAAAAATTTATTCTGAAGAAGAATTCAAGTGTGAAGAATATTTTAACAAGCATGTAAAAACCACAAACCATGGTCAATATATAGTGCGTCTTCCTTTTAAACAGGAACCAAATAAAATGTTGGGTAATTCTATGGCAATTGCTAAAAGGCGTTTCTATTCATTAGAAAGAAAACTAGAAAATAATACAGAATTAAAAACAAGTTATGTTAACTTCATGGCTGAATACGAACGTCTTGGTCATATGACACCGATTGCTGAGGAAACAATACCAAAGCATCATTATGTCCTTCCTCACCATTGTGTACTTAAGCCAGAGAGTTCATCAACAAAACTACGAGTCGTTTTCGATGCTTCGGCAAAAACATCGTCAGGTTTTTCTCTAAATGACACCCTCATGGTCGGTCCGACAGTCCAATCAGACTTATTCTCAATTATTGCAAATTTCAGGCTACACAAATATGTATTTACTGGTGATATAAGTAAAATGTATAGACAAATTCTAGTTCATCCAATAGATAGAGCATATCAGCTCATTTTGTGGAGGGCAGATACTATAAGCCCTTTAAAAACATATCAGTTGAATACAGTCACATATGGAATGGCTCCAGCTTCCTATTTATCCACAAGATGTCTAGTTAAATTAGCAAATGATTTTCAGCATATATATCCTAATGCATCTAAAATAATTACAAAAAATATATATGTGGACGACTGCCTCACTGGGGCAAACACTCTTAGAGAAGCCAAGCAGCTTCTCGATGAAACTATAACATTATTAAGACAAAGAAATTTCGAGTTAACTAAATTTTGTTCAAATGATCCACGTATTCTTGAAAATATTCCGTTCGAAAAGCGAGAAAAAATGTTGACTATATATCAATCCGAAGTAATAAAGACACTTGGTTTAGTTTGGGAGCCAACTCAAGACACCTTCAAATTTTGCTACGATTATAAAGCACCTTCTAATGTTCAAGTAACAAAACGAAGCGTTCTTGCTGATTTGGCTAAATTCTTTGATCCTTTGGGTCTTATTGGGCCAGTGATATTACTGGGAAAAATATTTCTTCAAGAACTTTGGAAAACCAAGATTTCTTGGGATGAAAAATTGCCTCTAGAGCAGGCATCTAAATGGCTAAACTATTTGTCAGAATTTTCCTCTTTACAGAAAATTAATATACCCCGCTTTGTTTTAATAGATTCAGCAGAAAAATTAGAGCTACATGCATTTTCTGATAGCAGTGAAAGTGCTTTTGGCGCATGCATTTATTTAAAATCTATTGACAATGAAGGGAAAGTTTTTGTTCAATTATTGTGCTCAAAATCGCGTGTAGTTCCCTTGAAAGCAACAAGCATAGCCCGATTAGAACTTCAGGCGGCAGTGTTATTGGTAGATTTGGTTCAAAAAATTCTCCCAATAGTTAGTAGGGCAATTTCATCTATTAATTATTACACTGATTCCACAACAGTCTTAACATGGATAAAAGCACCTTCTTATACCTGGGAGACATATATTGCAAATCGTGTAGGTAAAATTCAATCGAATTCAAACTTGAATCATTGGAACTATGTTAGAGGAGAGTTAAATCCTGCAGATCTCATATCGCGTGGATTAGGGATGCGCGATCTTATAAGATCAACTGTTTGGTTCGATGGTCCAGAGTTCTTAAGACAAAATTGTTTGTATAACATTAAAGTAGATTATTCAATACCAGAACAAATCCCTGGCCGTAGAAAGCTTAAAACGGTATTAAACATGGCCATCCAAGGTGATTTATTTACTTCGGCAAATCATAAAAATTCGTTTTATACGCTGCAAAAAATTTGTGCATATTGTTCTCGATTCTTAACGAGTTTTAAGTCCCGTTGTGAAGACAACAAAAGCATTGGTTCCTTAAATATGGAAGATATCCAAAAGGGCACAATACTGTTGTGGAGAAGCGTTCAAATAAGTGTTTTCCCTGAAGAGTATAAAGCACTTCAAGCAGGAAAACCTCTCCACAATAATTCCAAAATATTATCATTAAGTCCATATTTTGACAAAACAACAATGTTAATACATGTGGGAGGAAGACTTAAAAACGCTGAAATCCCTTCTCAAGCAAAACACCAAATATTACTTCCAAAAAATAATATAGTCACAACATTACTTTTAGATTATTTGCATAAAAAACATCTACACGCCTCCCATAGAACACTTGTATCTATCTCTAGGCAACAATTTTGGATTCTAAGCGTAGGAAGGGAAACACGCAAGGTGCTCTCTAAATGTATCCAATGTTTTCGTGCTAGACCCCGATCTATCGATCAATTAATGGGTAACCTACCCAAAGAAAGAATCATTCCTACTCGGCCATTCCATTTTTCTGGAGTGGATTTCTGTGGTCCAATACGGACACATTACAAAGTTCGAGGAAAAACACCAACAAAGTCTTATCTTGCAGTATTTGTATGCTTCTCCACAAAGGCTGTTCACCTTGAGGTAGTAAGCGACCTTACCACTGAATCGTTTATTAACTGCTTAAAACGATTTGTTGGAAGACGAGGTGTATGCCACACCATATTTTGTGACAATGCCACAAATTTTGTTGGTGCAAGAAATCAATTAAGAGAATTTCAAGATTTCCTTGACTCATCTGAAACGAAATCATCAATCAATTCGAATTGCTTAAAATTGGGAATCAACTGGAAACACATTCCACCTCGCTCTCCCCATTTCGGAGGCCTTTGGGAGGCCGCTGTTAAGGCTGCTAAAACCATGTTAATAAAATACTTAGGAGAAGCTTCTTTAACTTATGAAGAGCTTTCAACAGTCATTGTTCAAATCGAATCAATCTTAAATTCACGACCACTTACACCAATCTCCTCAGATCCTAATGACTTGCAGGCATTGACTCCAGGTCACTTTCTTATTGGGGCTCCATTAACTGCACTACCTGAACCTAACGTTACTGATCATAAAATCTCAAGATTAGACAAATTTCGTCAGATTCAGCACATTCAACAGCATTTTTGGCAAAGATGGTCAAATGAGTACCTCCACCTTCTTCAACAGAAGTTAAAGTGGAAGGTGCAATCCCAAAATCTAGAACCCGGAGCAATGGTTGTTTTAAAAGATGCACACCAACCTCCAATGAAATGGAAGCTTGGGCGTGTAGTCGAAGTTGTCAAGGGGTCTGATGGGTTAGTGCGAGTGGTACATGTAAGAACGGAAACAGGAACATATCAACGAGCAATTCAAAATCTATGCCCTTTACCACTTGATCATGAAGAAGAACGAGAACAAAGTCCAGAACCCCCAGTAAAAAATGAACCTTCAATGAAATTAAGAAGCGGAAGATTCTTTGGTAATTCTATGACATCGTTATTATGTTTAATGCTGCTATTGCTTCCTTTAGCAGCCTCCTTAGAAAGTGAACCAATAAGGATTACAAAATTTAACAATTCCACAGGCATTTATTTTGAGGATATAGGTAGTGCTAGCACTGTTAACAGCTTTTGGAACATTTATATCTTTTATAATTTGTCATCGTATTGGTTAGAGTTAGGAGAAGTGAAAACATACCTGAAGAGAATGGATACAATCTGTTTAGATGATTTGAAAACTAATCCGTTTTGTTTGCCTACACTCACCGCACTCAAACATAGAGTAAATGTTATCGATTCGAATAATGATCTCATTCATAACTATCATACATCTTATAGCAAACGGATAAGAATTGCTAGATCTCCTTTCGATTTTATCGGAAATGTAGCACATAGTTTATTTGGAGTATTGGATCAAGATGATGCTAAGGACATACATCATCAAATTTCATTGGTCAACCAAGATGAACAACACCTTGTACATCTCTTTAAAAAACAAAGCTCAATAGCAGACGCAACAGTAAATCTACTTAATCGAAGCAATCTCCAAATAAGTCAGCAATATCAAGGTTTAAAAACTATCTTCGAAAAATCATTAAACGTCATTGAAAAGCATCAAGAAATAATTGATGTTAATCAGCGGTTTTCTGCGTTAACATCGTATTTGATTCTATCAGTTACAAATCTGGAGATGGTGCAAGATACATTACTTGACATTCTCCTTAGCCTTAACAATGCCAAAATGAATCCTCATTTTATTTCGCCTTCCCAATTTACCCAACAACTCCAAATCATTAGGAACAATCTCCCGTCTCATCTTAACATTCCCACAGCATCTATATTAGATATTTTTAAGCTTTCATCTATCAAGGGACGAAGTCTTAATGACTCAATAATATTTGAAATGATGATTCCTTTGGTGGATAACCAAGAATTCCAGCTTTTCAATTTAGTTCCCTTTCCCATATTTCAAAATAATTCAAGTTTCATAATAGAACTATCATCCCAGTATCTGGCAGTCACTCCAACGAGAGAAAGGTATTTTGCATTAACAGAAAACCAATTATTATCTTGTCAGTTGCTTTCAACTAGACATTTTATTTGTAACCAACAATTGCCAACAATGATCCATCAAGGCAGTAATAATTGTGAAGTTTCATTACTGAATCACTTGGAGAATGCTCTAAGTTACTGCTCTCTAAAAAAATGTATTCTTCACGATCAATGGATCAGTCTTAGAGATGCAAATAGCTGGATATTTGCTCTTGAGGACACAGTAACTGGTTTACTAGTTTGTGAAAGAATAACGAAGAGCATAACCATCTTTGGCAGTGGTTTGTTGGAGTTTCTAAGACCATGCACATTAAAACTTCCACATCTAGTTATAAATGGGCGAGTTCTGAGCAATACCACCTTAAAAAATTCATTTATTCCCTTAGTTAAAATTTCAGAGGCAATCAAAACAAAACTATCAAATGAATTAGTCAGTCTCCCTACATCTTCCAGCAATGAGACGAATACAGAAATACAGAATATAAAGAACCAAATAAATGAATTAGCTAAGGATTTAGGCAAGGATATAGGGGTTAATGATATAAATATGCACGACTACCATCACTATGGATTCAGCTTCATCTTATTTATATCAATGATAGCATTCATCATATTTACCTTATTAAAAAAAAGAAGGCCCAAACCTCTTCCTAGGAGGAACGTTCTTCCTAGAGGAAACGCTCCTCGTTTTGAAATAGAAACGCAATTTTAGAATTTCGAGAGATAAGATCCCTCAAAGGGGGGGAGTATGTTAAAAATAGAATAAATTAAATGTAAGAAAAATTTAACCTGACCAATGTTTTGTCACACGGCTTTGAATTAAAAGCTGACGCGGTGGGAAATGATTTCCTATCACTTCCCACAAAGGCACCAAATATACTTTTATTATTTTTTGTCATTTAATTACTCCAATTTCCATTTTCATACCTTTCCTACAATTCAATTTCCATCCAACTCCCTCAGCAGCGTGAGACCAGACGAAATATGATCTAAATATAACTAAAATTCAAGGTCTTGCCTCACGCGCTGAGAATTCATTACATTTAATACCGTTTTTTGGCTTTGCCTTAAGCAAACCTTTTGGCAGATTAATATCATAGTTTTTAGTTGCATTTTAGTCATCACACCTACATGTTCATTGTGTTTTACTTAACAAATAAAAATTTGAAAAAATTAAAAATTTATATCTTAGTTTTATCTTTTATAATTTTTACTATTTGTGCGAACACTCCCCGTTCAGGCGGGAGGAGTAATTTCTTAGAAATTTAGCCAAAAAGAGAAAAAAATGTATTTAAAAAAAAAAAAACGGGAACACTTACAATGCCACGCCTTAGCTTTTTTTAAAGCTAAGATTCCATTCTATAATATGCTTCATAAATAATGTTTTTATTTTAAATAGTTTTTGAAAAAATAATTTTAATCTTAAAAAATTATGATTTTTTGGTTTTTTAATTTTTAAGTTTGAAAATTATTTTTTCAAAAACTATTTGAAATAAAAACTTTATTTAGGAAGCATATTATAGAATGGAGTCATGGCTTTAAAAAAATATAAGGCGTGGCATTGTAAGAGTTCCTGTTTAAAAAAAAAATCTCTTTTGGTCCAAATTTTGAGATAAATAACCCTACCGCCTAAACGGGGGGAAATAGACACCCCTTCCGATACTATTTTTTTTCTCGTTTAATCTAGTCTATACCGTCAGATTGTTTTTTCACGTTTTATAAGAATCACCCTAACCCCATAGTTAGTACCTTAAAGTTAAATTAGGGAGACCAGGGAGGTGAAATAAAAATCTGAAAAAATTGGAAATTTTTTTTTCTATGTAGAACCATTTCATGCCTATCCATCTCAGAGTTTCAAAAAAAGACCCAATATAAGGACCACCCTAATGTACATGTGTTTTAAGTGCGGCGCTGAACACAGCGATACGTGCAGACGTGCTGCACATCTGATTAATTCTTAAGTTATAAGGTTGTGCACTTGCTCTGGTTGTAAGTCTTTTAGTTTCAGTCGATCTCGTACTGTGGAAGTGTGTAGACGTTTTCGGTTTCCCAGTTTATTTAAACTAATTAATTCGGAGTGACTAGTGCAAGTTAGATTACAAGCAAGTCATTTTTCAATAGTGCGATAGCACAGAGTAAGAGGTGGCGGACCGTCAGTCGATCTCAATCTGTGGAAGTGTGCGCACGTTATCGGCTTTCACAGTTTTCTTTAACTAAAATCGGAGTGACTTTTCAAAGTTTTAATTTTACCCAGCTATTCTTAATAGTGCAATATCACAGAGGTAGAGGTGGCCGACCGACAATGTGAGCATCACAGGTTCGAGTCCCAGTCGGGCAAAAATTATTTGGCTGCTTTTTTTCACAATCGTGAAGTAAAAAACTTCATCGATTGGGAAAAGCAGCAAATGCAAACCAACAACACCGCGGGGACATTGAAAGGTGCCCCAGCAACAACAATGAAGCCAGCTATGGTACCACCAGCCATACCGTCTTCTAGTGCCGTAGCAACAACGGCACAAACAGCCGATGTAAAGAATAAGAGGAGAAAGAGGATTAGGTGTGCGTTGAACCTTGTCAAGCGCGGCTCCACTACCACCTCAGCCCAGCTGCCAGCCGGGGTAAGGGAGACGGTGCGTACAGCGAAGACGTCAGCAGCAGCAAAAATTCAACAACAATTGGATTCCTCGCCATCCGATGACGACATTGAATACATGTCCGATGGTGGCGAGGGATTATTCACAACAGGGGAATCCAACAGCAACTTGCTGGTGGACTTAACCTCACCAGAGGCGTCCTCCGAAGAGGAAAATGAGGCGCAAGTTGCAATAGTCGCGCTGGATGAGAAAGCCATCAGCGAAAAAATTGATGCCATTCGGGGGGAGATGGAAAGGCTGAACTCCATAGTTACCCCTCTGATTGAAGCCCTAAAATCGAAACAAGAAGCCCGAAGAGAGCGTGAGAAGCAGAAGCGTGAGGGCAAAAAAGCGCTACAGGCGCCATTAAATGTAGCGCCACAAAAAACAGCGTCACAACAAGGGATGGCGCAGCCAGAGCAAAGGCAAGCCCAGCAGCAACAACAGCAACTGCTACAGAAGAGCCAACAGGAGCAGCAACCACAACAGCTGCCAACCGAGCAACCACAGCAGCAACCGAAAGTGCAACGCACACAAAAACAAAAGCAGCAGCACAAACAAAAACCACAGGAGCGGAGTCAACAGCAGCGGCACGAGCAGCAGCAGGGAGTTCACCAGCAGGAGCCACAGCCGCCCCAAAATAAATAAGAAAAGGTGCCACCTATTAATACATACAAAATGGAACTTCAGGAAACCATTGACCTATGTAAGTCGGCCATAGGCCAAAACTTTTTTATTAAACGCTTAAGCAAAGTTAGACATGCTATCCACTGCTCAACAGTGGCGCAGCATAAAATAATTAAAGAATTGTTAAAGAAATCCACGACTGAGTTCTTCAGTTTTACCCCCAAAGTGGATAAATACCAAACGGTCCTCTTGAAGGGCATAGATTCCTGCACGGAACCACAGGTGCTCTTAAATGAGCTCCATCAAAAAGCGAGCGACGATCTCAACTTTATCGGGGTCAAGCCGTTCGCTACAGTCAGAGCCAGACGGGAGAAGCGGTCTTTGCCATTCTTCCTAGTCCAACTATCGCCCAGCAGCAAACTGGATAGGTTGTGAAGTATCTCCGTTCTCAACTACCAGGATGTAACTTGGGATAAACTAAAGAGACGCGGCGACATGCTTCAATGCATGCGCTGCCAAAGGTTTGGCCACGCTGCAGCAAACTGCGAAATGCAGTCACGCTGCGTTAAGTGTGGTGAGGACCACATTAAGGGGGAGTGTAAGCTCGGTGAAGAACGGGTCGAAGACATGACCCAGCTTAAATGTGCACTTTGCGGAAAAGAGGGGCACCCTGCTAATTATCGGGGTTGCTCAGCTTTTCAGCAAATTCGTGCCAATAAAGCGGCTAAGCAGACAGCGGTAGAGATACGCCCATCAACGCGTGTTCCTACAACAACGCCCGTCAATCCCCAAATTTCCTACGCCCAAATGGCGGCAGGAAGGGGAAAAACGGTACAGCCTGCAGCTAAGGTAGCTCAACCGGCCCTCGTGCCAAAAGCTCCGGACGCTCAGGCCGAAATAAGAAGCATGTTGCTGGCAATTCAAGGCCAGTTGACAGGGCTTCACAATCAGATAACGGAGCAGGCTACTAGGGTAGACTATCTCTACTCTGTTTTGCCTAGCCTAACGCAAATTAGAGGTTAAAGGCGCGCTGTCGGAGAGGCCTCTTAGGATCCTTGCTGTGAATGTAAATTCACTGATTAGGACCGAACGTAGAGCTAATCTTTTCCGATTGTTGAAAGACAAAAGTCCAGATGTGCTTATGGCCAGCGAAACTAAGCTGAACCAGAAACATAAATTGACTAACAACAATTACAATATCGTTAGAAGAGATTGACCCAACTCCACTCAAGGGGGGGCGTCGCAATCTTCATACGAAAAGGCATTATTCATAAAGTTATATATAATAGTGATCTGCGCAGATTTCGGCTTTTAGAGGCGTGCATCGTATGCATTCCTCTCCAACAGGGGTAGCGAATGTATGTGATCGCGGCTTATGCACCGGCATCACCTCAGCCAACTGATTTTATGATAGAGCTTGAAAATCTTTTCGAATGTCTACACTTGAGCTTGGAAGAAAATTACTTTCTCATGGCCGGTGATTTGAATGCCAAACACCAAGATTGGGGAAATCAAATTCAAAATCAAAGAGATATCTATACTTTCAATTGGATGAGTCAATACAACACTGAATATGGTCATAATAGATAATTTTTCGGATTAGCCGCGTTATAAGAATTTTAAGAGTGCACTTTGGTACTCACCCCGAACGTTTCGCATCAAGTTGCATTGAGCGTGGTCACCGGGAAACTGCTCTTGAGATGTTATGATTTATTTGTATTAGATTGACTACGCAGGTTGTAGCTGTGCGTGGGTGGTTCTATCTCATGATGTTGTTGTTGTTGATGTGCAGGTTGTTGGGAGCAAACAATGCTCACTACATCGCCGGGCGTTTTAAGCTTGAACTGGGATGACGGATGTCTATTAACAACCGCGAAAGCCTAAAAAGTTATACTGAATATGGTGTCGACCTGCTGGCTACGGATCGGCCATCGTTTCCAAAAAGCGGTGGCTACCTGGATCTATTGCTAATAGACGCAAGACTGACAACTACTGACTCTGTGGGTCAAAGACCAAGAAACTGTTTACGAACGATCGAGTACGACAGTGATCACTGCGGACTCGCCGCCGTAATACAGCTTCCGAACGAGCTCGTGGAGTTGGATGGGTATGTACCTGTGCATACTTACAACTACAGTAAGGTGCGCTGGCCACGCTTTACCAACGCCTTATCGGGCGAAATCAGTTCGAATAACATATCCCCACCAAATGACAGGAATTTGACAAATAACGAAATAGACCAATACCTAGAACAAATGGATGAGACACTCAAACGAACAATGAACAGAACAATACCGAAATACAAGCAACGGGACGCAACCGACATGTGTCGAAACGCAACCATTGACGCACTACACAGACAAAAAAGTGGACTGCTGATAAGACTAAAACTCTTGTACCGATGATTAACCGACCCTCACCATCTGGAGATTAGGACACTGAAGTCGTCGATCAAAAACATCAACCAACTAATTAAAGAGAACTATCGGTTGCCAATTAATTTGTATTGGGACAACAAAATTCGGGCCGCTAATGCTAGCGACCCGAGCATGTCTCTCCAAATTAACAAGATATTTAGAAGCCATGATCAGAACGACCTTTCGTGTCTTAAGCTCCAGAGAACGACAGACAACAGAGACGTACTTCTGACAGCAGGAATTGATCCAGAGGACGCCGTCTTGGACGATGACCTTTTTACTGTCGAAGATCCGCAGGAGAAAGTGGAGGCTGTGGGGGCTGCTTTCCAGCAAGTGTACAAGGTGAATGCGTGCATTCGCCCCAATCATGACCTGGAAAACAGAGCCTTGCTCCATCACTTCTACCTTCGGAATGACATCACGCAATGGCGATCAGAGAACCTTGGTTTCACTGAGTTCAATGAAGATCATTTGGCAAACGCTATAATCGCCGAGCGAAATGGGCCCAGTTCCCTGTTAATTACGAAGGTGGAGCTCCAGCTCATCTTCGATTCATTAAAGAAGAAGAAGTCAGCAGGAGTCGATGGCATATCCAACGTTGTACTTCGACATTTACCTCAAAAAGCAGTAGACATTTATACCACTCTGTTTAACAACGCTCTGAATAATGCATATTATCCAGTGCGGTGGAAGACAGTTGTGGTGCATCCTCTCCCGAAAAAGGGAAAGGACAACTCCAATCCGGCGAATCTCCCGTCGATAAGTCTTCTTCCGAGTATCAGCAAGGTATTCAAAAAAGTTATCAATAGAGCTCTGTCTAAGTGGGCAGAGGACAATAATATCATACGGACAATCAGTTCGGTTTTAAGGCGGGACATGACACCATTCATGCCGCGTCGAAACTCGTTTCTGATGTCCAATGGAACAAATCTAAGAAGCAGTGTACAGGTGCCTGTCTGGTTGATTTGGAGAAGGCCTTCGACACCGTATGGTTAGAGGGTCTTTATCTAAAGCTGACCAGACTTGGCATTAGTAAATCACTGTTATATATGCCTTATGATATGCTCAATGGCAGAAAGTTTGCTGTCAAAAGTGGCAATGTAACTTCTGCCACAACCTTTAATATTAAAAATGGTCTTCAGCAGGGAGCGGTCAACTCGCCGATTCTATTCAGCATTTACACCAGCGATCTGATAAGTAGTCTAACTCAGGCAATTGCGTTTGCCGACGATCTAATTGCGTACAGAACAGCTCCAAAAGTCGAGGTCATCAGTATTCTTTTGCAGCGTGATTTCGAGAAGATTCAGCGATATTGCGATGACTGGAAGTTGAAAATCAACTTTCAGAAATCAGAAACTATCTTGTTTAGGACTCCGTTGCGTGGAGCCACAAGGGATACGAGAAAGAACTGGCGCAAGCTGGTGATCGTAGGGCCAAATGGACATCCACTGGCGAGTAAATGTGTAGTAAAGTACCTTGGCATCTGGATGGATCAGTATTTGTATTTCGACAGACATATAAATGCTGCTTTGTCCAGGGCTAGGGGAGCTTTTGCCCTGACGAAACGGTTGTTTTATAGCAGCCGGCAGGACAGCAGGGTGAAGGTTATTTGCTACATGTGCTACATGGTCCTTATCCTGCCGATGATTGCCTATGGTTTGGTTCAACGTTGCCCCATCTCAAATGGAAAAGATTCGGGTGTTTGAGAGGAAGTGTCTTCGACGCTGCCTTGGATTGGACAGAACACCAGAGTCGGAGTACAAACACTACTATTCCAACCTGGCTCTATACAACGGGGCCAACATAAACAGGATAGACAATTTCTTGCTGAAGCTTATTCGAGGTCACATTGCAAGAGCGATGTCCTCGACTAACAGCTTAATTTTCGGGGCTTACTACCCCAACAATGAATACTACGAGAGTGTGCGTCCAAGCGGCTTTATTCCGCCCGATGCATTCCTCTATCTAGACAGTCGAGGGCTGATCTAAGATAGAGCGGCGGTTCCGCTAATCTACCACGTCGGCCGTAGAACTGTAGATCGGCGGCTTCTTTACAGTCGAGACGTCCTCGCACAAGACGGAGCTGAGCACCTTCGGTTCAGTAGGACTGTGTCCGAACGGGACCGAACGGACGGGACGGGACGGGTAAGGCAGGAGAACCAGTTTTGGTGGTTAAAATATGAAGAATGAAGTTCCTTCAGATATTTAAAAGTTGTCCTTGGTTTTTCTCTGTCATGGCCGACTTACATAGGTTTAGGTAGTTAGTTTTAAGAAGGGACAGTCAGGGTGGCACCAAAAAAAAAAAAAATATAAAACATGAAAAAACACAAAAAAAAAAAATTATAAAATCCACAAAAATACAAAAAAATATTATAAAACCGGAAAATGCTTGCTGTGGCTGTTCTATTTTGTAAGTTGTCTGTAAGTAGCTTATAAGTAGGTTGTTACTAGTTTATAATTAGTTGTAAATATTTTTAAGTAGCTTTAAGTAGTTTTAATTAGTTTTAATTAGCTTTAATTTAGTTTTATGTAGTTTGTAAGTCTTATATAAAACCAAAAAAATAAAGACATAGATACCGAGTTTTTTGTAAATTCTTCTCGGTAAAAAATAAAACCGACCTGGATTTAGTATTAAGATAGTTCTTAGGCCGAAAGGCATTAGCATTAAGTTATTCTAGTTTAACCTAGAGCGCCCGACTGGGGCCAGTAAGTAAGTTTTAAGATATTGATAAGTAGGCTAGTTTTTATGAATTTTTGTCTAGCTTTAAGATAGTTCTAAGATAATTGAAAACTAAAAATGAATTTAAAAAAAAAAAAAAAGGTGGCGGACCGTCATTAGGAGGGTCACGGGTTCGAACCCCAGCCGGGCATCAGAACTCTTCAGGCTTTTTTTCATAATAGAGAAGTGGAAAATTTTATTGTCTGGGAGAAACAGCAAATGGAAAAGGAAAAGGTGCTGGTGCACGGAAAGGTGGCCCAGCTACTAGATCAAAGGGACCAGCGGTACGAATAGCGGGGACGTCGAAAGATGTCAAAGCAACGGCACCAACAGCTACAACATCGACACAGCAACATCAGCCGAGATCCCTGTTAAGAGGAGAAAAAAGATTAGATGTGCGCCGAACTTGGTGAAGCGGCGCTCTACCACCACTCCTGCAGAGCTGCCAGCTGGGGTGGGGGCGAAGGGCGTCGTTATCAGCTTATACATCAGCAGCAGCCAACATTGACATTCAATTAAACTCTTCGCCCGACGAAGAGATAGAATACATATCCGAAAGGGGAGAGGGACTGTACACTACGGATGAAAGTAACAACTTAGATCTCTCCACACCAGAGGCGTCCTCCTCCGAAGACGATGAGGTGCAAATCGAGACATCTGAACACCCAAAGGCTAATGAAGAGCAGCTAATAAGTGAGCAAATTGGAGCCATAGAAGGGGAGATGGTGCGCCTCAATGCCCAACTTGCGGCACTGGTACAAGCTCTAAAGGTGAAACCAGAGGCTCGGCGACAAAAAGAAAGGCTGGAGCGGGAACTAAAAAAGGCACCACAGGCGCCAAACAAAGAGGCGCAACAGCAAGAAGGAGATACATCAGCAGCAACAGCAAAAGCAACAGGAGCGGAGCCGACAGCAGCAGGGAGAACACCAGCAGCAAACACAGCCACCCCAAAGCAAAAAAGAGAATGTGCAAAAGCAATAGGAGTGGAGCCGTCAGCAGCAGGGAGAACACCAGCAGCAGTCACAGCCGCCCCAAAGCAAAAAAGAGAATGTGCCGCCCATCAACACCTATAAGATGGAATTACAGGAGACCATAGACCTGTGTAAGTCGGCCATAGGCCAAAACTTTTTTATTAAAAGACTTAGCAAAGATAGGCATGCCATTCACTGCTTCACAGTGGCGGAGCATAAAATTATTAAAAATTTATTAAAATAATCCACGACTGAGTTCTTCAGTTTTACCCCCAAAGTGGATCAATATCAAACGGTCCTCCTGAAGGGCATAGATTCCTGCTTGGAACCACAGGTGCTCTTAGATGAGCTCCATCAAAAAGCGAGCGACGATCTTGACTTTATCGGGGTCAAGCCGTTCGCTACAGTCAGAGCCAGACTAGAGAAGCAGTCTTTGTAGGTCTTCCTTGTTCAACTTTCGCCTAGCAGCAAACTGGATAGTTTGAGGAGTATCTCCGTCCTTAACTAACAGGATGTAACTTGGGATAGACTAAAGAGACGCGGTGACATGCTTCAATGCATGCGCTGCCAAAGGTTTGGCCATGCTGCAGCAAACTGCGAAATGCAGTCACGCTGCGTTAAGTGTGGTGAGAACCACATAAAGGGAGAGTGCAAGCTCGGAGAGGAAAGGGTCGAAGACATGACCCAGCTTAAATGTGCACTTTGCGGAAAAGAGGGGCACCCTGCTAATTATCGGGGTTGCTCAGCTTTTCAGCAAATTCGTACCAATAAAGCGGCTAAGCAGGCAGCGGTAGAGATACGCCTATTAACGCGTGCTCCTACATCAACGCTCGTTAATCCCCAAATTTCCTACGTCGCAATCTTCATGCGAAAAGGCATAAATCATAAAGTTATATAAATAGTGATCTGCGCAGATTTCGGCTGTTAGAGGCTTGCATCGTATGCATTCCTTTCCAACAGGGGAAGCGAATGTATGTAATCGCGGCTTATGCACCGGCATCACGTCAGCCAACTGATTTTATGACAAAGCTTGAAAAGCTTTTCGAATGTCTACGCTTGAGCTTGGAAGAAAATTACTTTCTCATGGCCGGTGATTTGAATGCCAAACTCCTAGATTGGGGAAATCAAATTCAGAATCAAAGAGGTATTCATCTTTTCAATTGGATGAGTCAATACAACACTGAATATGGTGTCGACCTGCTGGCAACGGATCGGCCATCGTTTCCAAAAAGCGGTGGCTATCTGGATCTATTGCTAATAGACTCAAGACTGACAATTACTGACACTGTGGGTGAAAGACCAAGAAACAGTTAACGAACGATCGAGTACGACAGTGATCACTGCGGACTCGCCGCCGTAATACAGCTTCCGAACGAGCTCGTGGAGTTGGATGGGTATGTACCTGTGCATACTTACAATTAAAGTAAGGTGCGCTGGCCACGCTTTACCAACGCCTTATCGAGCGAAATCAGTTCGAATAACATATCCCTACCAAATGACAGGAATCTGACAAATAACGAAATAGACCAATACTTAGAACAAATGGACAAGACAATCAAACGAACAATGAACATAACAATACTAAAATGCAAACAATGGGACGCAACCGACATGTATCGGAACGCGACCATTGACGCACTACACAGACAAAAAAGTGCACTGCTGACAAGACTAAAACTCTTGTACCGATGATTAACCGACCCTCACCATCTGGAGATTAAGTAGGTAGTAGGTGCGCCTCAATGCCCAACTTGCGGCACTGGTACAAGCTCTAAAGGTGAAACCAGAGGCTCGGCGACAAAATAGAAAGGCTGGAGCGGGAACTAAAAAAGGCACCACAGGCGCCAAACAAAGAGGCGCAACAGCAAGAAGGAGATACATCAGCAGCAACAGCAAAAGCAACAGGAGCGGAGCCGACAGCAGCAGGGAGAACACCAGCAGCAAACACAGCCACCCCAAAGCAAAAAAGAGAATGTGCAAAAGCAATAGGAGTGGAGCCGTCAGCAGCAGGGAGAACACCAGCAGCAGTCACAGCCGCCCCAAAGCAAAAAAGAGAATGTGCCGCCCATCAACACCTATAAGATGGAATTACAGGAGACCATAGACCTGTGTAAGTCGGCCATAGGCCAAAACTTTTTTTATTAAAAGACTTAGCAAAGATAGGCATGCCATTCACTGCTTCACAGTGGCGGAGCATAAAATTATTAAAAATTTATTAAAATAATCCACGACTGAGTTCTTCAGTTTTACCCCCAAAGTGGATCAATATCAAACGGTCCTCCTGAAGGGCATAGATTCCTGCTTGGAACCACAGGTGCTCTTAGATGAGCTCCATCAAAAAGCGAGCGACGATCTTGACTTTATCGGGGTCAAGCCGTTCGCTACAGTCAGAGCCAGACTAGAAAAGCAGTCTTTGTAGGTCTTCCTTGTTCAACTTTCGCCTAGCAGCAAACTGGATAGTTTGAGGAGTATCTCCGTCCTCAACTACCAGGATGTAACTTGGGATAGACTAAAGAGACGCGGTGACATGCTTCAATGCATGCGCTGCCAAAGGTTTGGCCATGCTGCAGCAAACTGCGAAATGCAGTCACGCTGCGTTAAGTGTGGTGAGAACCACATAAAGGGAGAGTGCAAGCTCGGAGAGGAAAGGGTCGAAGACATGACCCAGTTTAAATGTGCACTTTGCGGAAAAGAGGGGCACCCTGCTAATTATCGGGGTTGCTCAGCTTTTCAGCAAATTCGTACCAATAAAGCGGCTAAGCAGACAGCGGTAGAGATACGCCCATTAACGCGTGCTCCTACATCAACGCCCGTTAATCCCCAAATTTCCTACGTCGCAATCTTCATGCGAAAAGGCATAAATCATAAAGTTATGTATAGTAGTGATCTGCGCAGATTTCGGCTGTTAGAGGCTTGCATCGTATGCATTCCTTTCCAACAGGGGAAGCGAATGTATGTAATCGCGGCTTATGCACCGGCATCACGTCAGCCAACTGATTTTATGACAAAGCTTGAAAAGCTTTTCGAATGTCTACGCTTGAGCTTGGAAGAAAATTACTTTCTCATGGCCGGTGATTTGAATGCCAAACACCTAGATTGGGGAAATCAAATTCAGAATCAAAGAGGTATTCATCTTTTCAATTGGATGAGTCAATACAACACTGAATATGGTGTCGACCTGCTGGCAACGGATCGGCCATCGTTTCCAAAAAGCGGTGGCTATCTGGATCTATTGCTAATAGACTCAAGACTGACAATTACTGACACTGTGGGTGAAAGACCAAGAAACAGTTAACGAACGATCGAGTACGACAGTGATCACTGCGGACTCGCCGCCGTAATACAGCTTCCGAACGAGCTCGTGGAGTTGGATGGGTATGTACCTGTGCATACTTACAATTAAAGTAAGGTGCGCTGGCCACGCTTTACCAACGCCTTATCGAGCGAAATCAGTTCGAATAACATATCCCCACCAAATGACAGGAATCTGACAAATAACGAAATAGACCAATACTTAGAACAAATGGACAAGACAATCAAACGAACAATGAACATAACAATACTAAAATGCAAACAATGGGACGCAACCGACATGTATCGGAACGCGACCATTGACGCACTACACAGACAAAAAAGTGCACTGCTGACAAGACTAAAACTCTTGTACCGATGATTAACCGACCCTCACCATCTGGAGATTAGGACACTGAAGTCGTCGATCAAGAACATCAACCAACTAATTAAAGAGAACTATCGGTTTTCAATTAATTTTTATTGGGATAATAAAATTCGGGCCGTTAAATCTAGCGACCCGAGCATGTTTCCGCAAATTAACAAGATATTTAGAAGGAATGATCAGAACGATCTTCCTTGTCTTAAGTTCCAGAGAACGACAGACAACAGAGACGTACTGCTGACAGCAGGAATTAATCCAGAGGACGCCGTCTTGGACGATGACCTCTTTATTGTCGAAGATCCGCAGGAGAAAGTGGAGGATGTGGGGGCTGCTTTCCAGCAAGTGTACAAGGTGAATGCGTGCATTCGCCCCAATCATGACCTGGAAAACGGAGCCTTGCTCCATCACTTCTACCTTCGGAATGACATCACGCAATGGCGATCAGAGAACCTTGGTTTCACCGAGTTCAATGAAGATCATTTGGCAAACGCTATAATCGCCGAGCGAAATGGGCCCAGTTCCCTGTTAGTTACGAAGGTGGAGCTTCAGCTCATCTTCGATTCATTAAAGAAGAAGAAGTCAGCAGGAGTCGATGGCATATCCAACGTTGTACTTCGACATTTACCTCAAGAAGCAGTAGACATTTATACCACTCTGTTTAACAACGCTCTGAATAATGCATATTATCCAGTGCGGTGGAAGACAGTTGTGGTGCATCCTCTCCCGAAAAAGGGAGAGGACAACTCTAATCCGGCGAATCTCCCGTCGATAAGTCTTCTTCCGAGTATCAGCAAGGTATTCGAAAAAGTTATCAATAGAGCTCTGTCTAAGTGGGCAGAGGACAATAATATCATACCGGACAATCAGTTCGGTTTTAAGGCGGGACATGACACCATTCATGCCGCGTCGAAACTCGTTTCTGATGTCCAATGGAACAAATCTAAGAAGCAGTGTACAGGTGCCTGTCTGGTTGATTTGGAGAAGGCCTTCGACACCGTATGGTTAGAGGGTCTTTATCTAAAGCTGACCAGACTTGGCATTAGTAAATCACTGTTATATATGCCTTATGATATGCTCAATGGCAGAAAGTTTGTTGTCAAAAGTGTCAATGTAACTTCTGCCACAACCTTTAATATTAAAAATGGTCTTCAGCAGGGAGCTTATACAACTGAAAACAAACAAGCATACTACTTGAACTGTCGTTGAACCTCAGGGAATTCGCTTAAATTGGTGAGTTAAGATTACTTTAAAGAAGCAATACAATCACGTCCTTATTTTAATTGAATTGCCAATTTCGAAAAGGCCACATCTCTGAAAATTTAAAATGTTAAGGTGATGCAAGGAACTGATTATTTCCAAAAGCCCAGTCTAAAATTTAAAAAAATTACATTTGGGTTACATGACAATTACAGTGAATATAGTAAAAATGTCCTTTTTTGAGCATTATAGGTGCAGGAAAGCATTATGATTACATTGATATGAAAAAATCTATTTGTGAAAAAATTCGATACCGAACCTTTTCAAAACTGGTGATTCAATTATTTTTAACTATTACTAATAACGTCATCTACTCCATTTGTACTGATTCCGCTATTAAACGAAAACTTTTAAGTAATCACTTTTTTCAAAAAAAAAAATATCTGCTTCGCACTCATTTAATTCCGAAAAAGTTGACAGAAAAGTCCGCATGTAATAGCAGACCAAATGACGACTTTTTTAATTTGACCATAGTCTACCAACAAACCCCTACACCTTTGTATATATTATTAGCTGCAAAATCAATTTTCGAACCTGAAAATGGGAAACAAAGACGAAAGGGACACAAACATTCAATTTAAATCATAAATTATATAAATACTATTAAAAGAAAAAACACGTTAACTCGATTACAATCAGAACACAAGTAAACAATTTATTAAAATATAAGAGAAAAAGTATGTCAAAAATACAACCAGCAATTCAAGTATGAATAGATTGTATATTATGTATTAGCAAAAAAATTTACAGTGGGTCAAAGTTATTTCAATTAGTTTTGTTAAATGATGAACATATTCTAACACTCACTATCATCTTTATAAAAAGTTAATAATTAATACAAAATTAAAAAACAAAAAAAAATTAATATGATAAAGGAAATTATATTGCTTAAGGAATTATTCCAATTTCTTTCCTAAAATATTCAAATTTTGGCCTTGCTAGAGGCTTAGTAAACAAATCGGCAATCGGCTTCCATAGTTGAGCGGGCAACACATGACTGTCTTTGTGACGCTCATGATATAGGTGAAAGTCCAAGTAAAATAAGACAACCACTTTTTGAACGTCTTGTGCCAGAATCACCAGCAAAACCTGCATCGTTGAAACAATTCATAATTTAAATAGAATTCGTGCTAAATATTAAAACATAGTGCATTGTTCCCTTAACGTAGCGGATGATACGTTTCACCGCTTTGACATGAAGTGTTTTTGGATTATTCAATATCTGCTAACAATCCCGAGAGCGTATGATATATCTGGCCTGGTACCGATAGCCGGATACATTAGGCTTCCCACGGGCTCGCGGGATGGAAAACTGTGTTCTTCTGGCTTCGCTTCAATTCTACCCATCAAAATAGATGGATCAGCTGGTGTCATCACCGGATTCGCATCGCACATGTTAAATTTTGCCACAATTTTTTTAGCATAACTCCTTTGTCCTAGGGAAATAGCCCCACTCCTTGCCTTGTTGATCTTCAGTCCGAGAAAGCACTTTGCCTCGTACACCTTGACTTCAAAGACATCTCTCAAATCATCAAGTTTACTGATATCCGCAAACTTTCTTCCAGCAATTAAACAGTCGTCAATATAAATGGTGACAATTATGTCATTTCCCACTAAAACACAGGAATCCGCTTCTGATGGTTTCAGATTAAACGAGCAGAGAAAATCCATGAACTTTTTGTTCCAGCATCTGGAAGGCTGCTTCAAACCATAAATGTTCCTCCTCAATCTGCATACGCGGTTTCTACCATCTTCAAATCCTATGGTTGGTGTATACAATTTTTTTCCTCTAAGTCACCATAAAGAAATGCAGTTATGATATCAAACTGCGTGAGATGCATGTTTTTATTTGCTGCAATCGCAAGGATCATTCGTATAGATGCGAATTTAGCTACGGGACTAAAAGTCTCTTTGTAATCTACATCGTATTGCTGGGAAAATCCTATAACAACCAACCTTGTGCGGAACCGTTCAGGTTTATTACTCCCAACATCTATAATTTTGAAAACCCATCTGCTGTCAATAGCTCTCTTGTTGTGTGGCAACGATACTAGGTCCCACTTGCAGTTTTTCGTTAAAGCCGCAATTTCTTCTCTCATGGCATCCTGCCATCTTCCCTGATCCCTCGACTTGAGAGCATCATCGTACGTTTTAGGCTCTTGCTTTTCAGCAATAAAACCATGTGAATCCAGTACAGATACCAAAGATTTTGAACGTCTTCGACCACTTCGAAGCCATTCCTTTCGAGTAAGTCCCCCGTAAGCCTGCAAAATTTCAGCATTCCCATCATCTCGACCCTCTGCATCAGCATAATCATCATCCTCGATTTCTCCAACAGTCTGCAAAATTTCAACATTCCCATCTTCTCGACTTTCTGCATCAGCAAAATCATCATCTTCGGTTTGTCCATTCTCATTTGTTCCATCAACATTACATATAGTCAGACCACCATCAAAACTATCGTCAGTCAAGTCTTCAACTTTTACACTTTCGGTCACATCACATGTATTTTCCTCTGAATGTTTGTATGAAAAAAATTGAGGTTTTGAGATTTAAATGCAGTTTTATTATTTGATTTTTTTCTCTACAATCTAGTGAAATCCGTTATGACTTAGTTTCCAAGATAATATCTCTAAAATTTGTCGTATGTGCAAGGTCGCCAACATTTAGGTATTTCTTTGTCGTATGTGTATGCTACACATACGACAAAATTAAAACATACGACATTTTTTTCATAAAAAATCTGTTCAGTCAAAGTTCGGTAAATAACTGTCGTATGTGTCATTTTTAATGCACGTACGACAATATTTAACTAAATTAAACGTTTGTCATATATCTCATAGGAAAAAACTCAAAGACGGGAAATTCAGTCGTGATCAATAACCAAATCAATAAGAAACCAAATAATGTCGGTTGCCATCCAGCAATTCTTTCATGACCATCAATATTCAGTTAAAGAAACAACGCAGAAGTTCTCTGAGCCATGATATTCTTGCTTGCAAGAAGTTGACTGTGTCCACAGCGTTATTGAAAAATATAATCAGTCAGGTAACTAAATGCACCTTCAAAATAAAATGAATCTTCCAAACGTTAATTTTCAAATTTTGATTTAGATTTAGATTTATAGACATTAATTCAAACCGTCAATGACAAGTCATCAATAGTTCGATCAACCGAATCTATTTTTGAGGAAGAAGAAAAAGATCTTGCAAACCCAAATTATTGACAAAATGGTCATCTTTATTTGTAATTTAAAGAAGATATGGCCAAAACACAGACCTTCTTTAAGAGCCAGTCGAGGGGGTATTTATGGAAAATAGCTTCGTTTAGCTCCAGCAAAGGCCATCAACACTAACAAAAAAATGTAAAATAAATAATGTGCTTTTATATTGTCGTATGTAATATACTTTTTCTTAATTTTTTTTTCAAATTTACTGTCGTATGTGTGATTATTTTGTCGTTTGTATTTGGATAACAAGCAGTTTTGGATAAACCGTCACATACGACGATAATATCCCCACAGCCAAGTGCACAAATTGTTTTGCCATCTCCGATCCGTACTAACTGTGGATCATCAAATGTTTGAAATTCAACATCCAGTCTCTTCGAAACGACATGTGGTCACTTGCACCCGAGTCAAGAAACCAGTCTTGCAAATTTAAAGCAACATTTGCTGAGCCATCAGCTACCATCGTGCAAACGAAAGCATCCTTCTAGATGGGCATTCGTTTTCCAGTGACCAGGTTTCTTGCGCAAGAAACATTCTCCCGGTTTCTTTACCTTGTTGTTGTAGTTCGACTTCGAGTTTTGCCACTTTGCTGTTCTTTTTGCCACCATTGCATTGTTATCTGCATGTACCGATATCTGAGAACATAACCGCGATTCTTCCATTATGAGTCGCGCCGTTAGATTCTCAAGCGTTTTTTGTTCTGCCTGTGTTGAATCCCATGCTGCATAGAATTGGGTAAACTCAGAATAGACGAAGAAGAGGGAAAACTCAGGAGGTAACGTCATTAAAATTTTCGTCATGAGCATAGATGAAGAGATATTTTCACCAACATCTTTGAGTTGTTGCACTATTGTCTCAAGTCTCAATATACTCGTGGCACTATCTTCACTAGGATCTTTCCCGAAATTATAAAATTTTTGGTGGAGCAAGTTAATATTTGTTTGTGCCTTTTGCTCATAGACTGATTCGAGCTTTTTCAACATTTGATGTGCCGAGCTACAAAAGTGGTTTTTGCCCTACACTCATGACAATAATTTTGTATGCCCTATTATCCAATGCTTCCCATGCCATGATCTTCAAAGAATCATTAGCCTCCATTTTTTATGATTAGAATAAAAGTAAACTAACAAAACAGGTTTGATGCGCTACCGAAAATTACCCTCTGTGATGCAAAAGAAAACCAATCTTTTATCCGCATGCAAAACGATAAATTAATTTTCGCGCTTTATTATTTACTTTTAAATCAAACTAAAAATCAAGTTCTAAACCAAAATTATCATGAGATAAAATTTAAAACGGTTTTACAGTGGACTTGGGTCTGGGCCCATAACCTATTAAAAAGAAACACGTTACCTCGATTACATTCAGAACACAAGTGAACAATTTATTAAAAGATAAGAGAAAAGTATATAAAAAGTACAACTAGCAGTTCATGTATGAATAGATTATGAATTATGTATTAGCAAAAAGTGTACAGTGGGTCAAAGTTAATTCAAATAGTTTTGTTAAATGATGAACAAATTCTAACACTCACTTTCATCTTTATAAAAAAGTTAATAACTAATACAAAATTCAAAAACAAAAAAATTAACATGATAAGGAAATTGTATTTCTTAAGGAATTATTCCAATTTCTTTCCTAAAATATTCAAATTTTGGCCTTGCTAGAGGCTTGGTAAACAAATCGGCTAATTGATGATCAGTAACAACGTATTTAAGCTCAAAAAAGTTTTCTTGATATTTTTCACTATTAAAGTGGAACTTCACCTCAATGAGCTTGCTTCTTTTATGAAACTCTGGATTTCGCACTAATTTAATCGCACTCTGGTTGTCAATATAAAGATGAGAACGGCCAATTTCATCAGGAAGTAGATCGTGCATTAAGACGCCTCAGCCACACCATTTCTTTAACTGTTTGAGCACCGGCCATGTATTCGGCTTCCATAGTTGAGTGGGCAACACATGACTGTCTTTGTGACGCCCATGATAAAGGTGGCTGTCCAAGTAAAATAACACAACCACTTGTCGAACGTCTTGTGCCAGAATCACCAGCAAAACCTGCATCGCTGAAACAATTCCTAGTTAAAATAGAATTTGTGCTAAATATTAAACCTTAGTGCATTGTTCCCTAAACGTATCGGATGATACGTTTCACCGCCTTGACATGAAGTGTTTTTGGATTATCCAATATCTGCTAACAATCCCGAGAGCGTATGATATATCAGGCCTGGTACCAATAGCCGGATACATTAGGCTTCCCACGGCCTCGCGGGATGGAAAACTGTGTTCTTCTGGCTTCGCTTCAATTCTACCCATCAAAATAGATGGATCAGCTGGTGTCATCACCGGATTCGCATCGCACATGTTAAATTTTGCCACAATTTTTTTTAGCATAACTCTTTTGCCCTAGGGAAATCGCTCCACTCCTTGCCTTGTTGATCTCCAGTCCGAGAAAGCACTTTGCCTCGTACACCTTGACTTCAAAGACATCTCTCAAATCATCAAGTTTACCGATATCCGCAAACTTTCTTCCAGGAATTAAACCGTCGTCAATATAAATGGCGACAATTATGTCATCTCCCACTTAAACACAGGAATCCGCTTCTGATGGTTTCAGATTAAACGAGCAGAGAAAATCCATGAACTTTTTGTTCCAGCATCTGAAAGCCTGCTTCAAACCATAAATGCTCCTCCTCAATCTTCATACGCGGTTACTACCATCTTCAAATCCTTTTGGTTGGTGCATATAAATTTCTTCCTCTAAGTCACCATAAAGAAATGCAGTTATGATATCAAACTGCGTGAGATGCATGTTTTTATTTGCTGCAATCGCAAGAATCATTCGTATAGATGCAAATTTGGCTACGGGACTAAAAGTCTTTGTAATCTACATCATATTGCTGGGAAAATCCTATAACAACTAACCTTGTGCGGAACCGTTCAGGTTCATTACTCCCAGCATGGCATCCTGCCATCTTCCCTGATCCCCCGACTTGAGAGCATCCTCGTACGTTTTAGCCTCTTGCTTTACAGCAATAAGACCATGTGAAACCAGAACAGCTACCAAAGATTTTGAACGTCTTCGACCACTTCGAAGCCATTCCTTTCGAGTAAGTCCCCCGTAAGCCTGCAAAATTTCCTGCATTCCCATCATCTCGATCCTCTGCATCAGCATTATCATCATCCTCGATTTCCCCAACAGTCTGCAAAATTTCAACATTCCCATCTTCTCGACTTTCTGCATCAGCAAAATCATCATCTTCGGTTTGTCCATTCTCATTTGTTCCATCAACATTACATGTAGTATATATAGACCACCATCAAAACTATCGTCAGTCAAGTCTTCAACTTTTACACTTTCGATCACATCACATGTATTTTCCTCTGAATGTTTTATAATATTATTCTAGTTGCAGCTCATGGCAACTTCTTCTGTTGAAGAAGAAAGCTTCCCTAATAAAACATCGCGCTTTATTTCTACTTTGGTAGTTACTGGAAAATATATATATTACATTTTCAGCAAATCCAACGAAAATACCAAATTGAGGAATGTGTGCATATCATTCTGCACCGAAAATATGCAAGCCTGTTGGATTGAAATCATGCGCTTTTCCAAACCACAAATCACATGCGCTTTTTTTAGCTACCCCAGTTGGACTTGTCCTATTAAGGATGAAAACCGCATAATTGACTGCACCCGCCCAAAACTTTAAAGACATATTTTTCGAGTAAATCATTGTTCTCCCAGCCTCCACAATTCGTCGCCTGGATAAAATATTGTCGTATGTGAAAAATTGAGGTTTTGAGATTTAAATGCAGTTTTATTATTTGATTTTTTCTCTACAATCTAGTGAAATCCGTTTTTCGATATCTCCTTTAGTTTCCAAGATAATATCTTTAAAATTTGTCGTATGTGCAAGGTCGCCAACATTTAAGTACGAGTATTTCTTTGTCGTATGTGTATACAAAATGCTACACATACGACAAAATTAAAACATACGACATTTTTTTCATACAAAATCTGTTCAGTCAAAGTTTGGTAAATTCAAGATTCAAGATTCAAAAGTTTCTTTATTTTTACAATAGTATCATTTTAATAGTTTACCCACAAAGCAAAGTGCTTATCTGCAGGTGGTTATTAACATTGGTATTATTAAATTTGAAAGTGATTGAAGTAATTCAGTTGATATTTTAATTTCAATGATCTTTTACATATTTTTGGTTTATTTACATAATAAAAGATTAAGTTTAAGAGTTTTACATAAGTGAAAAATTTAAGGAAAATGAATAATTATTTTTATTATCGAACGAAGCTCAATTCTAGAAAATGTTTTTTTATTTCTTTTTTTAGAGTTTTAAAATTTCAAATATTTTTTAAATTCGCTGGTATTTCATTTAATAATGTTGGAATGATACATCTTTGCTCTCTTTTCCGTATACGTTGAAAGTTGTCGGCAATTCAAACATCCCTTGCGCTCTTCTTCTGGTGTTCTGATTATGTCGAATAGGTTGCAGAAATCGTTGATCATCTAAGTAATGTTCTATTGCATTCATACGGTATATAGCGTTTATGTCTATAACCTTAAATTGATTATTAACAGGTTTAATTAATTTAACTAGACGATGTTGTAGATTAAGTATTTTATCTAGATGCGTTTTAGAAGCATTTCCCCAGGCCAGGATCCCATACCGAATTCGCGATTCTGCTAACGAGTAGTAGACTTGCTTCATAACTTCAAAATTCGAGAACCTTTTAAGATACACTAAGGCGAAAATTGTGCTTTTGAGTTGAAGACATAAAGTGTTTATACGAGTATGATCACGCCAAAAGAAATGTTCATCTATGATAACCCCAAGATACTTTATCTTTTTGAGGATTTCGATTGGTTTGTTGTTAGCTAACAGTAGGCACTTGTCGTTTCGGTGATAGATGTTGATAGTTTCTTCCCTCTTCATTGGTTGGCGTATGTGCATTATCTTAGTTTTTTTTTGTATTTATGACAAGTCCATGGTCATGAAACCACTTGGCTACAGTGTCCAGATGCTCTTGAAGTATTTCGATTGCTGAATTTAAGTGCTTGTGTTTTACTATGATGGCATATGCGTAGGCTGTGTTATTCGCAAATAATCGTAACAATTCATTTGTATACAGGATAAATGAAATGGGTCCCAATTTTAAGGCTTGTGGAACACCATATACAGTGGATTTTTCTGGAGTCACGGTCGTTGATACCTTGACCTTTATTGATCTATCAGTAAGGTAGTTCTTGAGCCAGTCGGACAGATATCCCCTCACACCAATTCTGTTTAAACTTTCTATAAGCTTTTCCGTACTTAGAGTGTCAAATGCTTTGCTGAAGTCAACGAATAGCACAAGGACGTAGTGGTTTCGATTAAGCCCTGCGTTAACTGTATTCGCGAACTCTCCAAGCAGCTTTTCTGTGCTTTTGTTTTTCTGAAACCCGTATTGATTTTGGTGCAAAATTTTGTGTCTGTTGTTAAAAATATTCAGTCGTTTAACTATGATTTCTTCCAAGCATTTCTCTATGACTGACAGTATTGCGATCGGTCTATAGTTTTCGACTTTATTTTCACGCCTCCCTTGTAAATAGGCCGAATAATTACTGTTTTCATCAATTTTGGTACGCAACCTTGTGCCAGGCTACGATTGATTATGGTTTGTGTAACCGGGGCAAGAGTTTCAGCGTTCATTTTGAGATCAATAGGTCTAATGTTGTCTGCTCCAGGACCTTTTTTGGTGTTTATTTTTTTAGAATTTCAAAGATCTCCTCTTCACTGACTTCTTCTATATAAATACTCTGCTGTACTTGGAAGTTCTCATGATTCGAAGTTTGGGTTTTAGTATTGCATATATGTAAAATGTTTGATACTTGGTTTTCAAATTAATCCGCAAATTTTTCCACAATACTGCACTACCATTAGTTTTCATTGAAAAATTGTTTTATATGACTTCATCAATTGAAGCTTTCTTTCTTCCCAACAGCTCATTTATCACGCTCCATGTCATTCTGGGGTCATATTGTGCGTTAGTAAATTTTTGTTTGTAAAAGCTGTTCTTGATGATTTGTATATTTTTGTTAACTATATTTCGAAAACTTTTGTACTCGTGCTAATAGCTCTGGCTTCTTGGGCTATTTTTCCATCTCCTATAAAGCTCATCTCTTCTCTTACACATTGTAATTATTTCACTGTTGATCCATGGTTTTTGTACTCGCTTTTGTTTTGTTTTCTTATATTTGGTTGAACTTGTATAAATGTTGTTTATTTTTAGTACGAAGTTTTCATAAAGAGTTTCAACATTGTTTTCTTGTAGCACGTCTTCCCAATTTGTTTGTTGTATGAGTTCGTTAACTTTCTGTTGGTCAACATGACCAACATCAATTTCTTCGAACATTCTATTGTCATTTAAACCTTTTTTAGCATAAAGTACGGCATAATGATCTGCAAGATCAGTTTCGACGACTGCCGAAAATATTTCATCTTTATTTATGCTAAAGAATATATGATCAATAAGAGTGGAAGTATTTTGCCTTATATCAACACATGTAGGTCTTTTTATCACATTTGTAAGTCCCTTTGATGCCATCATCTCAATATATTGCAATACTATTGAGTTATTTTCATCTAATATGTCAATATTCATATCACCTAAAACAATATTTTCCTTTTTTGCATTGATTATAGTGTTTATTTCTTCAATAAATCGACTAACGCTTAATTTCGGCATTCTATAAATTGCATGAACGTACTTCTTTTCCTTTCTATACATTATTTCCAGATGAATTCCTTCGTAGTTAATGGGGTTTGTAGGTATTATTTCGTATGTGATATAATATTTTATAAATATCGCCACACCCCCTCCTTTCATTCCTTCACGGTTTACAAATTCTGATTTAAATCCATTTATGTTATAAATATCATTTTTACTTTTGGTATATTGATTTCATTCAAAACTAATATATCAACATAGCTTAGAATATTTTCAATTTCCGCTATATAAATATCCCACGTTTTCATTATTGATCTTATATTTAAGCAAATGCACAAAAATTCATACTTCTTAAAAATTCATTTTCGATGCCAGTAAATCCATGCATTACCCTAAAATCTATATCTGCTTCACTGTATTCGTTTTCCATCATATATTGTTTGTATTAATTTATTCTTCTTTTTAAACATACACACATTCATAGACTAGTTGCATATTTTATCTATGTCGTTGCACGTCCCAATATGTATGGTTCACCACTCTCCTGTTTTGTTGCGAGTATTTTGCCGTTGCTTTCCCACACAAATTTCCAATTGCATTCTCTCGCTTTGTTTTTGGCTTGCCAAAGAAGGTGCTTATTTGTTGGTGTAAGATGATTGTTTACATAAATAAGTGCATTTGTTGTTGCAGTCTGATCAATGCTTGTGTTTTTAATAATTCCTGTTGCTGGTATATTGGGCTGGTATATTGAATTTACATGTAAGACTGGCAAACGAAACGATTATTGTTGATTTTTCTGGATTTTTTTTGTTGGTTCTATAAACATCAGTGATATCGGTGGTGCATACATCATGATCGATTGCTTTACCCAGTGCTTGAACTATTTCAGTTAGATTTTCATTTTGTATTGGTGGAATATTTTTTATTTCGATATTATTTTTTAATAATTGTTGTTCAAGTGTGTTGATTTTTGATTCCGTTGTGAAAATTTGTTCGTCTTTTTTCATGTTGCTTTGTTTTATTTCTTTTATCTCGTTTGAGAGTTTTTGTAGCAAATCATTGTTTGAGTTCATATGCTGTTTTATGTCATCGTACTTGTTTGCAAGATATTCGCAGCTTGATTTTATGTCGTCATTTCTTTTCTCATTTTTCGCATTTCGTTTAATATTTCAATGTTTAGGTTTTCATTGTTTTTTGATGTAGGTAAGGTTCCTTGGTCTTGGGTACCATCGGGGGAACTAACACTTCTCAAACGTTTTGTCATTGGTTGTATGGGTGTATTTTCATTTGGAGTGAGTTTGGGCAATGATGGTGGTGGTGCATTAAACTCTTTTCGACAGTTTTGACACTTCCATTCCTCTTTTTTGGCAGTTGTCATTTTCCTATACGATTTTTCGGAGAGTGTTGTACACCCATAGTGCATCTTGCGATCACACCTGTGGCACGTTACGAAGTCCCCATCGGCGGGGAGATCGGAGAGACACTCGGAGCATGGATCCATGTTATACATAGGAATTTATATTTATATGTATTTGTGTTTTATCTCACCTACAATAAGTTGCTGTCTTTTAATTATTTAATAAAAAGAATAAAACAATGTTTTAAAATTCAAAAAGAAAAGTCCTTTGGTTTGAATAAAATTAAACTTGGTTTCTCAAACACTTTTGTTGTTTTTTTTTTTTAATTTAAGAAAAGAGTTATAAATATTTTTTTAGCACCAGAAAGAAAACAACTGATCACTTTAAGAGTCACAGAAAAGTAACTGTCGTATGTGTCATTTTTAATGCACTAACGACAATATTTTACTGATATTTTACACAGAGACGGGAAATTCAGTCGTGATCAATAACCAAATCAATAAGAAACCAAATAATGTTGATTGCCATCCTGCAATTCTTTCATGACCATCAAAATTCAGTTAAAGAAACAACGCAGAAGGAAGTTCTCTGAGCCACGACATTCTTGCTTGCAAGAAGTTTGACTGTGTCTACAGCGTTATTAAAAAATATAATCAGTCAGGTTACTTAAATGCACCTTTAAAATAAAATGAAGCTTCCAAACGTTAATTTTAAAATTTTGCAAATGAACCAAAAACAAAAACATGTTTTCAATTCTGACCTAGCTAGCTGATAATCAAGACCAGTTCTTTAAAGTCAAAACTTCTATCAATAGACTACAACCACAGATACTATATAGTTACAGATATTTAAAGGGATCGCACACAAAACAGAGCAAAATGACAATTTTTTTTATCGTGGGACGAAGAGCTAGGTCCCAATTATATCAATATTGTGCGAAATATAGACTTAGTGTTATGATTACATTACATTACATTACAAATGCACCACTGGGTCATGTCGACTGTTGGCATTTCCATGTCACACCTGCACACAGTGGCTCAGTGGGACAATGTTAGCTTCCTGAATGCACCTCAGCACTAGTTGAGTAAAGCTTTCCGTAAGCTAACAAAGGTAAAACCCAAGCTTGGTCTCTTCGACATCAGCCAGCGAGTCGAATATTAATACCCAAACAGATCGGACATGTTGTTTTCTTATATGAAATACCACAATATTCTGGCGCAGCCGGTAGGATATTAACCGTCAATGGCAAGTCATCAATAGTTCGATCAACCGAATCTATTTTTGAGGAAGAAGAAAAAGATCTTGCAAACCCAAATTATTGACAAAATGGTCATTTTCATTTGTACTGGATGCGAAAAAGTTCTAAATAAGGATAAACATAACCGTAATTTAAAGAAGATATGGCCAAAACACAGACCTTTTTTAAGAGCCAGTCGAGGGGTATTTATGGAAAATAGCTTCGTTTAGCTCCAGCAAAGGCCATCAACTCTAACAAAAAATTTAAGATAAATAATGTGCGTTTATATTGTCGTATGCAATATACCTTTTCTTAATTTTTTTTTCAAATTTACTGTCGTATGTGTGATTATTTTGTCGTTTGTATTTGGGTAACAAGCAGTTTTGGATAAACCGTCACATACGACGATAATATCCCCACAGCCAAGTGCACAAATTGTTTTGCCATCTCCGATCCGTACTAACTGTGGATCATCAAATGTTTGAAATTCACCATCCAGTCTCTTCGAAACGACATGGTCAGTTGCACCCGAATCAAGAAACCAGTCTTGCAAATTTAAAGCAACATTTGCTGAGCCATCAGCTACCATCGTGCAAACGAAAGCATCCCTTTGTTCCCCATTCTGAGCAACACTTGCCCTTCTAGATGGGCATTCGTTTTTTCAGTGACCAGGTTTTTTACGCAAGAAACATTTCCCCGGTTTCTTTGCCTTGTTGTTGTAGTTCGACTTCGAGTTTTGCCACTTTGCTGTCCTTTTTGCCACCATTGATTCTCAAGAGTTTTTTGTTCTGCCTGTGTTGAATCCCATGCTGCATAGAATTGGTTAAACTCAAGAAAGACGAAGAAGGGGGAAAACTCAGGAGGTAACGTCATCAAAATTTTCGTCATGAGCATAGATGAAGAGATATTTTTACCAAAATCTTTGAGTTGTTGCACTATTGTCTCAAGTCTCGATATACTCGTAGCAATGTCTTCACTAGGATCTTTCTGGAAATTATAAAATTTTTGGTGGAGCAAGTTAATATTTGTTTGTGCCTTTTGCTTACAGACTGATTCGAGCTTTTTCAACATCTGATGTGCCGAGCTGCAAAAGAGGTTTTTGCCCTACACTCATGACAATAATTTTGTGTGCCCTTTTATCCAGTGCTTCCCATGCCGCTACCTTGTCCACAGCTTCTGGCCTTTGGAGCTCCCCACTAACAACACTATGGAGATTACTCGCATTCAGGATTACCTTGATTTGGAACTTCCAAATACTCCACTGGTCACCACTCATGAGCTTCTCTATCTTCAAAGAATCATTAGTCTCCATTTTTTATGATTTATTTCAATTTCAATTTATTTATTATGGCGTACGAGTAAGACATAGTCTTTTATAGTACTTAAAACTAATACAATTTAGATCGGATAGAGAGAAAACTATTACTAAAAAGTTTATAAATAAGAAGTAGGTAAATAGATTTTTTATTTATATAAAAATACATAATTAATATCAAAAATGTAGTCTATATTATTATTATTATTTTATAATGACGGTGGATATGACGGTGCTTTTCTTTGAATTATCTTATGTAAAAATAAGCAACATCTTGAATCAAGAAATTGCATAAACGAGCATCCAAGAACAAGTTGATGATAATGAGAAACATGGTCAAACCTTCTCAAACCATAAACATACCTAACCATGTCATTAAAAGCTACAGATAGTTTATGCAGTGGGTGCGAGTCTGGTTTACAGTAAACTACAGCAGCATAGTCAATGATAGGCATTAACAGGGATTTAACAAGTCTCAGCTTAGTAACTATAGGAGTTAGGTTAGAGAAGAGGTTTAATTTTCGGAGACCACCATAGATACGACCAACTGAGAGGTTAACATGATCATTAGCAGAAAGGGTTCGATTTATTTTGAAGCCTAGATTCATGACACTATCTACAAAACTAATTTTGGAACGGGATATAATGACAGGGGGAAGGGGTTGTTACATCAAATTTCTTTTTAGAAATTGCAATTATTTGCGATTTGGCAGGATTTAAAGTAAGTCCTTTGCATAGGCTCCAATTGTAGATCCCAAAAAGATCTTCATTAACTCTACAAATTAGGTCTTCTAATAAATTAAATGGGCGAGATAGATACACTTGAACATCGTCAGCATAAAGATGCAACATGACATTGTGGCACACTTGGGGTAGACCGTTGATAAACATACAGAACAACAAAGGCCCAAAATTGAGCCCTGAGGCACACCTGCAACCAAATTCAATGAATCAGAGAATGTTTCACCAACTTTTACTCTTTGACTACGATTTAGGAGGTAGTTTTTAATTAAACCTACTGATCTTCTACTAAAACCAAAGTAAAAACTGAGTTTTTTACACAGGATTTCGTGATTTACTCTGTCAAAAGCCTTTGAGAAGTCTAGCAAACACAAAATAGTCAATTTATCTTGATCGTACTGAATTTTAATATCGTCAAGTACTTTCACCATTGCTGTAGAACAGCTATGGTAAGGGCGGAAACCCGACTGAACAGAAGAAAACAAATTATTGTGACTGACGTGGCTAGATATTTGACTCGCCAGGATCTTCTCAAAGACCTTTGACAGGCAAGGAAGGATGCTTATAGGCCTAAAATCAGCACAAGATGATGGGTGAGACTTTTTAAGTACAGGGATTACTTTTGCAGGCTTCCAACAATCTGGAAACGATGAGCAAGTAATACAAAAATGTATTATATGTGTAAAGGTGGAAATGATTTAAGGTAGTATAATTTTGATAAATTTAATGCGAACTCCGTCTTCACCTATAGATTGATAAATTAATTCATACGCAGAGACAACCTTAAAATCAAATTCATTTCCACTATATATAATATTATTGATAGGTGCAAAGTTAGAAATCTGTAAGTTATCTGAAGTAAAAGTATTGTTCAGATCATTTGGGTCAGGAAAATTATCAACAACCTCTTTTCTACCAACTCCAACAGAACGCAAACCATTCCAAAGCTTTCGAGAGGTCTGATTTGTACTTAACTTTGACAAACAAAATCTTTTTTTAGCTCTTCGAGTAATGAAAGTTGAAAGATTACGAGCACGACAGAAAATCTCCCAGTTTAAAGAGGTAAAGTTATGCTTCCACTTCGAATACAATTTTTGTCGGTTCTTAATTGATCTAAGCACTTCAGAGGTGAACCACGGACAATTTTTATTACGAATCAGAACTGTCTTCAATGGAACATGTTTTTCGTACAGTTCAAGTAGTAGATATTGATAAAAATTAGCATCATTAGCATCATACAAACAGTAGCATAAGTCCCACGGAAAAGTATTAGCATCGGATAATAAAGCATTATAGTTGATAAAGTTAAAGTCACGGAATTGGAATGTAGATGAAGAAGCGACCCCCGAGAAGTCAATGTTATAGGTACAAAAGATCAGATCATAATCAGATATACCTTCGAGCGATAGTTGATTCACTAGAAGAACATTAGATACTCGTAGATCGGACACAATCATCAAATCAAGTAAACTAGGAGTGGAGTTGGGACCGGAACGGGTAGCATGAGAGTTAGTCACAGCGAGGCCAGTAGCAGCAATCTCATCAATCAGTTGGTTGGCTCTAGTATGGTTGAGGAATGATATTTTCATAATTTACAGATACCTCCCGAAGGATTGAAAAAAGAGGTTCAGCAGAACAGCTCCTGTTGGGGTTGTAAGCAACTCCTAGTAGGCTTTTAACATTACCATCAGTTATTTCTAAGATCAGAAATTCAATGCCAACGCCTTCTGATTTGGCAATTATTTTGCAGTTAAGAGCCGTATTAACATAAACTGCAACCCCTCCTCCAATAGTAGAAGTGATTCTATCATTGCGTATTAATTTGTAGTTACTGAGTTGGTATAGATTATTCGGAGTGTCAGGCCTAATCCATGTCTCAGTTACACATATTACATCAACCCCAGAGGAATCAAAGATATACTCGTACCTTACAAAATCCAACTTATCTAAGTTTAAGCTACGCGCATTCAAACAACAAACCTTGAAACCCTCATGCACATTTGAAAGAATTTTTAAGACAGACTTAGCAAATATACCACCAGAAAGTACCGAACCAGAAGACATAGTAAAACCAATAATTTGAACAAAAAGCAAAGACCTATATAAAAACAGCAAGAAGAATTATAATAAAAATATAAAATGTAAATAAAAAATAAAATAAAAATTATTTAAATTAATTTAAAATTCAAAAATAAAATATAAGTTATCTAAAATAATAATATTAGATCTGCTCCGGTATCAATTAAATTAAGTAGTGATAGGAGTAGAAAAAGTACTAGAGTCAATCTTTATTTCGATGTCATCACTGCTCTTCTTCACATAAACAAACCCATTTTTCGTTCTCACTGAGAACAGAATTCCTTCTTTCCGCAGTTGAATAGCATGCCGCAGAAGAGAACTATTGAGTGGTGTTAGGCTTTCATTTATGTATATACGATGGTCAGGTGTGCCGGAGTGTGCGGTGTTGGGAAGCTCACAGTCATTAAATAGTTGGAATGTTGATAAACCATTTATGGACTTGAATGCAGATAGCAATGATTTTTTTCTGCTGATGATGACAGTAGAATAAGAAGCGGGTTATCATTATGGGAATTTCTCGTGTTTAGATGAAAAGCATCGAAGTAAGGGCCGAGTGTATGATTGAGTTTGGATGCAAGTTTTTTTGCCAGTTCAACTGCACTCACACCCACATTCTTAGGCAAGCCGCAAACAATCACATCACTTAAACGATGTAGGCGCTGATGGTCATCCAATTGTTCTCTTATTTTGGTGTTTTCATTTTTAAGCTCAGTTAATTCACTCTCGCACTGAAACAAACGGTCATTAAGAGCAGAAATAGTATCACTGACATTTTTAGTTATTTTTGCTTCAAGCTCTTTAAATGATTTTGTCAGATTTGCCAAAAGATTAGTTTCAAGCTCAAGAAGATGTTTGTTTCCATTTTTATCGAAGTATTCAATTTTATCTTTTTTGATGACTTGACGTTCCGATCCGGAGTTTGAAGAGTCTTAGGCATTTCAGTTTTGATTCGAATCTTAGACCGAGTGTTAGGTGCAGCAGAGCCACATGATGGTGAGGAGTTGGAAGTGCCAGCAGCGGCGGAAGCATTGGTGATGCAGGCGGTGGTGGTGGACATGGTGGCAGCAGTCACAGCGGTGGTGGCGGTCGAAGTGGCAACTGTAGTAGTGGCAGTAGAAGTGGATGAGATAGTGGTTGTGGTGACTGTATTAGTGTTGGTGGTGGCAATGTTAATCATGATGCACAAAGAGAAAACTAAAGGAGAGTAGGTTGAAGTTAAACAATTGTTCTTTTATTTTCAATTCACGCTTTAATTTATCACTTTGAAAAATAGTTTTCGTAGCAATTAACACAAGAGCAATACAAAATAGAAATGTCAGAGAAAAAAAGAAAAACAATATACTTTTTTACTGAAGCACTGATAATATGCGGATTTATTTTCTTAAAATGTACAGAGCGGATCAAAAAATACGTCTACTTCAGTGACATTACTCTCAAGACATTAGATTAGAATAAAAGTAAACTAACAAAACAGGTTTGATGCGCTACCGAAAATTACCCCCTGTGATGCAAAAGAAAACCCATCTTTTATCCGCATGCAAAACGATAAATTAATTTTCGCGCTTTATTATTTACTTTTAAATCAAACTATAAATAAAGTTCTAAACCAAAATTATCATGAGATAAAATTTAAAACGGTTTTACAGTGGACTTGGGTCTGGGCCCATAACCTATTAAAAAGAAAAACGTTACCTCGAATACAAACAGAACACAAGTGAACAATTTATTAAAAGATAAGAGAAAAGTATATAAAAAGTACAACTAGCAGTTCATGTATGAATAGATTATGAATTATGTATTAGCAAAAAGTGTACAGTGGGTCAAAGTTAATTCAAATAGTTTTGTTAAATGATGAACAAATTCTAACACTCACTTTCATCTTTATAAAAAAGTTAATAACTAATACAAAATTCAAAAACAAAAAAATTAACATGATAAGGAAATTGTATTTCTTAAGGAATTATTCCAATTTCTTTCCTAAAATATTCAAATTTTGGCCTTGCTAGAGGCTTGGTAAACAAATCGGCTAATTGATGATCAGTAACAACGTATTTAAGCTCAAAAAAGTTTTCTTGATATTTTTCACTATTAAAGTGGAACTTCACCTCAATGAGCTTGCTTCTTTTATGAAACTCTGGATTTCGCACTAATTTAATCGCACTCTGGTTGTCAATATAAAGATGAGAACGGCCAATTTCATCAGGAAGTAGATCGTGCATTAAGACGCCTCAGCCACACCATTTCTGTAACTGTTTGAGCACCGGCCATGTATTCGGCTTCCATAGTTGAGTGGACAACACATGACTGTCTTTGTGACGCCCATGATATAGGTGACTGTCCAAGTAAAATAACACAACCACTTGTCGAACGTCTTGTGCCAGAATCACCAGCAAAACCTGCATCGCTGAAACAATTCCTAGTTAAAATAGAATTTGTGCTAAATATTAAACCTTAGTGCATTGTTCCCTAAACGTATCGGATGACACGTTTCACCGCCTTGACATAAAGTGTTTTTGGACTATCCAATATCTGCTAACAATCTCGAGAGCGTATGATATATCAGGCCTGGTACCAATAGCCGGATACATTAGGCTTCCCACGGCCTCGCGGGATGGAAAACTGTGTTCTTCTGGCTTCGCTTCAATTCTACCCATCAAAATAGATGGTGTCATCACCGGATTCGCATCGCACATGTTAAATTTTGCCACAATTTTTTTTAGCATAACTCTTTTGCCCTAGGGCAATCGCTCCACTCCTTGCCTTGTTGATCTCCAGTCCGAGAAAGCACTTTGCCTCGTACACCTTGACTTCAAAGACATCTCTCAAATCATCAAGTTTACCGATATCCGCAAACTTTCTTCCAGGAATTAAACCGTCGTCAATATAAATGGCGACAATTATGTCATCTCCCACTTAAACACAGGAATCCGCTTCTGATGGTTTCAGATGAAACGAGCAGAGAAAATCCATGAACTTTTTCAAACCATAAATGCTCCTCCTCAATCTTCATACGCGGTTACTACCATCTTCAAATCCTTTTGGTTGGTGCATATAAATTTCTTCCTCTAAGTCACCATAAAGAAATGCAGTTATGATATCAAACTGCGTGAGATGCATGTTTTTATTTGCTGCAATCGCAAGAATCATTCGTATAGATGCAAATTTGGCTACGGGACTAAAAGTCTTTGTAATCTACATCGTATTGCTGGGAAAATCCTATAACAACTAACCTTGTGCGGAACCGTTCAGGTTCATTACTCCCAGCATCTATAATTTTGAAAACCCATCGGTTGTCAATAGCTCTCTTGTTGTGTGGCAACGATACTAGGTCCCACGTGCCGTTTTTCGGTAAAGCCGCAATTTCTTCTCTCATGGCATCCCGCCATCTTCCTTGATCCCTCGACTTGAGAGCATCATCGTACGTTTTAGGCTCTTGCTTTACAGCAATAAGACCATGTGAAACCAGAACAACTACCAAAGATTTTGAACGTCTTCGACCACTTCGAAGCCATTCCTTTCGAGTAAGTCCCCCGTAAGCCTGCAAAATTTCAGCATTCCCATTATCTCGACCCTCTGCATCAGCATTATCATCATTTTCGATTTCTCCAACAGTCTGCAAAATTTCAACATTCCCATCTTCTCGACTTTCTGCAACAGCAAAATCATCATCTTCGGTTTGTCCATTCTCATTTGTTCCATCAACATTACATGTAGTATATATAGACCACCATCAAAACTAAACCTCTGAATGTTTTATAATATTATTCTAGTTGCAGCTCATGGCAACTTCTTCTGTTGAAGAAGAAAGCTTCCCTAATAAAACATCGCGCTTTATTTCTACTTTGGTAGTTACTGGAAAATATATATATTACATTTTCAGCAAATCCAACGAAAATACCAAATTGAGGAATGTGTGCATATCATTCTGCACCGAAAATATGCAAGCCTGTTGGATTGAAATCATGCGCTTTTCCAAACCACAAATCACATGCGCTTTTTTTAGCTACCCCAGTTGGACTTGTCCTATTAAGGATGAAAACCGCATAATTGACTGCACCCGCCCAAAACTTTAAAGACATATTTTTCGAGTAAATCATTGTTCTCCCAGCCTCCACAATTCGTCGCCTGGATAAAATATTGTCGTATGTGAAAAATTGAGGTTTTGAGATTTAAATGCAGTTTTATTATTTGATTTTTTCTCTACAATCTAGTGAAATCCGTTTTTCGATATCTCTTTTAGTTTCCAAGATAATATCTTTAAAATTTGTCGTATGTGCAAGGTCGCCAACATTTAAGTATTTCTTTGTCGTATGTGTAATTAAAAATTATTAAATTAAAACATACATTTTTTTCATACAAAATCTGTTCAGTCAAAGTTCGGTCAATAACTGTCGTATGTGTCATTTTTAATGCACGTACGACAATATTTTACTGAATTAAACGTTTGTCGTATATCTCATAGGAAAAAACTCAAAGACGGGAAATTCAGTCGTGATCAATAACCAAATCAATAAGAAACCAAATAATGTCGATTGCCATCCTGCAATTCTTTCATGACCATCAATATTCAGTTAAAGAAACAACGCAGAAGTTCTCTGAGCCATGATATTCTTGCTTGCAAGAAGTTGACTGTGTCCACAGCGTTATTGAAAATTATAATCAGTCAGGTTACTTAAATGCACCTTTAAAATAAAATGAATCTTCCAAACAAAAACATGTTTTCAATTCTGCCCTAGCTAGCTGATAATCAAGCCCAGTTCTTTAAAGTCAAAACTTCTATCAATAGACTACAACCACAGATACTATATAGTTACAGATATTTAAAGGGATCGCACACAAAACAGAGCAAAATGACAATTTTTTTTATCGCGGGACGAAGAGCTAGGTCCCAATTATATCAATATTGTGTGAAATATAGTCTTAGTGTTATGATTACATTACAAATGCACCACTGGGTCATGTCGACTGTTGTCATTTCCATGTCACACCTGCACATAGAGGCTCAGTGGGACAATGTTAGCTTCCGGAATGCACCTCAGCACTAGCTGAGTAAAGCGTTCCGTAAGCTAACAAAGGTAAAACCCAAGCTTGGTCTCTTCGACATCAGCCAGCGAGTCGAATATTAATACCCAAACAGATCGGACATGTTGTTTTCTTATATGAAATACCACAATATTCTGGTGCAGCCGGTAGGATATTAAAAAAGATAGATTTAGATACATAGACATTAATTCAAACCGTCAATGACAAGTCATCAATAGTTCGATCAACCGAATCTATTTTTGAGGAAGAAGAAAAAGATCTTGCAAACCCAAATTATTGACAAAATGGTAATTTTTATTTGTACTGGATGCGATATCTGTGTAAATTTAGTATCTATGCTACAACGAAGAGAAAGTTCTAAATCAAATGATACTGAATCTGACTCAATTATTGAATACATATCCAACATCACTAAAATCCCTTCTCAAGTATTTAAATGCTTTAAATTAACCAAAAAAGATGCTGTTACTAGTGAGTTATCATTTGTTAATTTTAAGCTAAGTGTTCCTGAAGACAAATTGAATATTATCTTGCAGCCTAATGTATGGCCTGAATTTGTGCGTGTGAAACTATTTGTATCATCTCCAAAAAACTTAAAACGCCAAGTGTCAATAACAACTTCATAAATAATAATGAAATAAACATTTATCATCCTGCACGTCTCCCTGTTTATCCATCAAATTATACAATCTCTCAATTTTTTATATTCTACCACAATGTTGGTGGATTACGAACTAAAATGAATGACATTCTCCTCTTCTCATCTTCACAACAATTTGACATTATTGCACTAACTGAAACTTGGCTCTCTGAGAACCATTTCAATTCAGAGATGTTTGACAATCAGCTGTTCAATGTTTATCGAAATGATCGCTGTTATCATACAACTGGTCTGACTCGTGGTGGTGGAGTATTGGTTGCAGTTCGATCTTCTATTGTGAGCATGCAGTTGGAGTTGCCGTCTTCTTCTAATTCTTCAATCAACATTGATCAATTGATTATTCATTTATGCGTAGATAAAATTCATGAAGTTTTTCTTATTATCAGTTATATACCACCGAAAAGTTCTTTTGAAATATATAAAACTCATATTGATAATTGTTCATTTGTTTTAAATAACTTAAAAGAAAATCAACACATAATTATCTTAGGCGATTTTAATTTACCATTTCTAAATTGGGTTTTTGATCCTGATGACAAATATTTAGTTCCTTATAATGTCAGTAGTGATTGTGAGAGTGTGGTTGTTGATACTCTAGCTGAGTTCGGACTCAATCAGATCAATTGTTTTCAAAATAATTTAAACCGTTATCTTGATTTAGTTTTTACTGATAACGAATTTGGTGTGTGTATTAACAGTCCCAACCCTCCTCCTTTACCAAACACACATAATCATCTGGTACTTTGTATGAGTTTTGAGTTCTTTGAATATATAAAGCAAACATCTGAAACTGGTTGTGTTCTTAACTATGGTAAATGTAATTTTTCTAACGTCTCTAGTTTTTTGAATAGGGTTAATTGGTTTTCTATTTTCGATAATATTCAAATTGAAGAAACCTTTACCATATTAACGAATTTATTAAATGAGGCAATTGATTTAAATACTCCAAAAATACCAAAAAAAATCTCATTCTAAGCCGTGTTGGTTCAACAAAAAACTAGTAAATCGAAAAAATAAAGCTTTTAAACTTTATCGTGATTCCAGGGATGATAATGTTCTATATACAAACTACCTCCGATGTAATCGTGAATTTAATTTTCTCAACAAATTTCTTTATAATCAATACCTTTTAAGTATTGAATCAAAGCTAAAAAAGAATAGTAAATGTTTCTGGAAGTTTATCAATAATAAGAAAAGTTCTACTGGAATTCCTAATTTAGTTCGTTATATGGGACAAACTTCTAGTGACACATTAACTATCTGCAATTTCTTTGCTGACTTTTTTCGATCTGTCTTTAAACCTACATGTAATCAAGCAAGGCATCCATTCATATCTTCATCTGAACTGATCAATATTAGTCAATTATATGTGGTAAAAAGCGACATACTTGAAGAACTTTTAAAATTAAATGATGAAAAACAGTCAGGATTTGATGGTATTGCTCCCATTATTTTAAAAAAATGTGCTTCTTCCTTAACAACACCTCTTGAAATAATCTTTAATCGTTCACTTCAAGAAGGTTACTTTTTAAACCAATGGAAAAACACGTATGTATATCCTGTTTTCAAATCGGGGTCAAAAAACGAAGTTATAAACTATCGACCCATTTCTAAAATATCTGTAATTCCTAAACTGTTTGAAAAAATTGTTTATAATAAGCTTGTTTTCTCAGTGAAAGAAATAATATCCCCTTTGCAGCATGGGTTTATCGGTAGCAGATCAACCTTGACCAATCTTACGATTTTTAGTAATTATGTAATAGCTGCTCTTGAACAGGGATATCAATGCGATGTTATATACCCTGATTTCTCTAAAGCGTTTGACAGGGTGGATCACTCTATATTAATTACCAAACTTCATAACTTAGGTTTTCATTCTAATTTATTAAAATGGTTTGAATCCTATCTTACTGGTAGAATTCAATACGCTCGAATTAATAACTTTATTTCAAACCCGGTTGTTGTAACTTCTGGGGTTCCACAGGGAAGTCACTTAGGACCCCTTCTATTTCTCTTATTTATTAATGATATCCCTAATGTTTTGATTAATTGTCTTTGTTTAATGTATGCTGACGACTTAAAATTATTCCTACGGATTAAATCTATTTCGGATTGCATACACCTACAAAACGATCTTTATAATTTATCTGTTTGGTGTGCTAATAATAATCTTCATTTGAATGTTTCTAAATGTCATACTATGACGTTTAACCGTGGTGCGTCACCGATAATGTTTTCTTATGGTATAAATGGATCTCCTCTATCTAAAGTTACAGAAAAAAAAAGACTTGGGTGTGATCTTTGATTTAAAGTTTACGTTTTCCAACCACATTGACTATATAATTTCTAAGGCCAGTTCAATGCTTGGATTTATTTCTAGGAATGCCAAAGACTTCTCAGATCCTTTTACTCTAAGAGCTTTATATTATTGTTATGTACGATCGATATTAGAGTACTGTTCTTCCATCTGGAATCCTATGTATGCTGTCCATTCAATGAGAATTGAAAGAGTACAGAAACGCTTCACCAGAACTGCAATTCGGATTTTACGATGGAATGTTGAAATGCCATCTTATAACACCAGGTGTTTGTTATTGGACATTCAATCCTTGGAATCACGCCGTACATTTTTTGATGTTATGTTTGTCAGTGATTTAATTAATTACAAAATCAATTGTCCTCATTTGCTCTCGTTGGTTGGTTTTCATGTTCCATATTGTGGTTTACGTAGCAATCGTTTATTTTGTGTACCTTTTCATAGGGTTAATTATGGAACCAATGAACCCTTAACTCGCTGTTTAAGACAAGCTAATTCGCTATGTAATGTTATTGATTTAAATTTATACTTAAGTAGAGACTGTTTTAAAAAAAAAAAATTGTTAATAAGTCTTAATTACGGTGGTTAGTATTAATTTCTTTTATAATTTTTTTCTTTTTTTTTTATTTTGTACACACATATATTTTAAATTTTTGTATTAGTCTGTAAGAGCTGTGTCTCTGCTTGATGAATGAATAAATAAATAAATAAGGATAAACATAACCGTAATTTAAAGAAGATATGGCCAAGACACAGACCTTTTTTAAGAGCCAGTCGAGGGGGTATTTATGGAAAATAGCTTCGTTTAGCTCCAGCAAAGGCCATCAACTCTAACAAAAAAATGTAAAATAAATAATGTGCGTTTATATTGTCGTATGCAATATACTTTTTCTTATTTTTTGTTTTTTTCAAATTTACTGTCGTATGTGTGATTATTTTGTCGTTTGTGTTTGGGTAACAAGCAGTTTTGGATAAACCGTCAAATACGACGATAATATCCCCACAGCCAAGTGCACAAATTGTTTTGCCATCTCCGATCCGTACTAACTGTGGATCATCAAATTTTTGAAATTCACCATCCAGTCTCTTCGAAACGGCATGTGGTCAGTTGCACCCGAATCAAGAAACCAGTCTTGCAAATTTAAAGCAACATTTGCTGAGCCATCAGCTACCATCGTGCAAACGAAAGCATCCCTTTGTTCCCCATTCTGAGCAACACTTGCCCTTCTAGATGGGCATTCGTTTTTTCAGTGACCAGGTTTTTTACGCAAGAAACATTTCCCCGGTTTCTTTGCCTTGTTGTTGTAGTTCGACTTCGAGTTTTGCCACTTTGCTGTTCTTTTTGCCACCATTGTACTCAACCACCATTGATTCTCAAGAGTTTTTTGTTCTGCCTGTGTTGAATCCCATGCTGCATAGAATTGGTTAAACTCAAGAAAGACGAAGAAGGGGGAAAACTCAGGAGGTAACGTCATCAAAATTTTCGTCATGAGCATAGATGAAGAGATATTTTTACCAAAATCTTTGAGTTGTTGCACTATTGTCTCAAGTCTCGATATACTCGTAGCAATGGATCTTTTTGGAAATTATAAAATTTTTGCTGGAGCAAGTTAATATTTGTTTGTGCCTTTTGCTTACAGACTGATTCGAGCTTTTTCAACATCTGATGTGCCGAGCTGCAAAAGAGGTTTTTGCCCTACACTCATGACAATAATTTTGTGTGCCCTTTTATCCAGTGCTTCCCATGCCGCTACCTTGTCCACAGCTTCTGGCCTTTGGAGCTCCCCACTAACAACACTATGGAGATTACTCGCATTCAGGATTACCTTGATTTGGAACTTCCAAATACTCCACTGGTCACCACTCATGAGCTTCTCTATCTTCAAAGAATCATTAGCCTCCATTTTTTATGATTTATTTCAATTTCAATTTATTTATTATGGCGTACGAGTAAGACATAGTCTTTTATAGTACTTAAAACTAATACAATTTAGATCGGATAGAGAGAAAACTATTACTAAAAAGTTTATAAATAAGAAGTAGGTAAATAGATTTTTTATTTATATAAACATACATAATTAATATCAAAAATGTATTCTATATTATTATTATTATTTTATAATGACGGTGGATATGACGGTGCTTTTCTTTGAATTATCTTATGTAAAAATAAGCAACATCTTGAATCAAGAAATTGCATAAACGAGCATCCAAGAACAAGTTGATGATAATGAGAAACATGGTCAAACCTTCTCAAACCATAAACAAACCTAACCATGTCATAAAAGCAACAGATAGTTTATGCAGTGGGTGCGAGTCTGGTTTACAGTAAACTACAGCAGCATAGTCAATGATAGGCATTAACAGGGATTTAACAAGTCTCAGCTTAGTAACTATAGGAGTTAGGTTAGAGAAGAGGTTTAATTTTCGGAGACCACCATAGATACGACCAACTGAGAGGTTAACATGATCATTAGCAGAAAGGGTTCGATTTATTTTGAAGCCTAGATTCATGACACTATCTACAAAACTAATTTTGGAACGGGATATAATGACAGGGGGAAGGGTTGTTACATCAAATTTCTTTTTAGAAATTGCAATTATTTGCGATTTGGCAGGATTTAAAGTAAGTCCATTGCATAGGCTCCAATTGTAGATCCCAAAAAGATCTTCATTAACTCCACAAATTAGGTCTTCTAATAAATTAAATGGGCGAGATAGATACACTTGAACATCGTCAGCATAAAGATGCAACATGACATTGTGGCACACTTGGGGGAGATCGTTGATAAACATACAGAACAACAAAGGCCCAAAATTGAGCCCTGAGGCACACCTGCAACCAAATTCAATGAATCAGAGAATGTTTCACCAACTTTTACTCTTTGACTACGATTTAGGAGGTAGTTTTTAATTAAACCTACTGATCTTCTACTAAAACCAAAGTAAAAACTGAGTTTTTTACACAGGATTTCGTGATTTACTCTGTCAAAAGCCTTTGAGAAGTCTAGCAAACACAAAATAGTCAATTTATCTTGATCGTACTGAATTTTAATATCGTCAAGTACTTTCACCATTGCTGTAGAACAGCTATGGTAAGGGCGGAAACCCGACTGAACAGAAGAAAACAAATTATTGTGACTGACGTGGCTAGATATTTGACTCGCCAGGATCTTCTCAAAGACCTTTGACAGGCAAGGAAGGATGCTTATAGGCCTAAAATCAGCACAAGATGATGGGTGAGCCTTTTTAAGTACAGGGATTACTTTTGCAGGCTTCCAACAATCTGGAAACGATGAGCAAGTAATACAAAAATGTATTATATGTGTAAAGGTGGAAATGATTTAAGGTAGTATAATTTTGATAAATTTAATGCGAACTCCGTCTTCACCTATAGATTGATAAATTAATTCATACGCAGAGACAACCTTAAAATCAAATTCATTTCCACTATATATAATATTATTGATAGGTGCAAAGTTAGAAATCTGTAAGTTATCTGAAGTAAAAGCATTGTTCAGATCATTTGGGTCAGGAAAATTATCAACAACCTCTTTTCTACCAACTCCAACAGAACGCAAACCATTCCAAAGCTTTCGAGAGGTCTGATTTGTACTTAACTTTGACAAACAAAATCTTTTTTTAGCTCTTCGAGTAGTGAAAGTTGAAAGATTACGAGCACGACAGAAAATCTCCCAGTTTAAAGAGGTAGGGTTATGCTTCCACTTCGAATACAATTTTTGTCGGTTCTTAATTGATCTAAGCACTTCAGAGGTGAACCACGGACAATTTTTATTACGAATCAGAACTGTCTTCAATGGAACATGTTTTTCGTACAGTTCAAGTAGTAGATATTGATAAAAATTTACTTTATCATTAGCATCATACAAACAGTAGCATAAGTCCCACGGAAAAGTATTAGCATCGGATAATAAAGCATTATAGTTGATAAAGTTAAAGTCACGGAATTGGAATGTAGATGAAGAAGCGACCCCCGAGAAGTCAATGTTATAGGTACAAAAGATCAGATCATAATCAGATATACCTTCGAGCGATAGTTGATCCACTAGAAGAACATTAGATACTCGTAGATCGGACACAATCATCAACTCAAGTAAACTAGGAGTGGAGTTGGGACCGGAACGGGTAGCATGAGAGTTAGTCACAGCGAGGCCAGTAGCAGCAATCTCATTAATCAGTTGGTTGGCTCTAGTATGGTTGAGGAACAGATCAGCGTTAAAATCACCTCAAAGAATGATATTTTCATAATTTACAGATACCTCCCGAAGGATTGAAAAAAGAGGGTCAGCAGAACAGCTCCTGTTGGGGTTGTAAGCAACTCCTAGTAGGCTTTTAACATTACCATCAGTTATTTCTAAGATCAGAAATTCAATGCCAACGCCTTTTGATTTGGCAATTATTTTGCAGTTAAGAGCCGTATTAACATAAACTGCAACCCCTCCTCCAATAGTAGAAGTGATTCTATCATTGCGTATTAATTTGTAGTTACTGAGTTGGTATAGATTATTCGGAGTGTCAGGCCTAATCCATGTCTCAGTTACACATATTACATCAACCCCAGAGGAATCAAAGATATACTCGTACCTTACAAAATCCAACTTATCTAAGTTTAAGCTACGCGCATTCAAACAACAAACCTTGAAACCCTCATGCACATTTGAAAGAATTTTTAAGACAGACTTAGCAAATATACCACCAGAAAGTACCGAACCAGAAGACATAGTAAAACCAATAATTTGAACAAAAAGCAAAGACCTATATAAAAACAGCAAGAAGAATTATAATAAAAATATAAAATGTAAATAAAAAATAAAATAAAAATTATTTAAATTAATTTAAAATTCAAAAATAAAATATAAGTTATCTAAAATAATAATATGTAGAGTGTATTAGATCTGCTCCGGTATCAATTAAATTAAGTAGTGATAGGAGTAGAAAAAGTACTAGAGTCAATCTTTATTTCGATGTCATCACTGCTCTTCTTCACATAAACAAACCCATTTTTCGTTCTCACTGAGAACAGAATTCCTTCTTTCCGCAGTTGAATAGCATGCCGCAGAAGAGAACTATTGAGTGGTGTTAGGCTTTCATTTATGTATATACGACGGTCAGGTGTGCCGGAGTGTGCGGTGTTGGGAAGCTCACAGTCATTAAATAGTTGGAATGTTGATAAACCATTTATGAACTTGAATGCAGATAGCAATGATTTTTTTTTTGCTGATGATGACAGTAGAATAAGAAGCGGGTTATCATTATGGGAATTTCTCGTGTTTAGGTGAAAAGCATCGAAGTAAGGGCCGAGTGTATGATTGAGTTTGGATGCAAGTTTTTTTGCCAGTTCAACTGCACTCACACCCACATTCTTAGGCAAGCCGCAAACAATCACATCACTTAAACGATGTAGGCGCTGATGGTCATCCAATTGTTCTCTTATTTTGGTGTTTTCATTTTTAAGCTCAGTTAATTCACTCTCGCACTGAAACAAACGGTCATTAAGAGCAGAAATAGTATCACTGACATTTTTAGTTATTTTTGCTTCAAGCTCTTTAAATGATTTTGTCAGATTTGCCAAAAGATTAGTTTCAAGCTCAAGAAGATGTTTGTTTCCATTTTTATCGAAGTATTCAATTTTATCTTTTTTGATGACTTGACGTTCCGATCCGGAGTTTGAAGAGTCTTAGGCATTTCAGTTTTGATTCGAATCTTAGACCGAGTGTTAGGTGCAGCAGAGCCACATGATGGTGAGGAGTTGGAAGTGCCAGCAGCGGCGGAAGCATTGGTGATGCAGGCGGTGGTGGTGGACATGGTGGCAGCAGTCACAGCGGTGGTGGCGGTCGAAGTGGCAACTGTAGTAGTGGATGAGATAGTGGTTGTGGTGACTGTATTAGTGTTGGTGGTGGCAATGTTAATCATGATGCACAAAGAGAAAACTAAAGGAGAGTAGGTTGAAGTTAAACAATTGTTCTTTTATTTTCAATTCACGCTTTAATTTATCACTTTGAAAAATAGTTTTCGTAGCAATTAACACAAGAGCAATACAAAATAGAAATGTCAGAGAAAAAAAGAAAAACAATATACTTTTTTACTGAAGCACTGATAATATGCGGATTTATTTTCTTAAAATGTACAGAGCGGATCAAAAAATACGTCTACTTCAGTGACATTACTCTCAAGACATTAGATTAGAATAAAAGTAAACTAACAAAACAGGTTTGATGCGCTACCGAAAATTACCCCCTGTGATGCAAAAGAAAACCCATCTTTTATCCGCATGCAAAACGATAAATTAATTTTCGCGCTTTATTATTTACTTTTAAATCAAACTATAAATCAAGTTCTATACCAAAATTATGAGATAAAATTTAAAACAGTTTTATAGTGAACTTGGGTCTAGGCCCATAACCTATTAAAAAGAAAAACGTTACCTCGAATACAAACAGAACACAAGTGAACAATTTATTAAAAGATAAGAGAAAAGTATATAAAAAGTACAACTAGCAGTTCATGTATGAATAGATTATGAATTATGTATTAGCAAAAAGTGTACAGTGGGTCAAAGTTAATTCAAATAGTTTTGTTAAATGATGAACAAATTCTAACACTCACTTTCATCTTTATAAAAAAGTTAATAACTAATACAAAATTCAAAAACAAAAAAATTAACATGATAAGGAAATTGTATTTCTTAAGGAATTATTCCAATTTCTTTCCTAAAATATTCAAATTTTGGCCTTGCTAGAGGCTTGGTAAACAAATCGGCTAATTGATGATCAGTAACAACGTATTTAAGCTCAAAAAAGTTTTCTTGATATTTTTCACTATTAAAGTGGAACTTCACCTCAATGAGCTTGCTTCTTTTATGAAACTCTGGATTTCGCACTAATTTAATCGCACTCTGGTTGTCAATATAAAGATGAGAACGGCCAATTTCATCAGGAAGTAGATCGTGCATTAAGACGCCTCAGCCACACCATTTCTGTAACTGTTTGAGCACCGGCCATGTATTCGGCTTCCATAGTTGAGTGGGCAACACATGACTGTCTTTGTGACGCCCATGATAAAGGTGACTGTCCAAGTAAAATAACACATCCACTTGTTGAACGTCTTGTGCCAGAATCACCAGCAAAACCTGCATCGCTGAAACAATTCCTAGTTAAAATAGAATTTGTGCTAAATATTAAACCATAGTGCATTGTTCCCTAAACGTATCGGATGATACGTTTCACCGCCTTGACATGAAGTGTTTTTGGATTATCCAATATCTGCTAACAATCCCGAGAGCGTATGATATATCAGGCCTGGTACCAATAGCCGGATACATTAGGCTTCCCACGGCCTCGCGGGATGGAAAACTGTGTTCTTCTGGCTTCGCTTCAATTCTACCCATCAAAATAGATGGATCAGCTGGTGTCATCACCGGATTCGCATCGCACATGTTAAATTTTGCCACAATTTTTTATTGCATAACTCCTCTTTTGCCCTAGGGAAATCGCTCCACTCCTTGCTTTGTTGATCTCCAGTCCGAGAAAGCACTTTGCCTCGTACACCTTGACTTCAAAGACATCTCTCAAATCATCAAGTTTACCGATATCCGCAAACTTTCTTCCAGGAATTAAACCGTCGTCAATATAAATGGCGACAATTATGTCATCTCCCACTTAAACACTGGAATCCGCTTCTGATGGTTTCAGATTAAATGAGCAGATAAAATCCATGAACTTTTTGTTCCAGCATCTGGAAGCCTGCTTCAAACCATAAATGCTCCTCCTCAATCTTCATTCGCGGTTACTACCATCTTCAAATCCTTTTGGTTGGTGCATATAAATTTTTTCCTCTAAGTCACCATAAAGAAATGCAGTTATGATATCAAACTGCGTGAGATGCATGTTTTTATTTGCTGCAATCGCAAGAATCATTTGTATAGATGCAAATTTGGCTACGGGACTAAAAGTCTTTGTATTCTACATCGTATTGCTGGGAAAATCCTATAACAACTAACCTTGTGCGGAACCGTTCAGGTTCATTACTCCCAGCATATTAATTTTGAAAACCCATCGGTTGTCAATAGCTCTCTTGTTGTGTGGCAACGATACTAGGTCCCACGTGCCGTTTTTCGGTAAAGCCGCAATTTCTTCTCTCATGGCATCCTGCCATCTTCCTTGATCCCTCGACTTGAGAGCATTTTCGTACGTTTTAGCCTCTTGCTTTACAGCAATAAGACCATGTGAAACCAGAACAACTACCAAAGATTTTGAACGTCTTCGACCACTTCGAAGCCATTCCTTTCGAGTAAGTCCCCCGTAAGCCTGCAAAATTTCAGCATTCCCATTATCTCGACCCTCTGCATCAGCATTATCATCATTTTCGATTTCTCCAACAGTCTGCAAAATTTCAACATTCCCATCTTCTCGACTTTCTGCATCAGCAAAATCATCATCTTCGGTTTGTCCATTCTAATTTGTTCCATCAACATTACATGTAGTATATATAGACCACCATCAAAACTAAACCTCTGAATGTTTTATAATATTATTCTAGATGCAGCTCATGGCAACTTCTTCTGTTGAAGAAGAAAGCTTCCTTAATAAAACATCGCGCTTAATTTCTACTTTGGTAGTTACTGGAAAATATATATATTACATTTTCAGCAAATCCAACGAAAATACCAAATTGAGGAATGTGTGCATATCATTCTGCACCGAAAATATGCAAGCCTGTTGGATTGAAATCATGCGCTTTTCCAAACCACAAATCACATGCGCTTTTTTTAGCTACCCCAGTTGAACTTGTCCTATTAAGGATGAAAACCGCATAATTGACTGCATCCGCCCACAACTTTAAGGACATATTTTTCGAGTAAATCATTGTTCTCCCAGCCTCCACAATTCGTCGCCTGGATAAAATATTGTCGTATGTAAAAAATTGAGGTTTTGAGATTTAAATGCAGTTTTATTATTTGATTTTTTCTCTACAATCTAGTGAAATCCGTTTTTCGATATCTCTTTTAGTTTCCAAGATATCTTTAAATTTTGTCGTATGTGCAAGGTCGCCAACATTTAAGTATTTCTTTGTCGTATGTGTAATTAAAAATTATTAAATTAAAACATACATTTTTTTCATACAAAATCTGTTCAGTCAAAGTTCGGTCAATAACTGTCGTATGTGTCATTTTTAATGCACGTACGACAATATTTTACTGAATTAAACGTTTGTCGTATATCTCATAGGAAAAAACTCAAAGACGGGAAATTCAGTCGTGATCAATAACCAAATCAATAAGAAACCAAATAATGTCGATTGCCATCCTGCAATTCTTTCATGACCATCAATATTCAGTTAAAGAAACAACGCAGAAGTTCTCTGAGCCATGATATTCTTGCTTGCAAGAAGTTGACTGTGTCCACAGCGTTATTGAAAATTATAATCAGTCAGGTTACTTAAATGCACCTTTAAAATAAAATGAATCTTCCAAACAAAAACATGTTTTCAATTCTGCCCTAGCTAGCAGATAATCAAGCCCAGTTCTTTAAAGTCAAAACTTCTATCAATAGACTACAACCACAGATACTATATAGTTACAGATATTTAAAGGGATCGCACACAAAACAGAGCAAAATGACAATTGTTTTTATCGCGGGACGAAGAGCTAGGTCCCAATTATATCAATATTGTGTGAAATATAGTCTTAGTGTTATGATTACATTACAAATGCACCACTGGGTCATGTCGACTGTTGTCATTTCCATGTCACACCTGCACACAGAGGCTCAGTGGGACAATGTTAGCTTCCGGAATGCACCTCAGCACTAGCTGAGTAAAGCGTTCCGTAAGCTAACAAAGGTAAAACCCAAGCTTGGTCTCTTCGACATCAGCCAGTGAGTCGAATATTAATACCCAAACAGATCGGACATGTTGTTTTCTTATATGAAATACCACAATATTCTGGTGCAGCCGGTAGGATATTAAAAAAGATAGATTTAGATACATAGACATTAATTCAAACCGTCAATGACAAGTCATCAATAGTTCGATCAACCGAATCTATTTTTGAGGAAGAAGAAAAAGATCTTGCAAACCCAAATTATTGACAAAATGGTAATTTTTATTTGTACTGGATGCGATATCTATGTTAATTTAGTATCTGTGCTACAACGAAGAGAAAGTTCTAAATAAGGATAAACATAACCGTAATTTAAAGAAGATATGGCCAAGACACAGACCTTTTTTAAGAGCCAGTCGAGAGGGTATTTATGGAAAATAGCTTCGTTTAGCTCCAGCAAAGGCCATCAACTCTAACAAAAAAATGTAAAATAAATAATGTGCGTTTATATTGTCGTATGCAATATACTTTTTCTTAATTTTTTTTTTCAAATTTACTGTCGTATGTGTGATTATTTTGTCGTTTGTGTTTGGGTAACAAGCAGTTTTGGATAAACCGTCAAATACGACGATAATATCCCCACAGCTAAGTGCACAAATTGTTTTGCCATCTCCGATCCGTACTAACTGTGGATCATCAAATTTTTGAAATTCACCATCCAGTCTCTTCGAAAAGGCATGTGGTCAGTTGCACCCGAATCAAGAAACCAGTCTTGCAAATTTAAAGCAACATTTGCTGAGCCATCAGCTACCATCGTGCAAACGAAAGCATCCCTTTGTTCCCCATTCTGAGCAACACTTGCCCTTCTAGATGGGCATTCGTTTTTTCAGTGACCAGGTTTTTTACGCAAGAAACATTTCCCCGGTTTCTTTGCCTTGTTGTTGTAGTTCGACTTCGAGTTTTGCCACTTTGCTGTTCTTTTTGCCACCATTGTACTCAAACACCATTGATTCTCAAGAGTTTTTTGTTCAGCCTGTGTTGAATCCCATGCTGCATATAATTGGTTAAACTCAGGAAAGAAGAAGAAGGGGGAAAACTCAGGAGGTAACGTCATCAAAATTTTCGTCATGAGCATAGATGAAGAGATATTTTTACCAAAATCTTTGAGTTGTTGCACTATTGTCTCAAGTCTCGATATACTCGTAGAAATGTCTTCACTAGGATCTTTCTGGAAATTATAAAATTTTTGCTGGAGCAAGTTAATATTTGTTTGTGCCTTTTGCTTACAGACTGATTCGAGCTTTTTCAACATCTGATGTGCCGAGCTGCAAAAGAGGTTTTTGCCCTACACTCATGACAATAATTTTGTGTGTCCTATTATCCAGTGCTTCCCATGCCGCTACCTTGTCCACAGCTTCTGGCCTTTGGAGCTCCCCACTAACAACACTATGGAGATTACTCGCATTCAGGATTACCTTGATTTGGAACTTCCAAATACTCCACTAGTCACCACTCATGAGCTTCTCAATCTTCAAAGAATCATTGGCCTCCATTTTTTATGATTAGAATAAAAGTAAACTAACAAAACAAGTTTGATGCGCTACCCTCTGTGATGCGAAAGAAAACCAATCTTTTATCCGTATGCAAAACGATAAATTAATTTTCGTGCTTTATTATTTACTTTTAAATCAAACTATAAACGAAGTTCTATACCAAAATTATCATGAGATAAAATTTAAAACGGTTGTACAGTGGACTTGGGTCTGGGCCCATAACCTATTAAAAAGTAACACGTTACCTCGATTACAATCAGAACACAAGTGAACAATTTAATTTTTAAGATAAGAAAAAAGTATGTAAAAAGTACATCTACCAATTCATGTATGAATAGATTATAAATTATGTATTAGCAAAAGGTGTACAAGGGGTCAAAGTAAATTCAATTCCTTTTGTTAAATGATGAACAAATTTTAACAAATACATAGTTATATTTAATATTTTAGTTCAACATAAGTTAGTAATTTTTAATAATTTTGGTTTATTTCTACTTTTAACTTTCATAAAATTCACTTTTGTGTTGTGACAGCCATTCAGTGGTACCATATTACAAATCCAAAAATATAGGCAGCTGCGGAATCGTTTCATTGGAATTTTCTCACTGTACTATTTATAAAATCCCAAAAAAAAAACACAGTAATAATTACAAAAAGTGAACGTGACTGTGAAAGTGAAAATAAGAAAAGGTTATGGTTAAAACTTTAAATGATTTAAATTTAGTTTAATAAAAGCCAGAACTGAACAAGCGAGGTCTTCCTACTGCTGGAATAAAGAATGATATTATAATTCGTCTGCAAGAAGGTGTAAAAAAACGTGGCAAACACCCACACACGTTTATATTTGACATTGAAATGGGTTAAGGACAAGAACAAGTTACTAGGCCGGACATAACAACTTTGGTGTCTCAGCTGCTCCCCAGCCAAAAGAATCTTCTCGAACAAAGCCAACAACATCGCATTGAACAAAAGAATCTTCTCGAACAATTCGAACAATAAAGCCAAGAACAACGCAATGAACAAAAGAACCTTCTTGAAAGTTTTGATCATCAAAGCCAAAAGAACAAAAGAATCTCCTAGAACAACAAAGCCAAGAACAAAAGCATCTTCTAGAACAACAAAGCCAAGAACAAAGGAATCTTCGAAATCTTCTCGAAGGTAAGTTAGAAGCCTTTGACAACAGAATTATTGCCCTTAACGAGCGTGTCGATAAACAATTGTCTACTGGGCTACCAAAACTATTAACAAGCACGCTTAAATCTCAAGCTGATTATATAATCAAAATCTGCAGCAAGTATCAGGATTCAAGACTATCAAAAAAAATGTTATTGTATGAATTGCGAAATAAGGACTGGTGGTTCGCAAAATGGCAATCTATTGGCAATGCTTGTGGAGAGATGTTAGATGTCGATTTGAACAAAATAAACCATTTGAAGGAGAAACTGTACTGCATTATACAGAAGAATGAGAATTCAATCCGAGAGGCACTAATGGAGAAAGCACGAGAGTCTAGCAGTAGGATAATATACTGTGCCCTGAATTACAATCTTGGTAACAGAAACTATTTCCAAGATTCTCTAAGTTATGAAGAAATATCATTGATTTTCAAGGCAAGATGTGAAGTTTTGAGATTAAACGGCAACCCTTACAATGGCAGCTTTGACCAATTTTGTTCGCTTTGTAACTTGAAATCAAAAGAAGATTGTTTCCATTTCATCAGTATATGTCCAATATTCAAACCGCAAAGACGTTCATTTTTCGGAAAAAATACTCTTACTTTACAAGAAACTATCTACATCCTAAACGAATGTGATTGGAAAACGTTAAGCAAGTTTTTGAAAGAAATTTACAAGTATAGATTCTTATTAATGTCAGAATACTCATGAATCTTAAGTTTTTATTGTTTATTGCTCGCTATCAAAACAAGAATTGTTAGAAACGTTCAGAATTTTGTCAACCTGGCTGACGGCATAGCCATAGCTTATTAATTCAAATAATTGTATAAAATTGTTAAGAACTGAATGTAAATAAATGAATACTTACTACTACTACTACTACTACTACTACAATTGTCTACTGTCGATAAGCAATTGTCGAAAGTAGAAACAAATTTCGAAAAGGTCGAAGATAGAATCGAATGCATTACAAAGAAATTGGATAAAATAAAGAAAATGAAGGTTCCAGAAAGTTCTGGCGACTGTCCAAAAAGAAAGGAGATGCATCCACCAACCCTTCATGGACAAACTTCTTGGTCAATCTATAAGAAGCAGTTTGAGGCAGCCGCAGCAACAATTGGCTGGGACGAGGAAGACAAATATATAGCTCTGATGCTTGCCCTTGGAGGAACTGCTACAAACCATACCAGCAGAAAAAAATGACAACTTCAGTGGTCCTGTTCAGGCCATTGACAAACGCTTTGGAGATGGCCATATGCAAGAAGTCATCCGCGTTCAACTAAATATTAGAGTCCAGAAAAGAGAAGAAACTCTACAACAGCTCCAAGCAGACATCGAACGGTTGGCACATCTGGCATATCCGGCTGCAGGGGATGAAATCGTCAACCAATTCGCAACAGAAGCATTTTGTCCGTGCTGTATCTGATATCACCCTTCCAGCGAGCAATTCGATTTGCTGGAAAACGCACACTTCCTGAGGCATTAGCATTCGCCCTGACTATGGAAGCAGCAGAACAGGCTTCTCAAGGAGTCCATCGAGTAAAAGAAATAGAAATTGAGGAGTGTTGATGCCAGAGAACAGCGTTGCAAAGGAACCAGCGAGGTGGACCTGCTCGATGCTGGAATTATAACAAGAACTGACATCTCCAACGTCAGTGCAGATTACCACCAAGAAGACCTGAGTGTTGGAGTTGTCACAAGATCGGGCACCTTCAACGCCAGTGCAGACTGCCACCTAGAAGACTTACATGTTGGAATTGCAACAAGACCGGACATCTCCAACGCCAGTGTAGATTGCCACCTAGAAGACCATGGAAATCAGACTACAAGCATTGCACTCGTGAAGAAGAGAAGGAGGTTGTTGCCATCCAGAGATTAAGAGCGGATTCCACTAATGATTGGAGTAAAGAGGAAGTAATAACTGCTCAACAGGATGACTCCAGATTTGGAATGTATCCATGCCATATATATCAGGGAAAGGGTGACAAGTGACATTCCAAAGAAAACTACACAGTTGGAAAGCCCAGATTTCAAGTGCCCATGGATGTCAGCCATTTCAGGCCTGATGGATAAACGGTCAAAACTGTTGAACACAGCGTGGTCGTGGAAGGTAAGCACGACGAACGTGAAGATGATCATGGTTGCATAAGTCCTCAGTTTGTGCGGAAGTACCAGCTGCTAAAGGGGTATGATGCCAAATACGTCATCTCAACAAATTCAGTGGACGGTATTCTAACAATTAAAATTCCACCAAAACTTTTGAAGAACAACGAAAGAATAGTCCAGATTCAACAGACTAGCGCCTTGAAATTGAGCGATAAGGAAAGTACAGAAGAAAGGCTGGGCGACATTCGGGAAAGGACAAGAACAAATAGAAAGTTATCAAGTGATCGAATGAAAACACGATACCACCATCGGAAGGGACATTCACCGTAACTTCAACTAAATTGGGAAGGCCCGTATACTCTTGTAGCACGATCGATCTTTGAGGCACACCTAATTCAGTTTCAATTATTGATTCAGATATATTAATATTAAATTTTACAACTTGCCCGCATCCAAGCAGATACGATTTGAACCATTCTTCAACTCCTCTTACCCCATTCATATATAACTTCTTCAGTAAAATATTCCTGTCTACGGTCTCGAAAGCCCTCTTGAGATTGAGTTTCTCTTTCCAATCTGCTATCACGAAGTTTAGAACGTATTCACACGTATGTGTTTGTCAAACCCCGATTGCTCTTCCAACAGTATATTGTTTTCATTAATGTATCTCTCGAGTTGTATTTGCACCACTTTTTCCAAAATTTTTTCATGCAAAGGAAGCATATTTACCGGTCTGAAGTGTTGTTGGAATTTTCAATTTTTGGCACAGGAACTATAACTGATGTCTTCCAATTTTTTGGGAGAACTCCACTTGTTAAAAAATAGTTTATACTCGTAATATTCAAAAGTGCAGGACCAACCCAATTAAAACTGTCCTTTAACATTTTCTTGTTAATAAAATTAAAATCACTTTTATTTGGAATCATGTCTATAATTTTTAAAAAATCTTCAATAGAATTCAATGTTGTAAACTTTAAATTGTTCTCACACAAATCCAAACTATTCACTCATGGTACCACTGGAATGTTGTCATTTATATCCTAAACACTTTTAACAAAATATTCATTGAATTTATTTGCAATTAAATTGTCCCCTTTGGTTTTAATACCATCAAATTCTATAAAGTTTTTTTCGGCATTCACATTTCCTAAAACTTGTGTTTTTATGCACTTCAACATTGACTTTTTATCATTTTCTCCATTTATCTGATTTTTGATATATTCACATTCAGTTTTATTTAAGTTTTTTGTGTAACTATTTCTTATGTTTTTATAACTCCCCCAGTCCCTACCTTGGCCTGTCATCAAGAATTTTAAATGGCTTTGAATTTTTTTCGATTTCTGCCTACGCAGATCTTCATTAAACCACTTTTGTACATAACCGTTTATCAATCATCAATTTCGAGTGTCACCACTACAAAAACGGTTATTAGCTTATCTTTTGTGTTAGCAACAATAGGATTAAAAGTAGGAAACAACAGAAATTATAAAATGGAAGTCAATGATTCATATTGGTCAATTATAGATACATTTAAAAAATAAGACATATGAATAAATATTAATGATAGAGTCGCAAGTGAGGAAAAATTTATACGAACACGGGGTCGGAGTTAGACATAATAAGGAATGCCAGAAAGTTTAAAATGTGATGATTGCTATTAGTTAGACAAACGCATTGTTTAGGATGGTAAATAGATTAATATTGTTGACAGGGCCACAAGCGGTTTTATATTTACACGGTCGGAGTTAGGCATAATAAGGAATGCCAGGAAATTTTAAACGCCGCGGGTGATGATTTCTATTGGTTGGACAAACACGTTGTTTAGAATATTAAATAGGTAAATATTGTTGACAGGGCCACAATACCGTTTTCGTAGTGGTGACACTCGTAATTTATGAGTTTTAAAATTGTTTCCTCAGTATTGTTGTTAGTAGTATTATATTAGTAGTATTATAGTTCCCCATAGTTTCGCTATTTGTAGTCGTGTTATAGATTCATAATAAATTGCTCCATTTTTTCTTTTATAACGGGTGATTTCTTAAGAGGTTTAGAACTTCTTAAAAAAAAAAAAAAACACAAAAAATTCGAAAAAAATGAATGAAATATTTATTTGAATCGATAGTTTGAACCTTGCAATTTAATGTTTAAAGATAATTTCATGCAAATATTGACCGCGGCTGCGTCTCAGGTAGCCCATCCGCTGAGTCCAATTTTGGCATACTCTTTCACACATATCGGCCGGTATCTCACGAATGAATGCATGAATGTTGGCTTCCAGTGCGTCAATCGAAGTGGGCTTGTCCCTATAGACATTAGCCTTGACATACCCCCACAAAAAATAATCTAATGGTGTCAAATCGCACGATCTAGGCGGCCAATTGACCGGCCCGAAACGTGAAATTAACTGTTCACCAAACTCGCCTCGCAATTGCGCCATTGTTTCGCGTGCTGTGTGGCATGTGGCACCGTCTTGTTGAAACCACATATCATGCAAGTCAAGAACTTCCATTTCGGGCAAAAAAAAGTTTGTTATCATCGCTCGGTAGCGTTCACCATTGACAGTAACGCTGCGATTCGCATCATCTTTGAAGAAATATGGCCCAATAATGCCGCCGGCCCATAAACCGCACCAAACAGTGGCTTTTTCGGGATGCATTGGTAGCTGTTGCAATGCTTCTGGCTGATCTTCACTCCAAATGCGGCAATTATGCTTATTTACGTACCCATTCAACCAAAAATGAGCCTCATCGCTGAACACAATTTTTCGATAAAAAAGCGGATCGAACCAAGCACGAATTTTGATAGTAAAATTCAATAATTTGCAAGCGTTGTTCATTTGTAAGACGATTCATGGTTAAATTGCAAACCAAACTGAAGCTGTTTGACAGTGACACAAGGTACTAAACACACGTCAGCTGTCAAAACCAGTGTTGCCAAAACCAAACCAGCTAAAAAATCACCCGTTATATTCAACTAATCTTAATAGCTAGATCAGCTGGATTAATTGTTTTTAGATCTTCTTTTGATTTTTCACAATTTTGACTTGTATTTGGCATCACTACAACCGGCGGTATATATTTGACAGCACTAATTTCTTTGTATGACTCTTTCTCACTTTTTAACTTTATGCAACTCATAACTTTATTAGCTTTATTTTTTCTTCTTGTTTATTTAATGCATTGCATTGTGCACAATCACTAATTTTTTTATATGTTCACTACTACAACTTCGGTTATTCGATCGGTAATATATTATTGGTCTTTGTCCATTCACTCATTAACGGCTTTGCTGATTAATTTCAATTTCAATTTTAATTTCAATTAATATTATAAGTATTGAATTATTTGACTATAATTATTAAATTTAACAATTGACTTCATTCAATATGCCTTTCGCTTTTTTTTAATAAATTGTATACACTTTTTCTTTAACAGCTCAAATAGGCGTCTGTTCTTTACGGAATTGCATGCGTAAGTTCGGATGTGGACATTACCTCAGAACTTTTTGAAGAGTGGGCTGATATAAGGGCTGCTGTTAAAAACATTGCCCTTGTACGTATACCATTATGTATCTTCAATGAAAGGGGCGATAGGATTGAGCTGCATGGTTTCTCAGACGCACCTGAGAAACCATGCATATGCCTCAGCAATATACTGTCGAATCATTAAATCTGATGGGTGCGTTTTCACATCGCTCATTTGTGCTAAAACGCGCGTCGCACCAGAGCAAAGTTGACCATTCCCAAACTCGAGCTATGTGACACTTTACTGCTTACTAAGCCGATAAGCAAGACTAAAGAGTCATTTACCTATCATAACATAGAATGCTTTGCTAACACGGATGCGTCTACCGAATTGCAATGGATGCAATGATATCCTCGGCCTAGGATCATAATCGATTGGCTCAAACCATAGCTCAGTTGCCACCTCCAATATGACATTATGTTCGTTCCGCTGAAAATCTCGCAGATTGTGGCACTCGAGGAATTACCAAGCACTTGCCTTCCTTAGATTGTGGTGTAAAGGTTATTCCTTCAAAGATCTAAACTTTTTCTTACACCCTTACCTAATTCGAGGGAAGCCTTTGAAGAAACCGAAGTTTATTGTTTAGCTAGCTCAGCCGAGCCTGAGTGGGAAATATTTCAATGGTTTAGCAGTCTTAGTCGACTTTTGCGTGTTGTTGCGCGTTGTACACTTTTAATTAGAAGATTCCGAACACCTAGAATTACAGTAAATAGTTTGTGGCTGTCACCGAATGACATCAAGGAGCCTAAAATCGTGTTAGTTAAAATATCACAAAAACGTCGTTTCCCATCGAGATTGATTGTTTGCTGCGTAAGAAATCTGTTCCGGGAAAAAGCAAAATCTGTATGATGAACACGTTTATTGATGACGAAGGTATGCTACGCATAAGTGGTAGGTTGTCCAATGCCAATGTTTCATTTGATCAGAAGTATCCTGTAGTTCTCCATAAGGATCATCGACTTACTTACCTCATCGTTCTCGACTGCCACAAAAATAATCTTCATGCTGTAATTCGTCAGATGACATATTTGTTATCGCTGAACCATTTCATAGTCGACGTTCACCACGCTGTCAAGAGGTGCGTGTACAAATGAACAGATTGTATGAGACAGCGTGCTATTCCTTTCAAGCAACAAATGGGAGATTTGTCGAGGCAGCGGCTGGAACCGGGATTAGGATTTAGGATTTAATAACACTGGTGTCGATTACGCTAGACCCTTTACCGTTACTTCTTGGAAAGGTTGTAGTGATAAACGCTTAAAAACTTATATTACCTTATTTATCTGTCTAGCTACCCAGGCTTTCCATTTAGAAGCCGTTACGGACTTAATATCATACCTGTCTTACGACGCTTCGTTGCTAGGCCACACCAGTGCCACACCTTCTTCAGCGACAACGGCATGAATTTTGTCGGCGCCAAAACCCAGCTTCGCGAGTGGTCTACAAAATTTGTTGCGCACAAATTCCAAGAGGATGTATGGGAGGAATGTACGAGCCAAGGTATAAACTGGCGTTTCATACCTTCGCATGCTCCGCATTTTGGCGGGCTGTGGGAAGCCGGCGTGAAAACAGTTAAGTTTCACCTCCGTAAGACATCAGGTAATACGATAATAACATGTGAAGAGTGCACTTCTGTTCTTTGTCAGATAGAGGCCTGCGCAAATTCTCGACCGTTGTGTTCACTCTTTGAGGGAGATATTGATACTATAACACCGGCGCATTTTTTGATCATGCGTCCCATGAAAAGTGTTCCAGACCAACGCATCGATAATGGCGTAAAAACATTAAAGAGATGGCAGTATGTTCAACGACTCGTTCAGCAGTTTTGGAAAAAATGGTCAAGTGATTATCTCAGTTAGCTACAAACTACAAATATCAAACAAATGGACTGAAAAAATCAAGGACATCCAAATAAACGACATCGTAATCATCAAGGATGACAATCAGCCACCGTGCTAGAGGGTTATTGGGCGAGTTACTCAAATCTATCCGGGGATTGACGGTTTAGTTCGTGTTCCATCAGTTTTAACATCAAAGGGAGAAGCAAAACGATTGATTTCTAAGCTGTGTCCATTTTCATAGACATTTAGTTGAAACAAGTTTCAACAGTGGGAGGATGTTTACCAGTTCAAATGCAATCGTGCCTTTAATTTTTGTATTGCCTATTGTAAACTTACAAAGATCATGATTCGTCCATTTTTAGTCGTTAAGTTTTTGTTGTAAAGCTAACGTGGCTTTCACGGCCCAATAAACAAATAGTAATTTGTTCTCGTCGAAGAGAGTTCACTTAAAATAACTGCGTTCTAGTAAAACAATTATTAGCTTTCTTAAAAAGTCGTAAATTACAGTCCACTAAACTCACCAATGAACAATGATTTTAGAATCATTAGAAGAATGATCTAAGTAATTTAGAGTAGCCGGATAGCCATCAGACTTTTTCTTTGAGTTTATAAATTGCCAAGATCTTCTAGGATCTGAAAACATCGAATTGCATTTGGTTGGTATAGCCGTCGTATTGCTGTTTAGAAAGAGTTAAAAACTCATTATACGCATCTAGATAGTGAGAGTAGTCACTTTCTGTTCTGGATCTTAAATATTTTTTCCACAGACCATGGTGGGGGCCTTTCCTAAACAGGTTATTCTTTTACTGTCGTATGTTTTGGTGAAACTCTTATTTCAAAAGACGAGGCTGCCTCAGGTGAAGAGCCAGCTTTACACTTTTTACTTAATCTTTTCCTTGAGGACTTCTCCGTTTCACGTGCTAGCTCTTTTTCGTCCGTTTCATATCTACAATTATTGACTTGTGGCAAGCTAGATTTTGAGTTTATTGGAGGATTTTGCTTTTCAATATCTCATTTTCTTTTCGAAGAAGATCGACTTCTTTCTTTAGTTAGTGATAAAGTTCCATTCCTTGATCAAGTCTTTCTTTGACTTGGAGAGTGTACCATCCAACATTTAGGGATGAGGAGGGGGGTAGGCGGAAGCGGTCGAAAGTGAATAATACAATGCCGGTGGCACGCTGTACATCGCTTTCATTTTTGTTTAACTTATAGACATGGGTTATACCTGGGTCTTTCATTTCAGCCACAATCTCGTTTTCTGATACATAAATCAAGCAAGGCATATAAGAAACCACAATTGGACAGAGTTTAGAAAGCGACTTTTTGGATTTGATGTGATGTACTCATATGAGGTGCTAATGCTATTGATGGCTTTTTTGATAAGAAAAACGCTGAGAGATGTGAAGAGCTTGGAAGAGTCAGCAGGGGAAATAATGATGAATTTGGGATTAGAGTTACAAAAATGGGATGGAAAGTCAATATTAAGGTCTAATATGGAAAAGAAAGTTTTTTTTTTCTATTTTCTTTTGGGGGGTCGGACGGCTGATCAAGCGGCCCGAACAATTGCCTGAAAGCACTGGTGACCCTGAGGCCATGTTTAAATGAGTGATCGCACTATATATTTTAAACACGGCATTGCATGACACGAGAAAAGTATTAGGATCACGGGAAGAGTTTGGGTTGCGGAAGGGAATAGAAAATCAACAACTTTTAAAAGGCAGATTTATAACGATCAGAAGACGATGTTGTCGGCTCGAGGGATAGTCGATGACTCCGAGTCGAAATATTTACATCACAAAACGTTCTCAAAATCACCTTTCATTTGATTTGATTTGATGGATTTTCAACGTATTTTTTCATGAAACAAATAAAAGATATTATTTTAAATAACTTAAAAACACTTATTATTATTTATTTAAAACTTACTGACGATTGAAGCATAGCTTCCGAAATGCATTTAAGTTTATAAATAAATAAAATAAGAAATATTTTTTTTATTTATTTCATTTGATACCAATTTCATTAGTGAATGCACTGAGTCCAAAAGTGGGCCATCTCCTTTTGAGTTTAAAAGTATTTTTGTTTTAACTATTGAAACAAATGTTTCACACATGACTGCCGAAAGACGGTAAGATTATTTATAGCTAGTGATTGTTTTTCCATTGCTGGTAAAATTTCAACTGGCTGGGTTGCAACTTTTCAATAAAACACGGCTAATATCATTGTGTAATTTATGTTCAGCGTGAGCTCTAAGTAAACGGTTCTACCAAATGTAAAATGAAAAATGATGAAAGCTTAGCTTGGCGAGGGGTTGTGTTCTTGAAAGGGTCTTAGAAAAGTTTATCCTATTATTGCACAAAATAAGTTAAAAATATAAATTGAAATAAATTAAGTCGTGGGTGGCAACATTTTGCGCATAACAATAAATCTTTATTCTTTTGTCTGCACGTTTAAAACAGAAAAACAAAAAAATAATAGCAAATATTTGTGAAGTGATAAAAATCCTTAAAGTTTTCGCACGACATAAACACCAACTGTGCCTCTTGGTACTCAGCGGAGAAACTGCACACAACAAAGCAAAACAACTATATTTCTCACTTTGTGAGTACATATATTTAACACAAATAAGTTTAGCTTTAAATTGCAATTGCAACCAAAAAAAAATAAAAAAAGACAAACAAAAAATACAACACGCCTCAGACTAGTATCAGCATTTAGCACTCAATTGAAGCAGTAACAAGATCGAGCTTCACCACACTGCAATAATCTAAGATCTGAACCATATTTTAAGTAAACACCAAAAAAACCAAAACACAAATACAGCACCCAAGCTTGTATTACCCGTGTTTTTTTTGGGATTTTATGAATAGTATAGTGAGAAATTTCCAATAAAACGAATCCGCAGCTGCCTATATTTTTGTATTTGTAATATGGTACCCCTGAATTTCTGTCACAACACAAAAGTGAATTTTATGAAAGTTAAAAGTAGAAATAAACCAAAATTATTAAAAATAGCTAACTTATGTTGAACTAAAGTATGAAATATAACTATGTATTTATATAATTTATGATTTAAATTGAATGTTTCTTTCCCTTTCGTCTTTGTTTCCCATTTTCAGATTCGAAAATTGATTTTGCAGCTTATAATAGAAACAAAGGTGTAGGGGTTTGTTGTTAGACTATAGTCAAATTAAAAAACTCGTCATTTGGTTTGCTATTACACACGGATTTTTCTGTTAACTTTTTCGAAATTAAATGAGTGCGAAGGTGAAAGCAGATATTTTTTTTTGTTGAAAAAATGATTACTTAAAAGTTTTCGTATAACAGTTGACTCACTACATGTGGAGTAGATGACGTTATCAGTAATAGTTGTAACGTAGCAGATCCACCGAAAGAAGCATAAGCCAACTCGAATTCCGAGTTCCATCAACTCATACAACCCGATTCTTTCACTCAGAAACCTTCCCTCTTCACACCACCTTTATGACCTCAGGTCACAGGACTCCCGAGGCCAGTCCAGGCAGCTAAAGGAAAGGGTGTCTCCAGGCAATGCAGATGAGGCATGCAAACTCCTCGCTCGTCCTAGCTCGTCGGATTAGGGGGGGTCATTTCTACAATGCCTGAGGACTTTGTTGCAAAAACCATGCCAAGACAACGATGTGCTTCATGTGTTTGATTACTTTTTTGAGACGAGAAATGACACTATTGTACCAAAAAAAAAAAAAAGTTGACACAAACTCCCATGGGCTGGAGACCTAAGATGTAGGTCGTCTCCACTTACTTGGCCCACCCTTGCATTAAAATGCCACCATGGCTAAGGATGTTTTGGTGGTAGCCCCTGCTTTTATACGAACTCCCCTACTCACACCATGTTCACTTCAGCCACGAAGTGAGTTACCCCATCCGGTTTAAATTTAGGCGCTGAAACTCATATTTGCGATTTTACACAAAAACTAAAACCATTGTAAATTATAGTATTCATGAATTATTGAACACCTTCCCTTTGAAATCTTTTAAAATCATAGAAAATATCTGCTCGAGCATCAATGATAAAGAAAAACCCAATTGTTGAATTTTCCAAATTAAAACAATTTTATTCAAAAGATAACTTAAATGATAAATTAAACCAAAATTATTTCCCTAGTATCTAGTCTCTCCTCTCATAATATACGAGTACATATAAAAAAAGGATTTCAGCAACAGATTTACTTTTTTCTAAAGTGATTGTTTTCTGCACAAGAATTATCTTCTTTCATCTGTTTATTGCCTTCTTTTTTCTTTTATGAATTTAGTACATTCCTTTCCCTTTTTCCTTCTTTTTTCTTATTCAAATTTCTTTCTTACCAAGTTAAGAGAGCCCTCTTCGACTTCAACTCTCTTATTTTTCTTAGTGCTTTCTTTCTATGTCCTAACATTCTCTTAAAACTCTCTTCTTAATTTCTCTTGACAATTTTTTTATTTTAAATTGCTTTTTATGGCCTTTAGTCCTACAAATTGGCGTTTCGTCTGGCTTACTCACTTGGACTCATCAGTGACGTAGTGAGGGCCTTGTCATACGCAATTTGTATTAAGTTCAGTTCAACTTACATGAATTCTTTTACAAAAATGCACTGTAAACTATATCCAACAAGATTAGAATTCCTAATCATTAAGCTGGAAATCTTTTTGCCCGGGGCTAGGCATAGTTTCTATTAGAAGGTTTTTTTATAATACAAATTCTATATACTACTGAAATAAATCAGCCAAGTAGAAGATTTAGCATTAAAGTTGGACTTGTTGAATTATTGATTCAAAATTGCTTTTTATGGCCTTTAGTCCTACAAATTGGCGTTTCGTCCGGCTTACTCACTTGGACTCATCAGTGACGTAGTGAGGGCCTTGTCTAATAGAAACTATGCCTGGCCCCGTGCAAAAAAATTTCCAGCTTAATGATTAGGAATTCTAATCTTGTTGGATATAGTTTACAGTGGATTTTAGTAAAAGAATTCATGTAAGTTGAACTGAACTTAATACAAATTGCGTATGACAAGGCGTAGTGAGGACTCACTGATGAGTCCAAGTGAGTAAGCCGGACGAAACGCCAATTTGTAGGACTAAAGACCATAAAAAGCTATTTTGAATCAATAATTCAACAAGTCCAACTTTAATGCTTAGTCTTCTACTTGGCTGATTTATTTAGGTCCGTCAAGATAGCACCGCCACAAACGAAATTCCAAAATCTAATGATGCAATAGTTAGGTGCTAGTTAGGTGCTAATTAAGTGCTGCAATCTTAGCTGAACACTTAATTCCCTTCCCCTTCAAAACTGTGGCGGTGCTAACTTGACGTCAAGATAGCACCGCCACAAAAGAAATCCAAAAATCTAATTATGCAGAAGTTACCTCCTACTTAAGTGCTAATTAAGTGCTGCAATCTTAATCTCGAAATGCATCTCAAAAGTGGGCTCAAATTAAAGGTCCCTCCAAATGCTTTTCAAAAAAGTGCATATCAATTTTTTACCCCCACTCTTTCATTCCCAAACAGGCTTGTGGAAGCTTGTGGAACTTGTGGCGGTGCTATCTTAGCACGTTAAAATAGCACCCCCACAAAGAATTTCAAAAATCTAATGATGCAGAAATAACGTCCTAATTAGGTGCTAATTAAGTGCTGTAATATCAACGCAGCACTTAATTTGAGTGACCTTGAAATGCACCTTAACAGTTTAGCCAAATAACCTAAATCACTTAAAAAAGACCCCACTAAAAAAAAAAGTCTGTTAAAAGTCTTTAACTTTCATGCAGTTATTGCATCCGATTTCAAGGTCATCCGAATTAAGTGCTCCGTTGGTATTACAGCACTTAATTAGTTCCTAGGAAGGACGTAATTTCTGCATCACTAGATTTTCAAATTTCGTTTGTGGTGGCGCAATCTTTACAAAAGTGCATTCTTCATAAATGTTATTTGGCCCTTAAAGGGCGAATGGGTTGAGGTAGAAAAATGAAATATGACTTTTTGGAACCTACCTGATAGCACTTTAATTGTGGCGTTTCGACTTTTTGGATAGATGCAGTCTGTTAAAAGTCTTTAACTTGCATGCAGTTATTGCATCCGATTTCAAGGTCATCCGAATTAAGTGCTCCGTTGGTATTACAGCACTTAATTAGTTCCTAGGAAGGACGTAATTTCTGCATCACTAGATTTTCAAATTTCGTTTGTGGTGGCGCAATCTTTACAAAAGTGCATTCTTCATAAATGTTATTTGGCCCTTAAAGGGCGAATGGGTTGAGGTAGAAAAATGAAATATGACTTTTTGGAACCTACCTGATAGCACTTTAATTGTGGCGTTTCGACTTTTTGGATAGATGCAGTCTGTTAAAAGTCTTTAACTTGCATGCAGTTATTGCATCCGATTTCAAGGTCATCCGAATTAAGTGCTCCGTTGGTATTACAGCACTTAATTAGTTCCTAGGAAGGACGTAATTTCTGCATCACTAGATTTTCAAATTTCGTTTGTGGTGGCGCAATCTTTACAAAAGTGCATTCTTCAAAAATGTTATTTGGCCCTTAAAGGGCGAATGGGTTGAGGTAGAAAAATGAAATATGACTTTTTGGAACCTACCTGACAGCACTTTAATTGTGGCGTTTCGACTTTTTGGATAGATGCAGTCTGTTAAAAGTCTTTAACTTGCATGCAGTTATTGCATCCGATTTCAAGGTCATCCGAATTAAGTGCTCCGTTGGTATTACAGCACTTAATTAGTTCCTAGGAAGGACGTAATTTCTGCATCACTAGATTTTCAAATTTCGTTTGTGGTGGCGCAATCTTTACAAAAGTGCATTCTTCAAAAATGTTATTTGGCCCTTAAAGGGCGAATGGGTTGAGGTAGAAAAATGAAATATGACTTTTTGGAACCTGCCTGACAGCACTTTAATTGTGGCGTTTCGACTTTTTGGATAGATGCAGTCTGTTAAAAGTCTTTAACTTGCATGCAGTTATTGCATCCGATTTCAAGGTCATCCGAATTAAGTGCTCCGTTGGTATTACAGCACTTAATTAGTTCCTAGGAAGGACGTAATTTCTGCATCACTAGATTTTCAAATTTCGTTTGTGGTGGCGCAATCTTTACAAAAGTGCATTCTTCAAAAATGTTATTTGGCCCTTAAAGGGCGAATGGGTTGAGGTAGAAAAATGAAATATGACTTTTTGGAACCTACCTGACAGCACTTTAATTGTGGCGTTTCGACTTTTTGGATAGATGCAGTCTGTTAAAAGTCTTTAACTTGCATGCAGTTATTGCATCCGATTTCAAGGTCATCCGAATTAAGTGCTCCGTTGGTATTACAGCACTTAATTAGTTCCTAGAAAGGACGAAATTTCTGCATCACTAGATTTTCAAATTTCGTTTGTGGTGGCGCAATCTTTACAAAAGTGCATTCATCAAAAATGTTATTTGGCTCTTAAAGGGCGAATGGGTTGAGGTATAAAAATGAAATATGACTTTTTGCAACCTACTCGACAGCACTTTAATTCTGGCATTTCAACTTTTTGAATTAAGGTGGTAAGTAAAAAGTCTACAATTTTGTTGACATTTGTGCATCTGATTTCAAGGTCATGCGAATTTAGTGCTGCGTTTATATTGCAGCACTTAATTAGCACCTAATTAGCACCTAACAATTGCATCATCAGATTTTTAAATTTCGTTTGTGGCGGTGCTATCTTGACGAAAGTGCATTCTTCAAAAATGTTATTTAGCCCTTTAAGGGCGAATGGGTTGAGGTAGAAAATGAAATATGACTTTTTGCAACCTACTGGACAGCACTTTAATTTTGGTGTTTCAACTTTTTAGGTAAAGGTGGTATTTAAAAAGTCTACAATTTTATTGACATTTGTGCATCTGATTTCAAGGTCATGCGAATTAAGTGCTGCGTTTATATTGCAGCACTTAATTAGCACCTAATTAGCACTTAACTATTGCATCATGTGGTTTTTGAATTTCGTTTGTGGCGGTGCTATCTTGACGCCTACCCCATAACAGCACAAGTTCCACACAAGGTCCACAGGCCTGTTTGACCATGAAGGGGTGGGAACAAAAATTCAAGTTGTACCTTTTTGAAAAGAACTCGGAAAGTCCTTGAGCATGGCAATTTTTTTTTTTTTAGTGGGGTCTTTTTTAAGTGATTTAGGTTATTTGGCTAAACTGTTAAGGTGCATTTCAAGGTCACTCGAATTAAGTGCTGCGTTGATATTACAGCACTTAATTAGCACCTAATTAGGACGTTATTTCTGCATCATTAGATTTTTGAAATTCTTTGTGGCGGTGCTATCTTGACGTCAAGATAGCACCGCCACAAGTTCCACAAGCTTCCACAAGCCTGTTTGGGAATGAAAGAGTGGGGGTAAAAAATTGATATGCACTTTTTTGAAAAGCATTTGGAGGGACCTTTAATTTGAGCCCAGACATTTTCGGATTTTGAAATGCACTTTTGAGATGCATTTCGAGATTAAGATTGCAGCACTTAATTAGCACTTAAGTAGGAGGTAACTTCTGCATAATTAGATTTTTGGATTTTTTTTGTGGCGGTGCTATCTTGACGTCAAGTTAGCACCGCCACAGGTTTGAGGGGGAAGGGAATTAAGTGCTCAGCTAAGATTGCAGCACTTAATTAGCACCTAACTAGCACCTAACTATTGCATGATTAGATTTTGGAATTTCGTTTGTGGCGGTGCTATCTTGACGGACCTGATTTATTTCAGTAGTATATAGAATTTGTATTATAAAAAAAAAACTTCTAATTTTTTATTTTATTTTATTATTTTTTGTTTTATTTTTACCTTGTTGTTTTTCTTCCTTAAATCAGACTCTCTTTATTTCAATGACTAAGCTCATATAAATTCACTCTGTTTAAATAACTATCTCAAGAATAAACAACCTCAATTTTTGCAAGTTTAAGAGAAGTAATAACAAAACAAGATATCCCTATACAAAAATCCCTAAGCCTTTTACACACTTTGTTTCATTTATTTATTTTTCATGCAAGGGTATACCTTTTTTTTATTTATCTGATCATAAATACGATCGCTTACCGAGACAATTCCAGCGGTGAAGGGGTGGTGAGTTCAGCACTCCAGGCCGTAGGATGATGATGCGTTTTTTTTCTCTGTATTTTTTAAGTCAAAAGAAATTAAATATGCGTATGGGGCTTCACAATACACTCTGGCGCTCTGAATATTCAAATAATTTATTTATTTATTATTATTTTTTTTTTTTTTTAACATGTTTAAATAAAACTTCAATTTTTTTCTGTTACTAATTGACTGAATCTTTGAATGTGATTCTTTTTTTTTTGTTTTAATATTGTGTTTTACATTATTTTATAAATATTATATTAACAGGAGAGAGAGGGTGACTGAAACCTTTTTTCTTTTTTAAATTGGATTCTAATTGATTTTTTTTTGAAATTTTGGATTTTTAAGCTATGTTTGGAAAAGGATTATATGGTTATTGGGAAGAGGATGAGGAAGAGGCAAATGGCAAAAAAATTATGGAGATTCGAATTTAGGGGTGAAAGCTAATGATGCTGCCTTTCAGGTATATATATGGTGTTGAAGATGACGATGTTAAGATGGGTAGTGACATACAGATGATAAAAGATCAGGCATGGAATGATGAAACGTGGCTTGATATTCTGACCCAAGATTAAGTGAGGTAGGATTCTTGTATTTTTTTCTTTCTTTTTTTTTGGTGTGCCCTTATTGGCTTCTCTGGGCTACTAGTTAAACCATGCGTTAGTTCTTCTGTGTTTGTATTTTCCTTGGTTTTGATCACCTTTTTTGTATTAAAACAGATAAAAAAATTGCATTGAGTGTTTTTTTTTTGCGTTTTAAGTTTTTCTTTAAGTTTTGTTTTAACATAAATTAAGGCGAATGGGGATGATATAAGTATCCCAAGAAACAATTTTAGCTCTTTAATTGCTCTAAAAGCGTTTGTAGAGCTAATCTTAAAGCTCGTTGATTTCAAAAGAAGCTCTGATGCACTTCTAAAGCAAGTGCAGAGCTTGCCTACAGCGAATTCATTGAGTCTGAGAGCTAATTTTTGCTCGAAACCAGCTTTTCATCAGTGGCTTGAAAGACCTTGCAGCTCTTAGGTATATTATTTAGAAATTTTTGAAGCAACATTTTTGACAGCACTTTGTTTGTATTAGTTTGGGTTTAGGTAATACAAACTATACAAAGTAAAATAATATTAATGTATTATATTTGTGATAGTAACATTCGAGAACTTTATGTGTTGTGCTGTCGCAAATTATTAATAAAATATTCAAATAGAAAATATTAAAGCAAGAAATGAAATTAGTTATTTGTCTGTTCCATTTTAGTGAATTTTTAGTGTGCGCTTAGATTTATCAAACATGTACTGAATGTACTTCGCAAAATTACAACGCCCCTTCGAAATTCTGTATATAACGCTGTGAAATGTTTAAAAAAGTTATCTTAAGCAACTCAAAACTTTGTACACAAATTAATTTAAATCTGAAATAAAATATTTTTACTTTCATTGCAATATTTCCTATATTTACTGTGTTTTATATTGAAAAGAAAGATTTTTTATTCGTTTTAAATAAAATAAATAAAATTAATTCAATGTTTTTTTTCTGTCACCATCTTCCTTATCATGAAAATAGTTTGTCTTCAATAGAACTGCAATATGGATATTGTAGAGCTAGTTTTCACACAATGAGAGTCATGCGCTCAGTGCTAAAAAAGAAGGGTGTTTCGAAAATTGAAAGTTTTGAATAATTTTAAATCGTGGAAAAAATTTCTTATTTATGTTTTAACAATTGAAGTGCATTATAGTTTCTCAGTAAGCAAGCACTTGTGCGATTAAGCCGTAGATTTTATTTTATTTAAAAACATTTTATGTAAGCTGTTTAATTGATCTTAATACAAATTTTTTTAGAAATTTCGGATCTAATTGGACTATTACGGTGCATACTTGGTATTGCTTAGAAATATAAAAGAATTAATTTATTTTCTAGTTTTGGTTTAACTTTTCTCCGTGAAATTATCTTTATTGTATTTTATTGCGAAACAACCTACTAATATAGAGAGGTTTAGTATTAAGCTCTATATTCGTTTTATTGTAGCTTTGTTCAGCCTTCAAATTTCACAATTCTCAGAGAAATTCAACAATGCTCAGAGAAATTTCCAATACGCATGCGTTTGTGTGAATGTATTAGTAATTTAACTCTACATCCGCGTTTTGTGTAGCTATTTTTTGACATTTCTGTAGAGTCATGCAATAGTATTTTAAGCATGAGTTCTAAGAAGCTCTACAACGCTTCTTTATATGTTCATATTAATAGTTTGCTCGTTTAAAGAACGCTGAACGTTATTAAAGAGCATATTTTTAAATTTTGGGACGTTATAAAATTAATGGAGCTTAACGTGTATTAGAAATTCGATTATGGAACAAAATTTTTAAATAAATGTTGGGAGCTGTGAAATAATCTGTCTTAGAACAATAGTGTCGGATTTCACTGCTAACAAGCTGCTTAAGAACAGTTTGGCTTCTATTAGATCCAACGATGTTACTTGGGATACGATATTCGAATTTATTTGTATATCTTTTTTTTTTGTTTCTTTTGACTCATTAAGAAGCTTAGAATTTCGTACCGAACTTCTCACTTATTTTCTTTATACACGTTTTTCTTTTTTTGAAAGCTAGTAGAAAAAAATTAATTTAAAAGAACTTCGCGTGGATTAACATCAGACTTTTCTTTCTTCCCACGATCAAGTTAGTAACTACTCCGTTAAAACGCAACTGACTATCGACACTAATCCCATGCACTTTCTGATCTTCGTGGACTGTACTTGCTTTAAAAATATAGACCATCGTTCGATTACACCGTTGGTCTATGTATATCGTCAAGTTTTGGACATAGGTATTGGGTATATGTTGACTATGGACCTCCTTCACTCTTCCACGAATAGCAAAACCAAAAGCATCCTCACTTTATATCTTTGTACCATTCATCATCATATTTACATAAATTACTAAATTTTTCTAAGGATTGCCAGGTATTCTATACACAATACGTAATATACAATATTCTTTCAAGTTTTAAAATGCAATATTCCCTACATAGTGAAAAATATTTGAATCACCAATTTTGAAAAGGTTCGATCTCGAATTTTTTCACAAATACATTTTTTCATATCAATGTAATCATAATGCTTTCCTGCAATGCTCAAAAAAAGGACATTTTTAGTTCATTTACTATCATTAGTTGTGTTTTTTTCCAACTCCAGTTAAACCAAGCAATTTACATGTAAAATTCAACAACAACTATGTCCATATAGAGTTAACTATGTCCAAATAATTAAATGGATTTAACTTTTGTCCCGATAAAAACGGAATTGCCAGACTTCTATAGAAATGTCAAATGTTTGTCGGAAAAATTATTCAATACAAAATGGCTGACCAAGGCAAATATTGAAATGTCCCGATGTCGTTTTTTTCGGCAAAGTCCATATGGACAAACAAAAAAAGGCAGTTATTGTCATGTAACCCAAATGTATTTTTTTTTTAAATTTTAATCTGGGCTTAATTTTCAGAGATGTGACCTTTTCGAAATTGGCCATTCAATTATAATAAGGACGTGATTGTATTGCTTCTTTTAATGTGTATGTACTTAGTTTTCCATTGGTAATCTCACCAGTTTAAGCGAATTACCTGAAGTTCAACGACAGTTCAAGTAGTAGCAAAATATGCTAGTTTGTTTTCATTTGTATAAACTCAAAATTTAATCCGTTGTTCAGCATTTTAAAATCGTAGAATCACGGACCAAAACTTAAACCATACTTTTGCAACTGGCTTTTTATATCCCAGAAGCTGAACATCAAAACCTGAACCACGGTTGTACAAACTGAACTTAAGCCAAGATTACATAAGTTTTACTTATTATCACTTTTCATAATGCTGCGAATAGTGACCTGCGAATTGCATGAGAAATTTTTTGGTTACCGATTGATGCGAATTGCCATTAAATATAAACTACGCCATGACGATGAGGTGGGTAAAATTGTATCCTCATGAACAAAACAATCGTCATGACGAAGCCATAAGTAACAATATAAACACTCAAAGTAACTCTACTCTACGAACATAGCCTTCGAAAATTCGAGGTACATAAAAGTATCAATCGTACCAATAACGAAACACCAAAATTCTATTCAGTTGAGTTCGATACTCGAACAAACGTCAAAAGTTTATCCGTAGTAGGATTCTACTTTAACTTTTATCGGCAGTGAGCCTACTGCCGATATTGTTTTTGTGTAAAATCCTACTATTCTACGGATAGCTTTTCCAATAAAACACGGGTATTCTGCAAACAAAATACAGTGACTTAAGACTGTGCTCATGAGCTACACACCAAAACTCAAGACCAATTGAAGAAATTTCACCAGAACACAAAAATATTTCAATTCTGAAAAAACTTTGTCCAAAATCAGATATGTCCAAATAATTGAATTAATGAGAGAAATGGATAAACTTTTAGGCAAGAAACTTGAACACTTAGGAACTAAAGAAGATATAACCGGAATTTTAAAAAAATCGCAGTCTTTAAAGAAAAAAATAAGTATTTGAAGGAAGAAATTCTGAAACTTAAAGAAGGAGAAGTTCAAATAAAAAAAAAAAATGCAGGAAACTGATAAGTTTAAAAAGAGGATGAATGTTGTCGTGACAAGTTTAAGGACATAAAATGTCGAGGAAGTCAAAACCCAGCTTCAAGAAGTCTGCAGTTCAGCCATTCAAGTATCTGCTGCAACCGACAGTGCCCGAAAATAGGTCCAGCAAACGCAAATAAAACAACCTTTGTCTTTGAACTAGTCAATTCAACAGAAGTACAGTCTGTCTTGTCATCGTCGAATAAGTTAAATGGCACACACATTCCTATCTACAAAGACCTGACTGGAAATGAGAGCAGAACAATTTCATCTTAGACAAGTAAAACGGTGCCTTACTAAATCCGACAGCAGACTCCGGCTTGAAATAGAACGTTGGACTCTAACAGTCGATGGGAGCAGACGATATAAGTGTACCCCTGAAGGAATAATCCAGGCTACAAATGAAGATGATAAAACTCATAGAAAATCATATTACAAAAATGCAAGTCGGTTATTATAAATTTACCTAAGTATCAAAATTTGTATGCACAAAAAATCCCTCAGGGTAATTAGCAGCCCAAAGTCTGTCAGATTGTATGTTATAATGTAGCTGGTCTTGCAAATAAATCAATATATTGTAACTTTTATAAATTTATATCTTTTTTTTATATGAAAGAAACATTTATTATATCAGAACAAATACAAAACTACGAACAATTATTTAAAGGCTTAAAATTACACTGGATTCCAGCAACAAATTCTCAAAACTTTGGAAGAGCAAGTGGAGGACGTTTGTTTGGGTACAGTAAGAGTATTGAAGCCTTACATCAATTTACAGTTTGTAAATTACAACTGAACTATTATTTTACGTGGAACTTTTCACGGAACAACCGTAATCCTTGCACCTTGCTATCTCAACTGCAACCATTGGATGAGAAATTACATTAAGCTAGTAAATTTGTTTAAAGATTTCGAGTTGAATAATTTTATACTGTTAGGTTATCTAAATGTCACAATGGGAATGAGGTGTTCTATTGATATCTCAGTAGTGTCCCAGAAGCCAGTAGCAGACTCTAGAAGTTCGAAAGATTCCACAACTGATAGAAACTGCAACGCGTTTCTAGAGTTTTTAGAAGACATTGGGGCGTTTATTCTTAATGGGAGAAGTTTTGGTGTCACAACTGGAGAGCACACCTTTGTATCAAATAGAGGATCATCTGTAATCAATTATTGCTGTCCATCTTATAATTCAATCGGTATCATAGAAGATTGTTCTGTTGGATGTAAAATATTCTCAGACCATATGCCATTAAGTTTAACTCTCAAATCATCCGAAGACATCTCTAGAGTTTCTCCTATATAGTTACTTCCCAGACTAAAGTGGGCTAATGACGAGCGCCTGGAGTATATACAAAAACTTAATGAAACTGTTACAAATAACATTTCCCGCGAAGAATCCATTGAAGTAAGATGTGAAACCATACAAACATTTATATACCAAGCAAACGAGATGCCCAACACCCAGATTATAAAATACGATAGAAAGAAACCTTGGTATGACTTAGAGTGCTACATCGCTAAAAATACAACTTAGAAACAAGTAGAAATCAAAAAAGTACGAATACTGCCAACGTATCTCACGCCAACTTGCATCTGTCACCTCGGCTAAGGACTGGTGGAAAACTGCAAGGGAAATTCTTGGAGACCAGACAAAAACTGGCATTGGACAAATCACTGCTAACGAGCTCATCATTTCAACGGCACATTGAACTCATCCTCGTCGCAATTCATGGTACCCATGAATGAATGAATGAAGGATTTGGGGTATAAGTGCACTGCGACCATTAAGATCTATTGTGCCCCCGTCTCGAGCTGGATGAGGTTGCTCATACTACAGCACGTTCTCCAAGTTTGTTTCCTTGAGGAACTTGAGTATTTGGAGTGTTTTTAGGGAGGGTAGTTCGCTCTCCTCTATCTGGTGATTTCCTAGATACCTGTGTCTTTGATGCACGAGTGCATCACAGCTGCCTAGTATATGGTCCGGTGTCTCCTCATGAGCATTGCAGAATCTGCACGCGGCGCTGTTCTCTAAGCCAAGAATGTGGAGGTGTCTCCTAAGCTTACAGTGGCCTGTGAGGAGACCCGTTATTATTCTAAGTTTGTTCCTGTTTAAGCTCATACAGGACTGGAATCGTTCTTTGTTGTGAGGCCCAAGCAGAAGTTTGGCCTGTCTTAGTTTTGGGAGTTCTTTCCAGATTTTTGATCTTTTAACCTCCCCTTCTGTTTTGATTTTATGTTTTATCACGTTTTCTCCTATTCCGCAATAAGGCTCTGGTCCCGTAATGGGTGTCATTGCCCCTATTTTTGCTAAGGAGTCTGCCTCTTCATTGCCTTGTATGCCAACGTGGCCAGGGACCCAATAGAGTGTGACAGAGTTATGTTTGCCCAGTTCGTTTAGCCTGCCTACACACTCCCATACCAGTTAAGAGCTGATGCTATATGAGCTGAATGCTTTGAGTGCGGCCTGGCTATCCGACATGATTGCAATATTTTGGTTTTTTGGTACCCATACCATCTTCGGAAATTATTCACCATCAAAAACTCGATAACCAAATAGAACTGAATGAAGTAATCTTGGCAATAGAATCGAAAAAAAGAAAATGAAGCACCCGGTATTGACGGTATTCCAAACGAGTTCTATAAAAATGCCAGCACTCCATTTATTGAAGAAATACATATTTTGCTAAGGGATGTCTTTCATACAGAAATAATGCCGTCATCCTTCAAAAGATTCAGTATAGTACAGTTGACCAAGTTTACAACCTTTCCTGTATCATCGAATTTCAATTAAGTAAGAAAAACAAGCTATATGCTTTTTTCGTTGATTTGCGTCAAACTGTCAAAATCATACAATGTATGTGATATATGATCTGAAGAAAAGACCCCAGATCATGTGGATCATAAACCGCAGCTTTTATTTGGACAAAAGAGTTTTTTAATTTTTTTATGTTGCTCTCCAACCTAAACTACATTTATTATTAATATTTTATTTATTATTGTCAGTTTAGACTGTTATTTATTGCATTATTGCTCTTTATACATAAGTATGTAGGTAAATCGGCAAAGCCATTTAAATTGAATAATTTAAGGAGAAGTAAGCACTTAAGATTTCGTATCTCACGTTTTCATACTTTTTGAACACAACCATTGAAACTCATGGAGTTCATGAAATTCATGATGATTTGTGTTGAATGTCATAAAGTTACATTGGTTTTAGTGTGGTAACCCTGCGGCCACTCGAGCCAGTACTGGCTAGCCAATTGGCTACATAAATTAACCGTCGAATTCGGTGCAGGGAAACAATGTCACGGGCATCTGTTCCACACAGGAGTTTATTCCATCATAATTGGGAATCTATACCATCTTCAAAGTTCAATTTATTCTCACCTAGAGAGGGAATTTATTGCACTTTTAGTGAGAAAGATCTCCACTTGGAGAGTGGAGTTTTTGCCCGCTTGTTTTGAGAATCAACTTCACTTTTTACTTTGATTCGTTCTTAGGAGGTATTTTTTTAATCATAGTTTCTTTAAATCTAGATTCCCTAAATGCAAAAGAAACTTCGCATGCACCCAACCTCGCACCCACCCCAAATCACTATTTATTTGCCATAATGCTGGCGTATTTCTGCAAATAAACAATTTCGTTTTCTACATTTATGAATCGACAATATCCCAAATTCCGAATTTTAAGTGGGAACAAATTCCACAAAATTTCTGAGATTAAATTGCACTTTGAAAAGTGGAATAGATTCCTACTCATGATGAAATAAACTCCCATGTGGAGCAGATGCCCGTGGAATTATTTCCTTGCACTGTCAAATTCCTATTTGCGTATTTCCTGTGACGTAGGCGGCATTCTGTACTGGCTTCTATACTGGCCAGGTTCGGATGTTAATCCAAATGGACTAAATCTACCCTGAATTTAGGGAAAGAAATATAACGGCTACGATATTCCGCTCTTTCAAAACTAAATGAACTTAAAACACATTAAAGGCACTCTCAAACCAACGCTAATGCGGATCGATTCGCAGCGAATCATTCACAATAGTAAAAAATATGACAACAACAAAAATTCGTCGTTGACAAACTAGCAAAAGAACAGAGCGTAACGAATGTTTTGCGTTGGTTCTGTCCCGAGATTTAACTAATTCAAAATCACAGGGAGTGATTGAGGTGAGTCACTTTTCGCCGAAAAACGATTTAACTAGTAAAAATGAGTAAGTGGGCTTGTGAAATGAAATGTCAGACTAGTCGTCAGATATTTCCGCAGTGTATGTGTTGGGGTTCTACGGATAGCTTTTCCAATAAAACACGGGTATTCTGCAAACAAAATACAGTGACTTAAGACTGTGCTCATGAGCTACACACCAAAACTCAAGACCAATTGAAGAAATTTCACCAGAACACAAAAATATTTCAATTCTGAAAAAACTTTGTCCAAAATCAGATATGTCCAAATAATTGAATTAATGAGAGAAATGGATAAACTTTTAGGCAAGAAACTTGAACACTTAGGAACTAAAGAAGATATAACCGGAATTTTAAAAAAATCGCAGTCTTTAAAGAAAAAAATAAGTATTTGAAGGAAGAAATTCCGAAACTTAAAGAAGGAGAAGTTCAAATAAAAAAAAAAATGCAGGAAACTGATAAGTTTAAAAAGAGGATGAATGTTGTCGTGACAAGTTTAAGGACATAAAATGCCGAGGAAGTCAAAACCCAGCTTCAAGAAGTCTGCAGTTCAGCCATTCAAGTATCTGCTGCAACCGACAGTGCCCGAAAATAGGTCCAGCAAACGCAAATAAAACAACCTTTGTCTTTGAACTAGTCAATTCAACAGAAGTACAGTCTGTCTTGTCATCGTCGAATAAGTTAAATGGCACACACATTCCTATCTACAAAGACCTGACTGGAAATGAGAGCAGAACAATTTCATCTTAGACAAGTAAAACGGTGCCTTACTAAATCCGACAGCAGACTCCGGCTTGAAATAGAACGTTGGACTCTAACAGTCGATGGGAGCAGACGATATAAGTGTACCCCTGAAGGAATAATCCAGGCTACAAATGAAGATGATAAAACTCATAGAAAATCATATTACAAAAATGCAAGCCACATACTCGGTTATTATAAATTTACCTAAGTATCAAAATTTGTATGCACAAAAAATCCCTCAGGGTAATTAGCAGCCCAAAGTCTGTCAGATTGTATGTTATAATGTAGCTGGTCTTGCAAATAAATCAATATATTGTAACTTTTATAAATTTATATCTTTTTTTTATATGAAAGAAACATTTATTATATCAGAACAAATACAAAACTACGAACAATTATTTAAAGGCTTAAAATTACACTGGATTCCAGCAACAAATTCTCAAAACTTTGGAAGAGCAAGTGGAGGACGTTTGTTTGGGTACAGTAAGAGTATTGAAGCCTTACATCAATTTACAGTTTGTAAATTACAACTGAACTATTATTTTACGTGGAACTTTTCACGGAACAACCGTAATCCTTGCACCTTGCTATCTCAACTGCAACCATTGGATGAGAAATTACATTAAGCTAGTAAATTTGTTTAAAGATTTCGAGTTGAATAATTTTATACTGTTAGGTTATCTAAATGTCACAATGGGAACGAGGTGTTCTACTGATATCTCAGTAGTGTCCCAGAAGCCAGTAGCAGACTCTAGAAGTTCGAAAGATTCCACAACTGATAGAAACTGCAACGCGTTTCTAGAGTTTTTAGAAGACATTGGGGCGTTTATTCTTAATGGGAGAAGTTTTGGTGTCACAACTGGAGAGCACACCTTTGTATCAAATAGAGGATCATCTGTAATCAATTATTGCTGTCCATCTTATCATTCAATCGGTATCATAGAAGATTGTTCTGTTGGATGTAAAATATTCTCAGACCATATGCCATTAAGTTTAACTCTCAAATCATCCGAAGACATCTCTAGAGTTTCTCCTATATAGTTACTTCCCAGACTAAAGTGGGCTAATGACGAGCGCCTGGAGTATATACAAAAACTTAATGAAACTGTTACAAATAACATTTCCCGCGAAGAATCCATTGAAGTAAGATGTGAAACCATACAAACATTTATATACCAAGCAAACGAGATGCCCAACACCCAGATTATAAAATACGATAGAAAGAAACCTTGGTATGACTTAGAGTGCTACATCGCTAAAAATACAACTTAGAAACAAGTAGAAATCAAAAAAGTACGAATACTGCCAACGTATCTCACGCCAACTTGCATCTGTCACCTCGGCTAAGGACTGGTGGAAAACTGCAAGGGAAATTCTTGGAGACCAGACAAAAACTGGCATTGGACAAATCACTGCTAACGAGCTCATCATTTCAACGGCACATTGAACTCATCCTCGTCGCAATTCATGGTACCCATGAATGAATGAATGAAGGATTTGGGGTATAAGTGCACTGCGACCATTAAGATCTATTGTGCCCCCGTCTCGAGCTGGATGAGGTTGCTCATACTACAGCACGTTCTCCAAGTTTGTTTCCTTGAGGAACTTGAGTATTTGGAGTGTTTTTAGGGAGGGTAGTTCGCTCTCCTCTATCTGGTGATTTCCTAGATACCTGTGTCTTTGATGCACGAGTGCATCACAGCTGCCTAGTATATGGTCCGGTGTCTCCTCATGAGCATTGCAGAATCTGCACGCGGCGCTGTTCTCTAAGCCAAGAATGTGGAGGTGTCTCCTAAGCTTACAGTGGCCTGTGAGGAGACCCGTTATTATTCTAAGTTTGTTCCTGTTTAAGCTCATACAGGACTGGAATCGTTCTTTGTTGTGAGGCCCAAGCAGAAGTTTGGCCTGTCTTAGTTTTGGGAGTTCTTTCCAGATTTTTGATCTTTTAACCTCCCCTTCTGTTTTGATTTTATGTTTTATCACGTTTTCTCCTATTCCGCAATAAGGCTCTGGTCCCGTAATGGGTGTCATTGCCCCTATTTTTGCTAAGGAGTCTGCCTCTTCATTGCCTTGTATGCCAACGTGGCCAGGGACCCAATAGAGTGTGACAGAGTTATGTTTGCCCAGTTCGTTTAGCCTGCCTACACACTCCCATACCAGTTAAGAGCTGATGCTATATGAGCTGAATGCTTTGAGTGCGGCCTGGCTATCCGACATGATTGCAATATTTTGGTTTTTTGGTACCCATACCATCTTCGGAAATTATTCACCATCAAAAACTCGATAACCAAATAGAACTGAATGAAGTAATCTTGGCAATAGAATCGAAAAAAAGAAAATGAAGCACCCGGTATTGACGGTATTCCAAACGAGTTCTATAAAAATGCCAGCACTCCATTTATTGAAGAAATACATATTTTGCTAAGGGATGTCTTTCATACAGAAATAATGCCGTCATCCTTCAAAAGATTCAGTATAGTACAGTTGACCAAGTTTACAACCTTTCCTGTATCATCGAATTTCAATTAAGTAAGAAAAACAAGCTATATGCTTTTTTCGTTGATTTGCGTCAAACTGTCAAAATCATACAATGTATGTGATATATGATCTGAAGAAAAGACCCCAGATCATGTGGATCATAAACCGCAGCTTTTATTTGGACAAAAGAGTTTTTTAATTTTTTTATGTTGCTCTCCAACCTAAACTACATTTATTATTAATATTTTATTTATTATTGTCAGTTTAGACTGTTATTTATTGCATTATTGCTCTTTATACATAAGTATGTAGGTAAATCGGCAAAGCTATTTAAATTGAATAATTTAAGGAGAAGTAAGCACTTAAGATTTCGTATCTCACGTTTTCATACTTTTTGAACACAACCATTGAAACTCATGGAGTTCATGAAATTCATGATGATTTGTGTTGAATGTCATAAAGTTACATTGGTTTTAGTGTGGTAACCCTGCGGCCACTCGAGCCAGTACTGGCTAGCCAATTGGCTACATAAATTAACCGTCGAATTCGGTGCAGGGAAACAATGTCACGGGCATCTGTTCCACACAGGAGTTTATTCCATCATAATTGGGAATCTATACCATCTTCAAAGTTCAATTTATTCTCACCTAGAGAGGGAATTTATTGCACTTTTAGTGAGAAAGATCTCCACTTGGAGAGTGGAGTTTTTGCCCGCTTGTTTTGAGAATCAACTTCACTTTTTACTTTGATTCGTTCTTAGGAGGTATTTTTTTAATCATAGTTTCTTTAAATCTAGATTCCCTAAATGCAAAAGAAACTTCGCATGCACCCAACCTCGCACCCACCCCAAATCACTATTTATTTGCCATAATGCTGGCGTATTTCTGCAAATAAACAATTTCGTTTTCTACATTTATGAATCGACAATATCCCAAATTCCGAATTTTAAGTGGGAACAAATTCCACAAAATTTCTGAGATTAAATTGCACTTTGAAAAGTGGAATAGATTCCTACTCATGATGAAATAAACTCCCATGTGGAGCAGATGCCCGTGAAATTATTTCCTTGCACTGTCAAATTCCTATTTGCGTATTTCCTGTGACGTAGGCGGCATTCTGTACTGGCTTCTATACTGGCCAGGTTCGGATGTTAATCCAAATGGACTAAATCTACCCTGAATTTAGGGAAAGAAATATAACGGCTACGATATTCCGCTCTTTCAAAACTAAATGAACTAAAAACACATTAAAGGCACTCTCAAACCAACGCTAATGCGGATCGATTCGCAGCGAATCATTCACAATAGTAAAAAATATGACAACAACAAAAATTCGTCGTTGACAAACTAGCAAAAGAACAGAGCGTAACGAATGTTTTGCGTTGGTTCTGTCCCGAGATTTAACTAATTCAAAATCACAGGGAGTGATTGAGGTGAGTCACTTTTCGCCGAAAAACGATTTAACTAGTAAAAATGAGTAAATGGGCTTGTGAAATGAAATGTCAGACTAGTCGTCAGATATTTCCGCAGTGTATGTGTTGGTAAATATACACTTTTAAATGAGTATTTGTGCTTTTTCTCAAGAACTTTTATCAAACCTATTCATGTACAGGAAATGGAAAAAAAACAACGTATCTAGATAAAAACAACCACCCTTTTATTGATACTTTTTATTTTTATTATCTATAGCCCCCTGCGGGTAAGGGGAAAGAATATACCCGAGGTAGGCATGCCTGTCGTAAGAGGCGACTAAAATCCAAACTCCGTATACTGAGATTGATGTATACATAACTATGCAATGAGCAAAACAATAAGATATAGTACCCCAGGTGGCAGTCCAGGTTCACTGGAAAATCCACCCTCTTCGGAGGTCGGCTCTATGGATTCTGAGGAGAGCCAATTATTGCATTTAATAAATCCCTTCCTAAAAAGTGCAAGGGTATCTCGATCAACACCATCTAAATCGAGTTCAAAACCATCAAAATTCGGGCAAAAGAGTTCACCCGTCACGCCTGCGCGCGCCAAAATAGACTCAGATAAAACAAAAAATCTTGAAAAAGATAATAACGAACTTCGACAAAAACTTGATCAAGTAATGGAACTTTATCAAGAGCTAAAGAAAGAAGTCGATCTTCTTCAAAAAGAAAATGAGATATTGAAAAGCGAAAATCCTCCAATAAACTCAAAATCTAGCTTGCCACAAGTCAATAATTGTAGATATGAAACGGACGAAGAAGAGCTAGCACGTGAAACGGAGAAGTCCTCAAAGAAAAGATTGAGTAAAAAGCGTAAAGCTGGCTCTTCACCTGAAGCAGCCTCTTCTTTTGAAATAAGAGTTTCACCAAAACATGCGATAGTTAAAGTGTAATGACGCATTACAAAGCTGCACAACAACAACGAAAACACGAACAAATTACATGCGTTCTTGCACTACACCGAGCATTGAGTTCACACTCAGTTCAACATAGCCAAAACTCGGTGACATTAATTTGCAAAGGTTATTTCGTCATTTGCGAGGATATAATTCACACTTGGTTATTACCAAAAGGTTGCCTAGTAGAACCCAATAACTAACTAAGAACTAGACCGCGCATATAAATACGCCTAAACTCTTGGAGTAGGAGCCAGTCAGATTTCGATCGTCGGTAAGCAAGGATCAGTGGTAAGTAATTTGGATGGATGAACAGAGGCTTCCCCCCACCAGTGGTAAGGGGCTTCTTGTGAAGTATTCAAGTTTAATTACATTTTACCAGTTTCGACTGTGATTTACCAGTTTCGACTGTGATTTACCCACGATATGTGGTGATTGGCCCGTTTTACGGTGATTTACCAGTTTCGACTGTGATTTACCCACGTTAAGTGGTGATTTACCCGTTTTACGGTGATTTACCAGTTCCGACTGTGATTTACCCACGTTAAGTGGTGATTTACCCGTTTTACGGTGATTTACCAGTTTCGACTGTGATTTACCCACGATAAGTGGTGATTTACCCGTTTTACGGTGATTTACCAGTTTCGACTGTGATTTACCCACGGTAAGTGGTGATTTACCCGTTTTGAGGTGATTTACCAGTTTCGACTGTGATTTACCAGTTTCGACTGTGATTTACCCACGATAAGTGGCGATTTACTCGGAAGAGACGTGTTTCAACCGTGCCCCACGCCACCAGCTGGCCGACACCTATCGCAAAGGCTACACCGGACCCGTAACGCAGGCTGAGATTTCGGTGGGAAGAGCTACTACGAAAACCGGAATTATACATGAAGAATTTAACAAGTTGTATGAAATAAATTCAACCCCAGATTGTGAAATATAATAAAAGAAAATAACAAATAAAGACAAAGACCTATTTGATGTTAAATTTCGGTGTTTTATTTAACTAACCCTGGACACCGTGAGCATACCCCGGCTGGAAAATCTAAAACACCCTCACATTTTGGCGCCCGAACAGGGACTATAAGGTCCACCACCGAAGAACCGAATTAAAACCCCACCGTAAAAGGGGACCTGAACAACATTATCAAATTACCGACCGCATCCAGACCGTATTTAAAAGGAAAAAAAAAAACACCGCACAGCACTTTACCGTTCACCGAACCTCACTTTACCTCACCGCACTTAACCGTTAACCGCACCGCATTTTACCGTTCACCGCACAGCACTTTACCGTTCACCGAACCTCACTTTACCACACCGCTCTTTACCGTTAATCGCACCGCATTTTACCGTTCACCGCACCGCACTTTACCGTTCACCGCACCGCACTTTACCGTTTACCGCACCGCACTTTACCGTTAACCGCACCGCACTTTACCGTTCACCGCACTGCACTTTACCGTTTACCGCACCGCACTTTACCGTTAACCGCACCGCACTTTACGGTTCACCGCACCGCACTTTACCGTTTACCGCACCGCACTTTACCGTTCACCGTACCGCACTTTCCCGTTTGCCCGATAATATGAGCCGAATCGTATATACCCCGATAGCCAGACACGCTAAAACCGCACCGAATACCATAATTTTACACCGTCAGAGTGTAAAACCGTACCCAAATAATTTTTTTTTGATTGATAATGTTTCCTCTTTTGGGAAAAGCTAAAATTAAAATGATGTCAGATGATGAACCTGAATTCGACGTATTTGCTAGTATAGGCGCAATTTACCTATTGAACAAGCAAGAGATCGTGGAGCGAATGGCCCAATTTAACCTGGATACAGAGGGAACCCTGCCAACCCTCAGAGCCCGTTTTAGCGCCTACATTAAGGAAGCGAGACTGCGGAAGTCGACGCTAAACCTCCTAATAGAGGTAGAAAAGCTGGCCCTAGACCGAGAATTCCGAGACGACGACTCTAGCCAAGCAGCAGAGCAGTCCAACGACGGAGAGGAATCAGACCAAACCACTCACAATACCACGCGCAAAGAAGGGGTTAAGGATTACTTTTTCTGCGTGCCATCACGAGATAAACTCCGCGCAGGTACGATTCAAACCAAAGCGCAAATTGGCCTACCCGGGGCCAAGGTGAATACTTTGCCGCCAGCAACCGCACACAGTACCCAGCACATGCCCGACCAGCCGATACAACGACTAATACCGACTAGACAATATGAGCCTACTACGAAAGGCCGTATGGTTCTGAGCCGCGAAGCCGAAGTGATGAATATCGTCCGAAAATGGGGGGTAAGGTTCGACGGCACTGGCAACGCGTCCGAATTGATCAAACGATTGGAAGAATTAATCGAGTGCTATAGGATCCCACCACAGGAGATGGTTCGTACCTTACCCGAAATACTAAGAGGTACGGCGTTGGAGTGGTATCGTATTAATCGATCGCAATTTTTGACATGGGCCGATTTCCACAAAGCCTTCTTAGAACATTTCTTACCAATCCGATATATCAATAAATTAGAAGATGAAATTGCGCGAAAACGACAAGGCCAAAGATTTCATCCGATCTATGCAGTACCTGATCCACCAACACCCTGCCATGAAGGTAGAAGAAAGCACCGACAAAATTTATGACCGACTCAGACCGGAATACCATCTCTATGTTCGGAGAAAGGATTTCCGCACGCTAGAAGAGCTAATGGAACTGGTAGAAGAGTACGAGTATATTAACCACGAAAACCGCAGTATGGCGCCAACAGTGAGTAGACCCGTACCCCGGAGCCCACCTGTACCTATGCGGGACCAACCCGACTGCCCGCAAGTAAGAACAAATAACGAGGCTTATGACCGAAACACTCACTGTTGGAACTGTAAGCAAAGGGGGCACAACAAAGCTAACTGCAGGCGGCCCTTCCGTATGTTTTGTTCCTTCTGCGGAGAAGACGGGCGAATGACTGCCAGTGCCGCTCGCATAGAGCATCGGCAATATGCGACTGCGCAAATGACGGGGTAGCATGCAGTGGACTAAGTGAACTGCAGGAGCCTCTCCATACAAACAGGTCTCCAATACAAAAAGAACAAGAGGGTATACCGACGTCGTGGTCGGTAAATGTTGTCGAGGAAACAAAGGACGACAACGCTTGCTTGGCCATCCAAAGTAGAACGGACCCACGAATGTTCGTCAAAATAACTATCTGTGGATACCCAACAACGGCGTTACTTGATACGGGAGCCACTAAATCGTTCGTAAACGAAGAAGTTCTTACCTTGCTGAGGAGAATAAAGGCACCCGTTACATACGAGTTGCACCGAGTGCACCTGGCCGATGGTACGAGTATGCCCACTCGTGAACACTTCCAAGTAGACGTAAGGATAGGTGACCAGAAGATACGCGGGGAGATTACATACCTCAAAAACTTGGCTGAAAAGGTTATCCTTGGCATGGATACCTTAAGGAAATTGGATCTTTCGATTACCCTGGGGAAGACGGAAATACTCGTCAACAACGGTAGACCGCCGGCGCCTCGGCGGGATCATCTGTGTTTATTAGTAGGGACGCCTTTATCCCCGGAGCAAGAAGGACAACTGAACAACTTGCTTAATCAGGAATTGCCCAAATTTGCAATGCTGAATAGTACAACTAATGCAGCCGTTCACAGTATTAAAACGCAGGAGCCCATCCGGCAAAGATATTACCCAAGAAACCCGGCTATGCAGAAGGTGATCGATGAGGAAATAGACGAGCTGTTACGTACTGACAAAATAGAGCCTTCCAAAAGTCCGTATAGCTCTCCAATCGTACTTTTTTTTTTTTTTACACTTCAGATTCTATGAGTGTAGAGAGCTTAGATCAAGCTGCAACCTACAAACAAGGGCTCATCATAAGTGCATGTGTTAGTGGTTAGTAAAATAATGCAAACTAACACATGCTTACAAATAACTACAAAAATAACTAGTGTACAAAATTACAAAAATCAAATACCTAATAAACAAAATTATACAATAAAAAAAAAACATTGAAAGTGTCTTAATAGATATATAAGACGGTCACGATTGTGGAGCACTGGTTCGAAACAATGTTTTCAATCCCATTTTACCTATATTAAAATCAATGGAGGAAGCATTTAAATTGAAAAGCTTACACATTCGGCTTAAAGGTTCATGAATTCCGTAGTTAGTACGATGAAAATCGACATGTAAAAGTTCAAATCTTCGCAGGTGGTGAGATCCTCTGCGATAATTTATGCCAATACAGGCTAACAAGTCAGGAGCATCAATTTCCCCATTTAAAAGTTGCTGAAGAAATATTAAGTCATTATTAACCCGCCTTTGATATAAAGTTTGGACCTGCAGCAGTTGGATCCGATGTTCATATGGTGGAAGGTTATATGGATCAGCCCAAGGGAGACCTTTCAGGGCAAAACGAATGAATTTATGTTGTATTGATTCAATACGACTTTTATGAATTTCATAGAAGGGTGACCAAACTTGAGAGGCATACTCAAGATGAGGTCTTACATAACAGTTATATAGAGAAAGGGTAATATACGGGTCGTTAAATTCTTTTGCCCAACGTTTTATAAATCCAAGCATAGAGCTCGCTTTTTTTACAATGTAATTTATGTGTTCTGTGAATTCTAAATTAGAACTAAACTGAACACCCAAATCCTTGAAACTAAAGACACGGCATAGTTTGTGCTGCGAAATAGAATAATTAAAAGCACTTGCAACTCGTTTTCTTGAGAAAGTTATTGTTTGGCATTTAACAGGGTTTAGGTTAAGACCGTTTTTATCACACCATAGAGTGAAGCTGTCAATATCATCCTGCAAGAGACTGTGGTCATGATCAGATCTTATTGTCTTGAAAATCTTCATATCATCCGCAAATATAAGAATTTCACTAGAACGTATACATGAGACAACATCATTTATAGCAAGAATGAATAGAAAAGGGCCCAAATGACTTCCCTGAGGTACACCCGAGAGAGCGTTAAATGGGTTTGAGAAAGAGTGTCGAAATTTTACCTGGTAGGATCTATTTCCCAGGTACGATTTTATCCAATCTATAAAGAAAGGTGGAAAGCCGAAAGCTTTAAGTTTGAATAAAATAATATTGTGACTAAGTTGATCAAATGCTTTAGAAAAGTCAGTGTAAATGCAGTCAACTTCACTACCATTTTCTAAAGCATTGGAGCATTTGTGTAAGAAGGTAAGGAGATTTGTTACCGTTGATCTTCTTTGCATAAATCCATGCTGTTTTGCACATATTAAATTTTTACTATGAAAAGCCAAGCTTTCACAAATAACTTTTTCGAAAAGCTTCGGTATACAAGACAGTTTTGATATAGGCCTATAGTTTTTAATATCGTTCCTATCACCCTTTTTGAAAACTGGAGTTAAAAATGATTTTTTCCATAAGCAAGGAAACTTCCCTGATTTTAAAGAAAGCTGAAATAAAGATTGAAGAGGCTGAAATAATATATGTCTGCACCTTTTTAATACTATTGGGGGAATTCCGTCTGGACCAGACGAGTAATCATCATTTAACAATGAAAGATATCCTAAAACAGTGCTCAGTTGCACAGGTATATTACTACAATTCGTTTGGGAATAGATATGTAAATTTTTAAAATAACTTTCGTCAACAACGACAGGCGTATCAACGAAAGAATAGCGAAAATTTTTCGCAAATGCGTTGCAAATATCGGTATTATTTTGTAGCGAACAGTTTTCGTATACAAAATTCACCGGATAGCCGTCCGAGTTCTTCTTTGTGTTGACAAATTTCCAAAATGACTTAGGATCCTCTTTTAAACAGCTTCCCATTTCATTTAAATACCTATTATAAAGTGATTTTGAAAGAGTTTTGAACTCTTCAAAAATTGCAATATAAGAACTGTGATCAATTTGTGAATTAGTTTTTAAGAAGGTTTTCCACGCCCTATTTCTCTTGTTACGGAGTGATCTAAGCTCCTTCGTATACCATGCATGGCAAACGTTGGAGTTTTTCGATATTTTTAAGGGTATAGAATCATTCATACAACTATAAAATATTGAATAAAAAATAGAAACTGCTTCATCAATATTAGTGCATGCTGATAATATGTTACCAATGTCAGAACTAACAAGTTTTTCAGAGAGCAATTCATAATTAGCCTTTTTGAAGTCAAATATGTAAGAACAATCATAAGAATTACTATTCACTGTGAGATGGCTATTCAAGTCAAGGAAAATATCCAGGGGAGGATGGTAACTATCTATATTAGTAATCCCGAATCTAGATTTCAGAACAAGAGTACTAATAGCGTCCGAGGAAAATACCAAATCGAGAACTCGATTTTTAGAATTTTTAATACAGCTTACTTGCTGTAAGTCACTAGTACTAATTTTATCAAGTAAAAAGAGCTCCGATTGTGCAGAATTTAAAGAAGCTTCTTGGCATGATTCATCTTCAGAAGAGACCCAATCAATAAACGGTAGATTGAAATCACCCAGAAGTAAAATATTGCTGTTAGAGCAACATGAGTCCATTACAAAATCTAAGGCCATAGAAAGCTCATTAAAAACTGCTTCAGAACTTTTAGGGGGTATGTAAGCATTTAATATGTAAATATATTTTGACTGTAAAGTTATTTTTATACAGATTAATTCGATGGATAAATTGAAAGGAAAGGAAACAGAAGAAGATATATAATGATTACGCACAGCAATCAAAACGCCACCTCCCATTTCTTTTGGTCTATCTACATGACGATCTTTTCTATAAACTAAAAACTCTTGACAAAAGAGTTCTGTGTCCAAAAAACATGGATTGAGCCAAGTTTCGGTCAAAGCAAAGATGTCATGTGGAAATGCCTGAGAGTTCATATAAATATCAGCAGTTTTGCTGCGTAGCCCTCTTACATTTTGGTAAAAGAGGGTAATTCTATCTAGTTTTTTGCTGCTGTAATATTTTGTAGGGAGTGTTTAGGATTGTTCTTTCTTTTAGTAGTAAATTCCTTTATAAGAACTTCACTAGGCCAATTACTTCTATCGCAAATTGAATCAAAGTACGAAGATTGAGTTACTATTTTAAAAGACGACACGAAGCTATTTGCTTTACTTATTTTGGTGCACTTGACAGACAATTTGTTAGGGATACAATTTTTAGATACTAGATGAGAAACAATATCATCAGGAATAATATCAGGTTCAAGGCGAGAAACAAATATCGTTTTAGGTTTAGATACAGCCTTTAAAGGTCTTAAATCATTGCTAGCGTGAGCTTTAAGCACAGGAGTCTCATCGGAGACTGTACATGGACCCGTAATAAAAATTTGATTCTCATTATCGACAGAACAAGGTATCGGTAAATTTGAAACATTCCTGATATTTGAGCGTTTAGGGGGTGGACTACAGTTTCTAACAACTTTGGAGTTATCACGACTCCTTTTTTTACTTTTATTTTCAACTAACACGAAATCAGTTGAAGCAGAAGAGCTAGATTGAGCAGGTAGGTCTTCACTATTTTGAGAAATCAAGATAGTTTCCTGCACTAAATCTTCAGTCGAGGTGGCGGTATCCACTAACTTGTTTTTAAAAGAAAAAGAATTCATTTTAGAGACTGCAGTATTAAAACTAATAAGTAATTCTTCAAAACCCTTTGAAATTTTATTAATATCAGTTTTAAAAGAGGACATTTTAAAAGCAAGTTGGGACAAAGATAAGTTACGGCAAGCGGTACAATACCAGTAAGCAAACTTTGAGTGCGTTATCTTTTCGATAAATGCATTGGTTGAGCCAATACATTTGGCATGGTAAAGATTACCACAAGGTCCAAAACAGGCAAAAAGTGGGGAAGGATTAGAGCCTTCGGAGCAATTTTCCGCAGAGCAGGCCATTTTTGAAGAAAATAAAAAAAAATAAAAACAAATAATAGAAATTAGTTTAAAAAATAAATTAATTTGAAAGAGAAGAAAAAATAAATTTAATTTAAAAATATTAGTAAAGAAAAAGAACGACACATGGAGAGTCTGCGTTGATTACAGGCAATTAAACCAGATCTCCATCATGGATGCGTATCCGTTGCCCCAAATCAATGCAATACTGGACAAGCTAAAACAAGCCAAGTTCATATCGACCATTGATTTAAAGCAAGGGTATTGGCAGATACCATTGGACAAGGCGTCTAGAGCCTCTACCGCATTTACAGTACCCGGACGAGGTTTGTTCCAGTGGAAAGTTCTGCCTTGTGGACTCAACTCGTCGGCGGTGACGTTCCAAAGGATGTTGGATTCGGTCTTAGGACCTGAGATGGAACCTTTTGCTTTTGCATACCTGGACGATATTATAGTAGTAAGCAGGTCCTTTCAGGAACACCTTCGACATTTGCAAGAAGTGTTTCATAGGCTCCAACAGGCTCACTTGCGGATCAACGGAGAAAAATGTACTTTTTGCAAAAGGGAGTTGAAATATCTGGAACACGTCGTAAGCGACCAAGAAATAGCTACCGATCCCGATAAGATAGCCGCTGTCAAAGAACTCAAGGATCCCAGAAATGTGAAAGATCTGCGCCGGGTGTTAGGAATAGCATCATGGTATCGGCGTTTTATAAAGGATTTTTCCATTATTGCCACGCCCCTCACAAAATTATTGAAGAAAAACCAGGCCTGGGAATGGGCCGAAGCTCAACAAGAGGCGTTCGCAAATTTAAAAAAGAAACTCACAGAGGCTCCGGTACTGAAATGCCCAGATTTCGAGCTACCCTTTACGCTACAGACAGATGCCAGCCACTTTGGCTTAGGGGTGGTACTGTCGCAAAACACTAAGGGACAAGAACGGGTGATCGCGTACGCCAGCCGCACTTGGACCCCTCTAGAGATCAAGTACTCGGTAACGGAAAAAGAGTGCTTAGCCATCCTGTGGGGAATACGGAAAATGAGTCCGTACTTGGAAGGATACCATTTTACCGTGGTGACGGACCATCACTCACTAAAATGGCTGCACTCGCTGGAGAACCCATCCGGAAGATTGGCCAGGTGGGCCATTGAATTACAACAATACGACTTCGAAATACATTACCGCAAAGGAACCATGAACGTGGTAGCCGACGCCCTATCAAGGGATCCCTTACCAATACAAGAGAGCGACCTATATACCGTTTACGACAAGCCCGAGGACTGGATCCAGACGAAAATTCAGGAGGTGCAAGCAAACCCTACCAGGTACCCGGAGTACCAAGTAATAGATGGAAAGTTATATCGAAAATTCAAAACACACCCGCTGGCCGAAAAGGCGTCCCAATGGAAATGGTGTGTACCCATCACCGAAAGGGAGGCAGTAATCAGAAATCATCACGACGCCGTCGCAGCAGGACATATGGGAGTGGCCAAAACCATAGCCCGAGTGGCGCAGCTACACTATTGGAGAGGTATTTATCGGGACATAGCCAAGTACGTCGGGAATTGTGCTACTTGTAACGAGTACAAACCTTCGCAACAGAAAGCGGGAGGCATGATGTATACAACCCAGACTGAAAATCCATGGGATTTGGTTTGTGTTGACTTCATGGGGCCGTTCCCAAAATCAATGAAGGGGAATACAATGCTGGCAGTCTTTACCGACAAATTTACTAAATGTGTGGAAGCCATACCTATGAGGGCGGCCACTGCCACGGGCCTGATTAAGGGTTTGAGAGAAAAGATTATATATAGGTTCGGAGTACCAAAGACAATTCTATCCGACAACGGTTCCCAATTCACCAGCCTAGTATTTCGCGAGTTTTTGGAGGACTTAGGGATCCAGCAGAGGCTTACAGCACCCTACACCCCGCAGGAAAACCCCACGGAACGAGTAAACCGAGTGAACGATGATAGTTCAATTCGTCCAGGATAATCATCGCACTTGTGATGAGCACTTGCCGGAACTTACATTTGCCATCAACACCAGCATCACCAATCAACCGGATTTACGCCAGCGTTCCTTAATTTCGGCCGGGGAATGAGAACACCAAACCAAACCGAAGTACCAGTGAAAGGAGGGGAAGAAGGAGGAAAGGAGGAAAAGAGCATACGGACAAGAGAACTATTCCGAACGACAAGAAAGGTTGAAGGCGTTGTACCAACTTGTCGGGGAAAACCTGCAACGGGCCTCAGAAAATCAAAGCAAGCACAATAACCTAAGGGAAAGGGCGTGGAAACCAAAAATCGGCGACCTGGTCTACCGAAAAATACGCGTTCTCTCATCGGCACAAAAACAATTCACCGAGAAGTTGGCGCAACGTTATGTAGGTCCGTACAAAGTAACTAAGTTCGTGTCACCAGTCATCGTGTTGTTACAAGGAGAAGAAAAAAATACCCGCCGTCGCCAAACCACAATCAGATGCCATATACGAGACTTGAAGGGTAAGAGCAGCGAGGAGCAGGGCAGCCAGTTAATAGCACTATCAAGCAAAATAAAAACAGCAGACGGCGGCTCGAAAAAAAATTGTGCGCCTAAAGTTTATTTTGTTTTTATCCAAAAGGCAACGGTGACTCAGACTATTATAAAAGGGAATGGGCTCGTAAGCTCTCAGTCGATCGCCAGCAGTCAAGAAATTCACTTCGAAGTCAATACAGCGGTAGTAATGGACAGTGAAAAAATAAGGAGTTCAGTTAGCAGTCCTAAGGATAGACCGGTTTTCCAATCGGTACTCGTCATTCCGCGAAGGAATCGAGGAGGGACAAGGGGAACAGGGCAGCAACAGCCACCCCGACGAGATCACCACCAGGCTCGTGTTAACCAGGATAGAGCGGGACCCAGCCATTCCAGCAACAAGAGGAAGCCGCCACCCCACCGAAGGCATCGCAGAGGCGAGGGAATAACCGACCAGGGCAAGAAGACGGAACCCCAGATTAAGCGACACCAAGTTCAGGTCGAAGGAGCGACCAGCCCCGACAAGCCACAACAACCAACGCAGCACCAACTACCGGCCGAGAGGCCTAGCGAATTGGCTAGCCATTCAAGCGCTGACAGGAAGGGAGCGGGGACACCGTCACCTCCACAAAAAAAACCCACGACGAGGCCACCCCCGGGGTCAACACCTATAGCTGAGGTAAGCGCTTTCGTCGACCTGACGTTGTCCCCGGCAACGGAGGCAGCGGTACACGGAGAGGGGCTGCCCATAACCCCTGGCAGAAGCATCCAGCACCTGATAAGCGGAGACGGACCCGCAGCCTCAACGTCAAAAGGTATAGTGCCCTACATTACCCCGGCTTCAAATTGGTGTCGCAAAATAAAAGAGCAGGAGGACACCACGACAGGCGCCTCAATACAGATGCCAGAGTGGGGCAACGTAGCTACCCCAACCTTTCCGCAAATAATCAGACCGACATCGTCAGCCCAGATATGGTGCCAGCCAATTATGCCACCGGCACAAGCCATTTACTATATGAATGTCGATCCGCAACTCCAAAGACCGGTGCCGGATCAGCAGGGACCCACCGAGACAGAGGCACTACCAGTTCCTATGGCAATAGACCCGTTCGCCGGCATCAATATCCGGGGTCATAGGCGATACAACGTCCAATATCGGCGTCAGCACCTGATTTTCAAACGGAGCTATGGACAGGTAACCGCGGTAATAAAGAGGCCAGGTGTGGCCCAACTTTCGAACGGGGAGCAGGAGAAAACCGTGAAGTTTTAGGACAAGTTGTTTTTTTTTTTGCTAATTTTTTTTTTGAATTATGTTTAAAATTATATTGTTAAAATTACGAATAAGTTTTTTTGTTTTGCTTTTTTGGAATCTTATGTTTTTTTTTGCTAATGAAAGCATTTTATAGTTCTATATATAAAAAAACAATAGTTAAAACAAAAAAGAATGGATTAAAAAAAAAAAAAATAATAAAGAAAAAAAAACCGACAAAAAAAAAATTTAGAAAACAAAAAAAAAGGTGTTTGCGATAAGAAAAAAAAATGGGTAAAAAAAAACCTTTAAAAATCATTCACCGTTGCAGAAGGACAAGACGAGGAAGTCCTCGTTTTCTAAAGAAGGGGGGAATTGTAATGACGCATTACAAAGCTGCACAACAACAACGAAAACAAGAACAAATTACATGCGTTCTTGCACTACACCGAGCATTGAGTTCACACTCAGTTCAACATAGCCAAAACTCGGTGACATTAATTTGCAAAGGTTATTTCGTCATTTGCGAGGATATAATTCACACTTGGTTATTACCAAATGGTTGCCTAGTAGAACCCAATAAGACCAACAAAAAGTAAGAAAAAGGAAGCAAAAAGAAGGAAAAGAAAAAAAGGAAGCAAAAGAAGCAAAAGTAGAAGAAGAAACAAGCAGAAGCAGGGAACTAGACCGCGCATATAAATACGCCTAAACTCTTGGAGTAGGAGCCAGTCGGATTTCGATCGTCGGTAAGCAAGGATCAGTGGTAAGTAATTTGGATATTAACAGAGGCTTCCCCCCACCAGTGGTAAGGGGCTTCTTGTGAAGTATTCAAGTTTAATTACATTTTACCAGTTTCGACTGTGTTTTACCTACGATAAGTGGTGATTTACCCGTTTTACGGTGATTTACCAGTTTCGACTGTGATTTACCAGTTTCGACTGTGATTTACCCACGATATGTGGTGATTGACCCGTTTTACGGTGATTTACCAGTTTCGACTGTGATTTACCAGTTTCGACTATGATTTACCCACGATATGTGGTGATTGACCCGTTTTACGGTGATTTACCAGTTTCGACTGTGATTTACCAGTTTCGACTGTGATTTACCCACGATATGTGGTGATTGACCCGTTTTACGGTGATTTACCAGTTTCGACTGTGATTTACCAGTTTCGACTGTGATTTACCCACGTTAAGTGGTGATTTACCCGTTTTACGGTGATTTACCAGTTTCGACTGTGCTTTACCCACGATATGTGGTGATTTACCTGTTTTACGGTGATTTACCAGTTTCGACTGTGATTTACCCACGATAAGTGGTGATTTATCCGTTTTACGGTGATTTACCAGTTTCGAATGTGATTTACCAGTTTCGACTGTGATTTACCCACGATAAGTGGCGATTTACCCGGAAGAGACGTGTTTCAACCGTGCCCCACGCCACCAGCTGGCCGACACCTATCGCGAAGGCTACACCGGACCCGTAACGCAGGCCGAGATTTCGGTGGGAAGATCTACTACGAAAACCGGAATTATACATGAAGAATTTAACAAGTTGTATGAAATAAATTCAACCCCAGATTGTGAAATATAATAAAAGAAAATAACAAATAAAGACAAAGACCTATTTGATGTTAAATTTCGGTGTTTTATTTAACTAACCCTGGACACCGTGAGCATACCCTAGCTGGAAAATCTAAAACACCCTCACAAAAGAAAAACCTGTTAAGGAACGGCCCCCACCACCGATAAATGTTATCGGTATTGCGGAGTATAACAAGTTGCAAACCATATTAAAGGCATTATTACCATCGGCTTTTAAAATTATTTCACTATACAACAACAAGTGGAAAGTTTGTGTGAAAGACCCCGAAAGTTATCGTCTTCTGTCACGAAAACTAAAAGAAGAAAAAGTAGAATGGTATACCTATGAAAATAAGTCGGAAAGACCCCTACGTGTTGTGGCAAGAGGTCTACACGCATCATGCTTAAAAGACGATATTATTAGTGATCTAAAAGAGTGCAACCTCAAAATCTTAGATGCGACGAACATTGTCAAAAGAGAGAAACAGAAAAAAGAGGGTGAAGCGATAGTTGTACAACGTGGTCTCCCACTATTTATACTTTTGTTCGATAAGACTGAAAAATTAGATGAAATTTATAAAATTAAAACAATTCTAAACATCGTAGTTAGGATCGAACCTCTAAGAAAGAGCACAAGGTTAATCCCTCAGTGTAAACGCTGCCAAGAATTCAATCACACCCAAACCTATTGCAAAAAGGAGCCAAGGTGTGTAAAATGCGCTGGAAAACATCTAACTGTTGACTGCAACGGAAAAAGCGAAAGTCCACCGACGTGCATTAATTGTAATGGAAATCACCCAGCGAGTTATAGGGGCTGTAAAGTAGCTAAAGAATTACAAAACCGACGATCAAAATCTGCCCAAATACAAAGAAACCCACCAAGGCAATTAGAAACCGCAATTCCTAAGAGTGTTAAATCTACGAAAGGTCCAAAACCTAGTATCCGTAAGGAAAAGAAAACAGTGTCAGTACCTTCGGAGAAAATATCGAAGCAAGGAAATGCAGAAACATATGCCCAAATAGCGGCAAAAAATATACCCGTAATTAAAGACACTGAAACAGACCCGGTTTCGAAAGTCTTTTCAATAATTTTGTCAAAACTTGAAGAACAATGTGAAACAAATAAACTTATCTTTGATAGGTTAAGTAAGCTCGAAAATTGTTTTCGACCCAAACCTCTTTCAAAAAATATATGATGGAAAAGCTTAAAATTCTAACGTGGAATGCCAACGGATTATGGCAAAAACTTGGAGAATTGGAGATGTATATGCAAGAAAATGATATTGACATATGTTTGATATCAGAAACGTATGCCAAAAATGAATCAAATCTTAAAATCCACGGGTTTCATGACTACCACGCCATTCATCCATCAAACAAAGCAAGAGGTGGATCATCATTGTATAAAAAAGAATGCATTGAACACTCGATAGGCCTTAAAATAGAGGCGGAATCAATGCAATTGAGTAGTGTACAGGTTAAAACTAAGAATATTCCTCTCAATGTCTCTTCCATATATTGCCCTCCGCGTTGCAAAATTGATAAGAGTGAATTTACGACATTGATAAAGTCACTAAGTCCAAATTTAATTGTTGGTGGTGACTTTAATGCAAAGCACACCTTCTGGGCCTCACGATGCATATCTCAAAAGGGTCGCATGCTATATGAAGCAGGAATGGAAAATAATTGTGACTTTCATTCGACTGGCAAGCCAACTTACTGGCCAACTGATCCGTCGAAAATACCTGACCTAATCGATTTATTCATGGTAAAAGGAATACCTTCTAGCCGTATAGAAATTTCAGAGGGCTATGACCTCTTCTCAGATCATTCTGCCGTCGTACTCACTATGAGCGAAAGCCTTGTTAAAATTGAAAAACCACCCAGGTTAACAAACAGTAAAACCAACCAGAATGGATTTAAAAAAGGTATCGAGGACAACGTTGAGTTAAGAGTATCATTACAAACGCCTCTTGAGCTTGAAGACGCAGTAGATGCCTTTGTTCATATAATACAAAAAGCAGCTTGGGATATCAAAGGCTAATGCCTCGCTTTAAAGATATAAAATATCCGCAAGAAATAAAAGATTTAGTGAAAGAGACACGAAAAGCACGTAAAAAATGGCAGCAAACCCGTGCTCCTCAACACAAAGCTCATTTAAATCGCTTGAGTAATATGCTAAAAACGGCGATATCAGATTTCAAAAACCTTGAAGTTGAAAATTACCTTGAAGGCTTGACAGCGGGGAAAGAATCCAACTACTCACTTTGGAAAGCTATAAAAACAACGAAAAAACCAAAGCTTCCAGTGCCCCCGATTAAGAAAAGCCAAAATGAATGGGCTAAAAGTGACAAAGAAAAAGCGACGGTATTCGCCGATTACTTAGAGGAAACATTTAAACCGTTTGATGGGCAAGAACTCAACGAAAATATTAATATGAATTTTACCTCTAATGAAAGCTACATAACGAGAAATGCTACACTTGCCGAATTAAAAAGAGAAATAAAGAAGCTTAAGTCCAACAAAGCTCCAAGATGTGACTTAATAACGGCAGAGATTTTAAAAATGCTCCCTCCTAAAGGGTTTATCAACCTCCTTTACATAATAAATGCCGCTCTAAGGTTAGAATATGTTCCGAGCCAATGGAAAGTTGCGGAAGTCATAATGGTATTGAAACCTGGCAAACCATCTCACGAAAAGAAGTCTTACAGGCCGATTTCGCTTCTTCCTATTATATCAAAAGTTTTTGAAAGAATACTACTCCTGCGCCTGCAACCGATAATAGAAGAGAAACAATTAATACCTGAACATCAGTTCGGATTTAGAAGCAAGCATTCGACAATTGATCAAGTGCATAGAATTACTGACGTTATTGAGAGAGCTCTTGAAGAAAAGAAAATCTGTTCGACTGTCTTTTTGGACGTGTCGCAGGCGTTTGACAAGGTGTGGCACGAACGCCTCAAATTCAAATTAAGACAAGTTTTGCCTGAAGGACTTTACAGCATTCTAAACGGATATCTAAATGAAAGACTTTTTCGTGTAAGACACGGAAATAACTATTCTGATTTTAAAGAAATAGTGGCTGGAGTACCACAAGGAAGTGTATCAAGGCCAGTTCTGTACCTTTTATTTACACGCGATATACCTCAAACAGATGACACTATTGTAGCCACGTTTGCTGATGATACTGCAATACTAGCAGTAGGCAAAACGATTAGCGAAGCTACAATTAAATTACAAAATGCTCTTAATAATGTTAATGAGTGGACGAAAACATGGCGAATAGCGCTCAATGAACAAAAGTCAGACCACGTGGACTTTACGTATAAAAAAATAAATAGATTACCCTTCTTTCTTAATACCGCTCGTGTTCCATTTGCAAATGAGGCAAAGTATCTGGGAATGACTCTAGACGCGAAATTAAAATGGAAGCCGCACGTGAAAAAGAAATGCGAAGAACTAAAAAGTAAATTAAGAGATATGAACTGGTTACTCGGTAAATATTCAAAGCTTAGTATTGAAAATAAATTGATTTTATACCGACAGGTTCTTAAACCTGTTTGGACTTATGGTATACAACTTTGGGGTTGTACCTGCGATACAAACTTAAATAACTTACAAACGTTTGAAAATAAATTGCTTAGGTCATTTGTAAATGCTCCGTGGTATATAAGAAACGAAGATCTTCATAGGGATCTCGGGATTCCTACGGTGCGGGAGGAAATAAAAAGTTTCGCGCGAAAACATAGAAATCGACTATTAGAACACGCTAATTCAACGATTATTGACATTCTTGACGAGTCGAATTTAGTACGCCGTCTGCGAAGAACAAAACCTTCCGACTTGGTGCGGTGAACAGAAAACCGCTTTAAAATCGCGGATTAAGCAGGAACTTTCACCGGAAAGTAACCTGCAACACGTTACTTAACTTCGTTAAAAATAAATTGCTAGATAAGTTTCAACTTAGTTGCAATCGGGAAGTGGAGGTGGTTTTAGTGTAGTAAGAATCTCACACTTCTATGAGCACGCGTTTTTCGGTCCTCATAGAGCCTGAATAGCAGGTTTTGCACCTACCCACGGGAAAATAACCACCACTCTGTCACTATTAACAATTAATTTCTCAAGGATGAAAACGCCCATTAAACTTTAATTAAGACAAACACAATTACTGAAATCAAAGATACTCCATTATTAAGATTCCAAAATGTTTACATAGTTGTATTTGTTATTTCTATTCACGTCCATTATTGGTGATGTAAAGCAAATAATCAAGCGTGATGAGAGTGACAGAGGTAAAATTTATTCCTTTTATATTAAGTCTTTTTTTCATGCTCGAAACTAAACTTTTTAACCACTTTAAAAAATTTGATTTTGAAAAAAACTTTGGCGAGGCTATGGCGAGACTAAAGAGAGATGATGGCAAAATATGCTCATTGCCAAAAACCAGGTGTAAATGTCATGGCGAGACCAAAGCGAGAATATAGGGAGACAACTACGACATAAATTCCCGTGTAAATGGAAATGGCGAGACCACATCGCGACGAGCTTAGTGACCACGATACTGGAAACTACGTTTGGACGACCATGGCGAGAGACATATGAGTCGTCGTCGTCGTTTTCGCTTTAACTCGATTTCCAAAAAAACGACTGAAAATTATAACTAATTCTTGGTAAACTGGGTTGAACAACTTTTGGTTTGATACGAGGGTGGGTCAATAAGTCCGTGACTTTTTGAATTTCTGACCTCTTTACTGAAACAGCAACACTGCTCCTGTCAACAGGCATCTGTCAGTTGACTCCTGTCAAAATTTAAACTTGCTGCGTCAGTTAGTTTGTGTTTGACAGCTATTTTTATCAGACTACTCACTAATTTGAGGAGAAAATGGAAAAAAGTGAATTTCGTGTGCTTATTAAGCATTATTTCTTGCGAAAAAAAACCATTACCGAGACCAAGGCTAGGCTTGATAAATACTATGGGGACTCTGAACCATCGATTTCAATGGTAAAAAAGTGGTTTACTGAATTTCGTTGTGGCCGTACAAGCACTGAAGATGCCGAACATCCTGGACGCCCAGTTGAGGTCTCTACACCCGAAACAATCGAAAAGATTCACGATATGGTGTTGGCCGACCGTAGATTGAAAGTGCGAGAGATTGTGGAAGCCGTAGGGATCTCGCATGGCTCAGTGGTTTCAATTATATAACAACTTCACAGGAAGGTTTGGCGTTGCTTAATCGCAATATGGAGGAGTTTTTGCTCCGTTTTGTAACCGTGGACGAAACATGGATCCATCACAACACACCAGAGACCAAACAACAAAACAAAACAGAGGGTTTCTAAGGGTGAATCGGGTCCAAAGAAGGCCAAGGTGGGTTTGTCAGCCAATAAAGTTATGGCGACTGTTTTTTGGGATGCACGCGGGATAATCCACATTGACTACCTTCAAAAGGGAAGAACAATCAATGGGGCATATTATGCCAACTTATTGGGCTATGAATTGCTCCCTCATCCATCCTATTCAGTCATCGACTAACTTCGCTCAGAGTCGGTTGTAGCTATTTCTTAAAATGTCTAAGATTTGTGCAAGTTGCGATCTCGCAATTAAACGTTCTAAAAATACGGAATTCGTTGAATGCGGATATTTCTGTGGTCGTAATTTTCATAAAAACTGTGCCGAATTATCTGATGAAGAGTATAAATTATTAATTAATCGCAATTTATTTTGGAAATGCAACTCTTGTACTAACTTTAACCTTTCCACCTTCATAAATAATTTTCATGAGCTCTCCACAAGTGTTAGTGAGATTAAAAATGATATAATCGCTCTCAAATCATTATTTGTTAATAGCTCTCCTCCCCGAAAAACCGCCAAGAAAAACACCATAGACTCTTTAAGAGAATCTGAATCACCCTCCCTTAACCTTCATAATATTACCATTCACTCTCAGAAAACCAATCTACCGTCTCCTTCTGTCAGCAAAGCTCTGGGAACGGAAAATGTCAACTATCCAATAATAAATTCATTATCATCTCTTCAAATGAATCCCGACTCACCACAACCAGCTATTATCAATTCTTCGATACCTACAATTCAGAATAACTCCGATTGGAAATCAGCTCGTCCCAATAAAAAATCTTCAAGTGCAAGAAAAGTAATCGGCACTGACTCTTCATCTACTCTATGTGCCCTACCGGATTACAAGTGGCTTCACCTATCAAGATTTAACATCGAAACAAAACCTGATGACATCATTAACCACATATCGAAAAAAACAAACATTCCATCGAATCTGTTCAAATGCTATATGTTAGTTAAAAAGGATGCCGATTTAACAAAACTTAAGTTTGTAACATTTAAACTGAGTGTTCCATCTTCTAAAGTGTCTTCTCTGATGGATTCTTCTTTATGGCCATGCTTTGTCCAAATAAAAAAATTCGTCTCGCGAGAAAATAATAATTATAAAGATTATTCACCTCACGACATTATTCCAGCACTCGCACCTCAGCAGGAATCACTACCATCAACATCAACAAACCAACCGCCGCCACCACCCTCAACGACACCACAAATACCACCACCAACAACTACACCCACCGATCAGCTTCCATCTCAGTGACAACCAACTTCACCTTCTCTTCTCTCAATTTTATTTATCGAAGCTTAAAGAAAATGAACATATTATTATACTTGGAGATTTTAATTTAACAAATATCGACTGGGTTTATGATCCCGAAGAGCTTCAACTTTTATCATTCAATGTGAATAATGATAAATATGAAATCGAACTTATTGATTCTTTTTCCAGTTATGATTAAGTTCAATTTAATTGTTGTAAGAATGTTTTTAATCGTGTACTCGATCTTGTTTTTGCGGACAGAGAATTAAGTTTATCAGTTAATGAATCATTGTATCCAATTTTTCCCAACTCTGTTCATCATAATGCATTATCTGTGCAATTTTTGTTTTATGATTATTTTAAATCAGTTAACCATAATAATTTTAAATATAATTACGCAAAGGCTAATTTTGAAGGTATAGCGAGTTATATGTCGGAAATTCCGTACAATATGGTTGACATTGGTCAGTTAGAGGTGAATATATACGAAATCGAAGACGGTCTTCTAAATTTGGACTGTGATAACAATCCAGGTCCTGATGGAGTCCCTCCAATCGTTCTGAAGAAGTGTGCAGCTGCTCTTTCTGTACCTCTTTTTCATATTTTTAATACATCTCTTGCGAGCGGTGAATTTCTCTCGGAGTGAAAAAAATCCTTTATCATTCCTATTCACAAAAGTGGCCCTAAACAAGAAATATCTAACTATCGTCCAATCTGTAAACTGTCAACCATTCCAAAACTTTTTGAAAAAATTGTTTACGTTAAATTAGCTTTTTTACTAAAAGAATATATTTCACCATTTCAACATGGCTTTGTTGCAGGCCGATCAACAACAACCAATCTTTCAATTTTTTCCAATTTTATTTTGAATAAACTCGAAGAAGGACATCAAATCGATGTGATTTACACCGATTTTGCAAAGGCTTTTGATAGAGTCAGTCACTTTATTTTGATTGAGAAGATTGAGGGATTGGGTTTGCACTCAAGTATGTTGAAATGGCTAATTTCTTACCTAAAAGGTCATATACAATTAGTATCCATTGACCAAATTCTCTCTAACCCCATAAAAGTTACATCAGGAGTACCCCAAGGAAGCCACCTGGGTCCACTTCTATTCCTTATATTTATTAATGATATGCCTGACATCTTTTTAAATTCAGTTCGACTTCCTTTTGCTGACGATTTGAAATTCTTCCGATGCATAAAATCCATCGAAGTTTGTCTTCTTTTACAGGATGACCTCCTAAAGCTAACAGAATGGTGTAAAGTGAACCAATTATTTTTAAATGTCTCTAAATGCCATTGCTTTTCTTTTTGTCGCAACTTTTCACCAGTTTTCTTTGAATATAAAATTGAGAACCATGTTCTTAATAGAGTATCGGAAAAAAAAGATCTTGGTGTGGGTTTTGACTCAAAACTAAACTTTGTCAAACATGTGGAATACATAGTAGCCAAAGCTAACTCCATGTTAGGTTTTATAAAACGTAATTCTAGGACTTTAAGGATCCTTATACTCTCAAATCCTTATATACTTCTTATATTCGGTCAATTTTAGAATACTGTTGTGTGATATGGAATCCATACTATAACATTCACTCCCATAGAATTGAAAACATTCAAAAAAAGTTTACTCGATTTGTGTTATGGAAATTAGATTGGAACATCGAAACTCCCTCCTACCCAACTAGATGCAAGCTTCTTGGCCTTCAGTCGCTTGCAAATAGACGAAAAGTCTTTTCAATCATGTTCATAAGTGATATTTTAAACAATCATATTAAATGCCCTTTTTTGTTATCGTTGATTGACATTTATGCACCATCTCGACATCTAAGAGAACGCATTCTGCTACGAGAAAATGAACATCGGACGAATTATGCACTCAACGAACCTATAACCCGCTGTATTAGAGAAACTAACCTTATTTCTATATATATTGATTTCAATTTTCACACAAGCCGAATAACTTTAAAAAATAACTTACTGTTGTACTTTTTAAACTAGCTTTTCTTATAAATGTATATTATATTTTATTGAATCATATCATATTTTATTATAATTATATTTATCTTTATATAAATATATGTAACCAACTATTTATTTATTAACTATGTTTATATTTCGCTAGTCTAATTGAAGATGTAATGATCTCTAATTGATGTTAAATAAAGAAATAAGAAATAAATATTTGATGATGCGACAACGTACTCTCCAGATTTGGCTCCGAGCGACTACTTCTTGTTCCCAAACCTGAAGAAATGGCTTGGTGGAAAAAGATTTGACTCCAATGATGAAGTCATCTCGCAAACAAAGCCCTATTTTGAGGACCTCGACAAATCATTTTTTTTGGAAGGGATACAAAAATTGGAGAAGCGTTGGACAAAGTGTATAGAGCTCAAGGGAGACTACGTTGAAAAATAAAATTATTTTTTTATAAAAAAATTTGTGTATTATTCCAAAAGTCACGGATTTATTGACCCGCCGTATCACTACTTGAAATGGAAGTGTCAAGAAAAAATGAATAATATGAAATTCAGTCTCAATTTGGATTTAACAACTTAAAGTGACCTCCGGATTGCAGTTTGAATCCAAATTGGATTAATCGGATTAAACGAGTGAATAATATGGGAGTTACCGAATTCATAAATCTTTGAGTTCTTTAAGACTAGACATATGGACTCCCCAATTCTTCTTTTAATAATATTTTGTGGAATAAAATGTGAGTCAGTTTTAGATTTAGACCTATTTTTCCAAATCTGCTTCGAAAAAGTACTGTCGAACCCTGTTACTGGCTTCTCTATTGGCTTCCCAACTGGCTACAAAAAAAGCAAACCAGTTTCTCAGGCTTGTATGTGTTAGTAAAAAAATGTGAGTGTATTACGACTGGCTAGCCAGTACTGGCTCGTGTGGCCTCAGGGTAAAGGTTACTAGTGCAACTTTATGACATTCACCACGTTCGGAGCTTGTTGGCAAATCAGTTTGACAGCCGAGGATGTCCATCTTTATATTGTTTATCTATGTTAATATCATGAGGCCAAAAGATCAAAGCGACCTCTTGTCGAGCTGTTACGAGTTACGAATATAATTTTATACAGAATCTAAACAGACTGATGAGAGAAATAATTATAATTTTCTGGTGAAGACACATATCTATATGCACGATTGCCTCGAGCGACATAAAACGACTTTTTGTAAAAACTGGCTATTTTTACCCTTTTTAAAAAAATTGTGCGACTTTTCTGACCCCATCTCTAGAAAATTACAAGGACAAGATTATGTTCTTATTTTTTTTGGATTTGTGGCCTTTAGTTCAATTTTTTATTTATTTAAGGTTTATTTATTTAAGTAAACTCATATCGAGGTGACACAGCGTTCTACAACATTAATAGAGATGCGTTGTTATACAAATTATTAAGGCGAGGTGTTTCTACAAAAATGGTTTCAGTTATAAAGCCTAGTACGCAGATCGAGACAAAATTTATTTCCCATACAAAATTTTTCACAGGATAAATTTTATCTCGGATTTTTGTCCAATCAGTACGCAGCTCCAGGGCAAAATTTGACGTTCGTACCCGCTGTACATAAAAAGGCAAAAGTAAATCTCCACCACATTTAGCGCGCGAAAAGAATGCTCGAAGCATTATTTTTCCGGACAGATTGTGACGTTTTATGTTTATTTCGCTTTTTGTAAACTAAAATCTTCTCCCTGTTTCATACTCTCCATTATCAAGAAGTTTTGAGGACGCACGACTGAAATAAAATGTAAAATTCGTAAAGAAAATGATGACATCAAAATTTAGAATATAATATAAACAGCTGTTTAAAATCAGTCAGAGGCGTAGCTAATAGGAAAGGGTACAAAAGGGCCACATACAGATTCGGAAAATAATTTCTTCTACTCAAAATTTAAATTTATTTCCAAACCGAGTTAAACCAAGTTGGAATCAGTAAACTGATCTGGCAAGAATCAAGTGGATTTCTAGAGCAGTAGAAAACTCTGAACATTTCTGATTTTGGCAGGGTTTTCTTATCCATCGACATCACATACATCCTTTAATAGAATTTTATAATTGATAGCTTCACGGAAAAAGTTTATTTTGATCCAAATGTCTACCAATTGCCCTAAAATCACACCGATATCGTAGCCATTCTTTAATGGAATTTTACAGCATATAGCTTGACAGATGAGGGACAAACTATATTTTGATGGAAAAAGCTCATTTTAATCCAAATGTGAACCAATTGCTCAGGAAATCGCTTTTTTGCAGAGAAGTAAAAAATTAAAAAAATTGTTTTTTTCAATCCATCGACATCGTAGCCATCTGTCAAATTAATCCAACAGTTAAGAGCTTGAAAGATTTAAGACAAACTATATTTTACGAAAAAAGGTTTTGTTGGTTGAAATGTAATAAAATTAAAAATTTCCGTCATTTTGGGGTATTCACCATTCACCCATCCACATTATATTTTTCCCCAACAAGCGCAGGTGCTCAATTTTTTTTTTGCTTTGCAAATGCTTTAAAAGAATTTGACTTCTGTATATAAAATTTCCAAATTTGTGAATTGAAGGAAATCTTTTATTTTTTTTTAAATTTCTGGCTACGCTACTGTTCTAATTTGACTTTTGTTTTATCTGTACAACTTCAGAATTTGTCTTGAGAAAAAAAATTTAGAGATACAATTTGTCTTTGCTCGATCTGCGAACTAGGCTTAAGATCTCTGTAATAGGAAACTACCGCAACAATTTCGGATGGAAAGAGTGCGTCAAGCTTCTTTCGGGCAACCAAAGGAGTCAAGCAAGGATGCATACGCAGTGCCTTACTGTTCGTCCTATTCCTGGATGATCTTCACCATGAGCTCTCAATTTTTCTCATCCTGAATGGTTTAGGAATGAATGTTCGTCAATAATGCACTATTGTGTGCAAGTTTGGGGATACAAAGAATACGTCCAAGTAGAAAATCTTCAGCGCTTTGTCAAGAGATGCTTCGGAATCCCAGAAAACACACCTAATTACGCAGTTAATATTGAAACCGGACCTCCGAAGGCATTCATTTCGACATTAAAAGTTCACCTCGCATATGTAATGTCACTGCCATTCTCTCAGAATCTGTTAAACAGAAAAATATTTACTGATCCCAGGAATGGCCAGGCCTTTACCTAGAAATTCAAATAGATTTCAGTTTCGAAGCTCCATGCAAAGAATGGAATCGTATGCATAATATACTGCTAACCAAATTATCGGAAAAGTATTGGTCCAACTTCAACGGCAAGGCGCTCCAGTCACAGTTTCATGATGAATGTTGCAACCTCCTCTACATTGAAGTCCCGAACTACTTCCATGATAGTAATCCACGAGACATGTTCAATCTAATCATTTAGGCAAGAAGCGGTCTACTTAACTTAAATTCTAAAGTTTCCGTAATAAAACTATAGGCATATGCACTTTATGTAATCTAGATGCTGCAGAAAACACAGCACTTTGTGTTGAACGAACAGACCTACGCACCGCAGAGCGATGAACACAACTAGATGCTTGTTGCGAAGTATAACCAACTTCACAATGGTTTTTTGTATCTAACCGTCTCTTCATTCTTTGTCTACTCGAAGTCAAGCCGCCAATCATTTTGCTACTCATTTGTCTTTATACTTATATTAACAAGATATTTAGAAGGAATGATCAGAACGATCTTCCCTGTCTCAAGCTTCAAAGAACGACAGACAACAGAGACGTACTTCTGACAGCAGGAATTAATCCAGAGGACGCCGTCTTAGACGATGACCTCTTTATTGTCGAAGATCCGCAGGAGAAAGTGGAGACCGTGGGGGCTGCTTTCCAGCAAGTGTACAAGGTGAATGCGTGCATTCGCCCGAATCACGACCTGGAAAACAGAGCCTTGCTCCATCACTTCTACCTTCGGAATGACATCACGCAATGGCGATCAGAGTACCTTGGTTTCACCGGGTTCAATGAAGATCATTTGGCAAACGCCATAATCGCCGAGCGAAATGTGCCCAGTTCCCTGTTAATTACGAAGGTGGAGCTCCAGCTCATCTTCGATTCATTAAAGAAGAAGAAGTCAGCAGGAGTCGATGGTATATCCAACGTTGTACTTCGACATTTACCTCAAGAAGCAGTAGACATTTATACCACTCTGTTTAACAACGCTCTGAATAATGCATATTATCCAGTGCGGTGGAAGACAGCTGTGGTGCATCCTCTCCCGAAAAAGGGAAAGGACAACTCCAATCCGGCGAATCTCCGGTCGATAAGTCTTCTTCCGAGTATCAGCAAGGTATTCGAAAAAGTTATCAATAGAGCTCTGTCTAAGTGGGCAGAGGACAATAATATCATACCGGACAATCAGTTCGGTTTTAAGGCGGGACATGACACCATTCATGCCGCGTCCAAACTCGTTTCTGATGTCCAATGGAACAAATCTAAGAAGCAGTGTACGGGTGCCTGTCTGGTTGATTTGGAGAAGGCCTTCGACACCGTATGGTTAGAGGGTCTTTATCTAAAGTTGACCAGACTTGGCATTAGTAAACCACTTTTATATATGCTTTATGATATGCTCAATGGCAGAAAGTTTGTTGCCAAGAGTGGCAATGTAACTTCTGCCACAACCTTTAATATTAAAAATGGTCTTCAGCAGGGAGCGGTCAACTCGCCGATTCTATTCAGCATTTACACCAGCGATCTGATAAGTAGTCTAACTAAGGCAATTGCGTATGCCGACGATCTAATTGCGTACAGAACAGCTCCGAAAGTCGAAGTCATCAGGATTCTTTTGCAGCGTGACTTCGAGAAGATTCAGCTATATTGCGATGACTGGAAGTTGAAAATCAACTTTCAGAAATCAGAAACTATCTTGTTTAGGACTCCGTTGCGTGGAGCCACAAGGGATACGAGAAAGAACTGGCGCAAGCTGGTGATCGTAGGGCCAAATGGACATCCACTGGCGAGTAAAAGTGTAGTAAAGTACCTTGGCATCTGGATGGATCAGTATTTGTATTTCGACAGACATATAAATGCTGCTCTTGCCAGGGCTAGGGGAGCTTTTGCCCTGACGAAACGGTTGTTTTATAGCAGCCGGCTTGACAGCAGGGTGAAGGTGATTTGCTACATGGCCCTTATCCGGCCGATGATTGCCTATGGATGCCCGGTTTGGTTCAACGTTGCCCCATCTCAAATGGAAAAGATTCGGGTGTTTGAGAGGCAGTGTCTTCGACGCTGCCTTGGATTGCACAGAACACCAGAGTCGGAGTACAAACACTACTATTCCAACCTGGCTCTATACAACGGGGCCAACATAAACAGGATAGATAATTTCTTGCTGAAGCTTATTCGAGGTCACATTGCAAGAGCGATGTCCTCGTCTAACAGCTTAATTTTCGGGGCTTACTACCCCAACAACGAATACTACGAGAGTGTGCGTCTAAGCGGCTTTATTCCGCCCGATGCATTCCTCCACCTAGACAGTCGAGGGCTGATCCAGGATAGAGCGGCGGTTCCGCTAATCTACCACGTCGGCCGTAGAACTGTAGATCGGCGGCTCCTTTACAGTCGAGACGTCCTCGCACAAGACGGAGCTGAGCACCTTCGGTTCAGTAGGACTGTGTCCAAACGGGACCGAAGAGATAGGGTAAGGCAGGAGAACCAGTTCTGGTGGTTGAAAAACGAAGATGAAGTTCCTTCAGACATTTAATAGTTGACCTTGCTATTTTCTTTTGTATGGCCGACTTACATGGGTTTAGGTAATTAGTTTTAAGTAGGGACAGTCAGGGTGGCAGCAAAAAAAAAAAAAAAAAAAAAAAAAAAAATATATATATATATATAAAATCAACAAAAATACAAAAAAAAAATTATAAAACCGGAAAATGCTTGCTGTGGCTGTTCTAGTTTGTAAGTAGTCTGTAAGTAGCTTATAAGTAGGTAGTAACTAGTTTATAATTAGTTGTAAATAGTTTTAAGTAGCTTTAAGTAGTTTTATTTAATTAGTTTTAATTAGCTTTAATTTAGTTTTATGTAGTTTGTAAGTTTTATATAAAACCATATAAAAATAAAGACAATGATACCGAGTTTTTTGTAAATTCTTCTCGGTAAAAAATAAAACCGACCTGGATTTAGTATTAAGATAGTTCTTAGGCCGAAAGGCATTAGCATTAAGTTATTATAGTTTAACTTAGAGCGCCCGACTAGGGCCAGTAAGTTAGTTTTAAGATATCGATAAGTAGGCTAGTTTTTATGAATTTTTGTCTAGCTTTAAGATAGTTTTAAGAAAATGGAAAATAAAAATGAATTTAAAAAAAAAAAATAAAAAAAAAAAAAAAAAAAATACTTATATTAACTTATGTAAACCTTTTATTCTATAATTAATAAACGTAACTTTTGCTAACATTTTATGAGCCCAGGGAACTGGTTTGATTAAGTTTGTTTTTCCGCTTTGATTAATTGATTAAAACGAAGAAATTTTTTTTTGCTTGTTGTATGAAAGTGATTGGCAAAATGGTGGACGACAGAGTAAGTATTCCAAAATTGAATACCACAAATTGGCAAATATGGAAAATTCGCATGGAAAGTTTCCTCGCATGAGATGATTTGTCGAGGTTTATTGAAGAAGAAATTCCTGCTGAAGTGGCTAGGAACGCTGCTTGGAAGACGGGTGATCGGAAGGCCAAAGGCACAATTATTCTCTTCTTGGGAGATAACCAGCTCTCCTTGGTGAAGAATGTGTACATGCAAAGCAAGTTTCTCGATCTACCCGCGTAGCTCTCCTCAAGAAATTGTGCACTGCAAGGCTGCAAGAAAACGGAAATGTTGAAAAGCATCTGTTAGATATCGAGGAAATTTTCGACCGATTGGCTGCAGCTGGCCACGTGCTGGATAAAGACATGCAAATCTGTATGATGCTACAAAGTCTACCTGATTCTTTTGAAACATTGGTGTCAACCTTAGATAGCATTTCGGATGGGGATGTAACTATCGATTTCATCAAACAGAAGCTTATCGATGAATATCACCGTCGCATCGATAGAATGGATTCGTCAAAGCAGGAAAAGGCATTGAAAACAGATTCCAAACGATCTGTGGAAAACAGAACTTGTTTTTATTGCAAGAAAGTGGGGCACATTCGATCGACCTGCCGTAAATATCTGTCATCGAAAAACAAGAGTCATGTTAAACGCGTTGAAGAAACCAACGTGGCTTTTGTGGCTGGGAGCGAAAAATCTGTTTCATGGTTGATTGACAGCGGTGCCAGTTCACATATGACTTCCGATAGAAGTTTCTTTACTTCCTTGACAGTTCTTAGGGGCATAAACGGAATCAAGAATTCAGTGAAAATTACACTGCATGATGTGCTCTTTGTACCGGAATTGGAAGGTAATCTTATTTCCGTTAGTAGATTGGTAGACGTGTCTTCGGTCTTCGTGTAAAATTTGACAATGCTGGATGTCGGATTTTGAATTTGGATGGAATGGCTGTAGCACTAGCTAATCGAAGTGGAAATCTTTACCAATTACAAATCCGAGAAAAATGTTCGATAGCATCGGAGAAACATCAAGAAAACTGTGAACATCTATGGCATAGGCGATTTGGGCATCGAGATCCGGCAGTACTGAAGCGCATGAAAAATGAAAATTTGGTGAAAGGCCTAAAAATGCAAGAATGTAATGTGAACAACATCTGCGAGTGCTGCTTGGAAGGAAAACTCAGTCGAAAGCCGTTTCCTGAAGTTTTAGAGAGAAAATCAAAACAAATTCTCGATATAGTTCACACTGACTTGTGTGGCCCAATTAATACACTTACTCCATCTGGTAATCAATACATCATGACGATGATAGACGATTTTAGTAGGTATGCGGTAGTATATCTATTGAAGCACAAATCAGAGGCAGTAGAACGAATCGAGGAATATGTTCGCCAAGTACAAAACAGATTTGGAAAGAAGCCCACAGTCATCCGCTCTGATAGAGGAGGAGAGTACGAGTAGGATTACAAAAGGTTATGTGATTTTTACCGTTCACAAGGCATTAAGGCGCAGTTTACAACCATACTCGCCTCAGCAAAATGGTGTTGCTGAACGCAAAAATAGATCTCTTATCGAGATGGTCACCTGTATGCTGCTGGATGCTGATTTGCCGAAACGCTATTGGGGTGAAGCTGTACTAACAGCAGCTTATGTACAAAATAGAATGCCATCTAAATCCATTTCAAAAACTCCATTTGAATTATGGAATAAGACCAAACCATCATTGCAACATCTACGAGTCTTCGGATGTGAAGCGTATGTGTACGTTCCTGGTGTCAAACGTCAAAAGTTCGATGGTAGATCAAAGAAACTAACGTTCGTCGGGTACTCTGATCAGCATAAAGGGTATCGTTTTTTAACTGTAAAACCGACAAGATAATGATAAGTCGTGATGCTCGTTTTTTGGAACTAAAGGAGAAGGTTAACGTCAAAGTTCCAAGTACAGAAGCTACAAAATTATTCGATGAAGTGCAAATAAGCATTGCTCCTGTTTCAATTATTCCTAAGCCTGATGAAAACCAGCCAACTGAAGTTCGAGCTGATGATAGCTCTAGCGATGATGAGTTTTTTGGGTTTGACGAGCCTATTTGTGAAAATCAGGAGGAGCAGGTTCCAACGAGACGTTCTGCGCGCAACACCCAAGGTGAGCTGCCCGTACATCTTAATGATTATGTTGTAGATTTGACATCGATTGCTTTGGATGAGCCGAAAGACTACAATGAAGCTGTGAAGATTCCAGAATGGAAAAAGTCTATGGACGAGGAGATGGCAGCCCACCAGACTAATGAAACAAACGGAAAGCAATTGGTTCAAAATGGATATTTAGAACTAAATTGAATGAAAATAACGAGATATCAAGACACAAAGCCCGAATCGTTGCGCAAGGATACACACAGAAATACGGTGTTGATTATGAGGAGGTGTTTGCTCCAGTCACGAGAGTTCCAACATTGAGGACGTTTTTGGCTGTAGCTGCAAAACAGAAAATGCATGTAAAACATTTTGATGTCAAGACCGCGTATTTAAATGGAATTGTTGAAGAGGAAATCTTCATGAAGCAACCACCTGGCTATGAAGTTCCTGGAAAAGAAAATTTGGTCTGTCATCTGAATAAAAGCATTTACGGATTAAAACAATCTCCACGTTGCTGGAACCAGACATTGGATGAGTGTATACGAAAATTAAATTTCGAGGTATCAACTGCGGATCCATGTTTGTACATGAAGAAATTTGAGAGACAGGTTTTATATCTTCTCGTATATGTTGATGATCTTCTGGCTGGATGTGTTGATGAAGGCAAGATAGACCAGTTTTATTCGGATATACAAAGACAGTTCCAGATAACTTGCTTCGGAAATGTTCATCATTTTCTTGGGATGGAAATTGAACGATCAGCTGCTTTATTTTATGTTTCGCTGAAGAACTATAGCAATAAAATAATTACGAAATTTGGCATGAGCTGCACTAAGCCCGCAAAGACGCCAATGGACTCCGGTTACTTAAAGATAGATGATAATAGCGCACCATTTTCCAATCCAACGTTATATCAAAGCCTTGTTGGAGCTTTACTTTATTTGGCAGTTAATGCCAGGCCAGACATTGCAGTAAGCACTGCTATCTTAGGCAGAAAATTAAAAAATCCTTCGGAAGCAGATTGAATAGCTGCAAAAAGAGTGTTGCATTACCTCAAAGGCACTATCGGATACAAACTTTGTCTTGGTGAAGCCTGTGGGTGGAAACTTTTAGGCTTCTCAGATGCAGACTGGGCAGGAGACCAAGAAAGCCGAAAGTCAACATCCGGCAACGTTTTTATGTTTGGAGGGCCAATTTCCTGGATGAGTCGACGGCAAGATTGCGTTTCCCTTTCATCGATGGAGGCTGAGTACGTGGCACTCAGCGAAGCCTGTCAAGAAGTTGTATGGCTACGACGTCTACTGAAAGAGTTTGGTGAATCTCAACAAGAAGCTACACTAATGAATGTGGATAATCAAAGCTGTATATCCTTCGTTAACACCGAACGACTGAGTCGACGATCAAAGCATATTGAAACGAGAGAGCGCTATGTACGAGATCTATGTCACAACAATGAAGTTTATCTGCAATACTGCCCTACGGATTCGATGCTAGCAGATATTTTCACAAAGCCGCTGGGTCCTATTAAGCAGTTAGGTTTTTGCAAGCAGTTAAACCTTTCCTAATAATGATGGTTCATCGAGGAGGAGTGTTGAATGAACAGACCTATGGACCGCAGAGCGATGAACACAATTAGATGCTTGTTGCGAAGTATAACCAACTTCACAATGGTTTTTTGTATCTAACCGTCTCTTCATTCTTTGTCTACTCGAAGTCAAGCCGCCAATCATTTTGCTACTCATTTGTCTTTATATTTATATTAACTTATGTAAACCTTTTATTCTATAATTAATAAACGTAACTTTTGCTAACATTTTGTTGGTGTGTGCCCTATTTTAAGAGGATACCGCAAAAAATATCAATGAAGTGATTTGCTAGACAGACCAACATTCTTAAATGGCCTTAATTACCAAAACCCTTACAATTTTTTTAAAAACCTCAATCAAATATCATAGTCTTATAATAAACAAATATGAATAGTTAAAACTCGCTAATTTTAGCTTTTATAAAGTTTAAACATTTTTTTAGCTGACAGACGACTTAAAATAATTTATTGTCGAATTTAATTTTGAATACTAGCAAAATAATGATTTTGTGAAAATTTAATTGAAATACCTATTGTACCTATCTATCTATCTACCAAATGTATTCGTTTGTATGTTAAGAACGTATGCGCTTATTGCACACGGAGTTTGGCAAGTTAATGTTATCCGCCCCCTATCAAATGTTATGGGCTATTACACATTTTTTATACAAAATTATAAGTTAACAGATGTCTAAGTGCTTACTCCTTGTTGTTTGTCATTTATTAATAGAGGGATTACTTTTTACCTCATTATTTCTATTAAATGTGTGTCCCTTTATTTAAATTTATTTGCATTTTTTTATAGTTACTATCTTGCACGGTTCAAGGATGCATACAGACAAGCAACAATTGACTTAATGCTCGGAAACCAAGTATCACCAGAATCCTTAAACGCCTTAGGGGGCCAGCAGGTCCCCGGCGACAACGATGCTTTGGATAGTGCAGAACACGCAAAGTTGCTTGTGGAAGATTGTCGTAGGTTGTTACTAGGTGCTGCTCAGTATCCAATAGGATCATGGGGTTTGATCGATGCTGATCCAAGGTAAATCTTTTGAGTTGAAAATTATTTGATTTAATTTAACTTTTTTTTTAAACATAGTTCGGGAGATATGAATGAGACCGAAGTAGATATTATTTTGCTACTAGCTGACAATTGTTACATTGTGGCCGATTACGACTCTCATTTGGATAAAATTGTGCGATTCGAAAAGGTTCTTCTGCAGAATATGACAATGATAGAATTAGGCATGTATCAACAGACGCAAATCTTTCAAGGCACAGCTCCAGCTCTGCTTTGTATGCGATTAAATTATATGGTAGATGGTACACATGGATATTTTCACATGTTTCGTTCGGCAAATATTCGATTCTTCAATAATGTTGCAGTAGTAATTAAGACGCAAGAAGAAGTATTGGGTAAGACTTAACTGGCGTTTCTGTTTTCAACTATTAGTTGTCAATAATTTTATATTGCAGAGTCCCTTATGGCCATTGTTGAGTTTTTCAAAATAACACTGGACAATATTGGGAAAAGTGATGTTCGTTTTATAACAGGAGGGATGTTGGAAAGCAGAAAGAATAAAGTTCCATTGTTGGATGTCCCTAAGGTAGTTTTGAAATAAATAACAATATAATTGAGCCCTATATGATCATGAGTTATGAATTCAATTATTGTAGGCAATTTAATTTAACACTTCTAAATATTAAACAGGTTATTTAAAATAAAAATAACGTTGTATGTTGTTTTTTTTTACACAAAGTACTTTTAAATTTAACATCCTTTAATGCTGCTTTTGTTTCATTTAATTGCAAAGTGAGGTTGTTTCCCTCTTGGGAAGGAAAATGAAATCAAACCTCTGTTTCTTTTCGTCTTATGTAATTTACTGCGACAAAAAATAATTGAGCAAGTGAATCCAAAAAAAATCAGTCTCAGTTTTTAAGAGGAAAAAATCCATAGGTGAGAGGCCTTGCGTTAGATAGAGCATAGCGCGAATCAATTCCCAAATTTCTCTGCTTACTTTTTTACTCTGGTGTGGAATATACAGAGTAGACGTGGTTTTAGTTCTCTGGCAATTGTTTCATAATTTACTGACCAAAATAAAAGCTATTGAAATATAGAAAAGTTTACCATCAAAATAAGAACTCCTGAATCGATAAGAAGTTAGCTCAAAGTGAAAAGTACATTATTTTAACACTTAAAAACAAAAGTAAAATAAAAAATGATTTATCTGTTCATAAACCATTTGTGCCAAACTCATTTTATCTTTATATACATAAAAACTAAATATTTACCGCGTTTCTCACTTACCAACACAATTATAATGACTCCCCCTCCAAAACGAAACACCTCCATACAAATCAACATTCATTCCTGCACTGATTCTTCTCGATTTCCGCTCCGAAAATCTGCACAAAAATTTATCATGGAGGATGAGGGGCAACTTTCCTTTACGACATCCCGATTTCGAAGTTGATTTTTGTTTTTAGGGGTAGGTTGGTATCTCAATGAGGGTGTTCACATTGGATTGAAAAACTGGATTTTTTTTGACGTTTCAGTATTCACATCTCGCTCACACTTCTTCAGGAAAGGAAGATGTAAATACTGAAACGTCAAAAAAAATCCAGTTTTTGAGTCCAATGTGAACACCGTCAATAGAAAATTTTCCAAATCTTAAGATGAGGAAACCCCCCTGAATGCAATTCAAAAATGTTTAAAATTTTGAAAATCGGGTATTTTTTTACCGAATTGCACTTTTTACACCAGGAATTTGGAAACGCGAATATCCTTATTGGATAGATTATCACTAAATATCACAATTTTAAGGAGAGGCAACATTTATAAGTATTTTTAATTAATTTTAGAACTTTTTGTTTTGCAAAAAAAAAAAATGGATGTGAAAAATACTCCATTTCAATGGCAAATCAAAGAAATGTCAAATGGTGTATTTAGTATTGCCAGACACGTATTTGTTTCCCTTGTGCTTTTATCTTGGGAAATTTCGCGGGAAATTTAAAACTTGTCTATATAAATACAGTGCTAGCAACCAACATTACTGCGTATAAACAGAGAGGTATGTATGGGGCAACCCCCCTGCTTGGGCTCATTATAGGATTTGGGGTGGGGCAAGGTCTGGTGTATGCAAAGTTTCTTTTGAATTTAAAAAACATGGATTAAAAGAAAACATCCCAAAACCAAAGTGTACATCTGGCAGTACTTAGCATGCAATGACATTTGAGTCTTTATTTATTTTCCATGCATTTTGTATGGAAAAAGTAAAAGTTTAAAAATTAATTAAAAATACTTATAAATGTTTCCTCACCCTAAAATTGTAATATTTGGTGTTTTTTAGTGAATACCTATCAAATGAGACCATTCGTGTATCAAAATTCGGGATGTCGTAAAGGAAAGTTGACCCGCCATCGATATTAAACCACCAACCTTACGAAAAACCTTTTCCAACTCGCCCAAGGAATAACAACGTTAACACTGCAATAGGGATCTCTACCAATTTGTCAGATACAAAGTGACAGCTAACAATTTGTCTCTTTGAGAGTTGCAATTGTGAGGCAAACAAAATTCCAAATATTTACACTCCGCTTCAACAAAATACACTACAATTTTTGAAGGTACTTTGCCCATTTTTTCTTAATATTATGCATTAATGTATCATTTGATTATCCCTATTGTTTGTTTCCTAAGCTGGGAAAAGAATACAGAGAGATTAATTCACAAAGCGTTGCGATTTTTTCTCCGGTTCTCTTGAAATCTTTCCATTTCCAATCTCCGGGAAATGCAGTTTTTTCGTCAACAAATAAGCACAAATCAAATCACCTAGCCGTTCGGAGTCGGCAAAAAATTGTAGGTCCCCTCCATTCCTGCCAACAACACGCACACAGGAATGGTTGAGAGTTGTTAGTCACTAGGCCCTGGTTCTACATGAGCTGTTGCGCCACAAAATTTATTTAATTTATTTATAAATAAGCACAATTATTGAAACTGATAATAAATAAAGTTAATGAAAGGAGTTAAAAAAATTTTTGAAATAGATTTTATTATTTATAATAATTTTAGGACAATGTCCAACGTTTTAAAAAAATGGACAAACCACGTTTGAAAATCTGTGTGCTCATTCACTTGAAATGGAGTGTATTTGCCTCCAAAATAATAAACAAATGGGTGTTACATAAATGTCATCAGAACCAAAGTTTCTGCTGTTTTGTAATAAAATGGGGTATAATTTGAATTTAAAAACGATGTTAAGGATACTAAGTAGACAAAAAATGGGCTTAAGGTTTCCCATATTAATACGCAGAGCCTACTCCCTAAGATTGAAGAATTTCGGGACTTATTCCAGGAGTCAGGACTGGAAGTTGTATGTCTAAGTGTTTCCAAAACTTGGTTATCGGCCAGCATTAATGATCAGATGTGTGCACTTAAGCGATACAGAGTTTTTCGAGCTGATAGACTGGGCCGTGGTGGGGATGTAGCCATCTTCGTTAAGGAAAATAATAAATGTAAACCTCACTGTTTATCTGAAGCTAGCAGTAAAATAGAGTATGTGTTTTTAGACTTGGTAGGCGCTTAAAGTAAACTTCGTGTTGGTGTGGTTTATAAACCTAACAGAAGAATTAGTTTCTTACTTGTAATGAGACTTCTAGGAGAGGTTTCACTTACTTGTTCTGGCATTATTATGTGCGGAGACTTTAATAGCAATCTCCTACTCGATAACGATTTGGCTGACGGATTAAGCATTTTTGATCTGCGTTCATTTAATATTACTATGCCAACTCAATTTTCGGGAGACAGTTCCACGCTGCTCGATTTATTATGGGTAAGCGATATGTCAAAATTAAAGCATTATGATCAATTTTCTTCGCCATGATTTTTTTATTTCTTGCATTTGATTTCAATATCTCTTCAGTCTTAAGTACATTTCAGTACAGAGGCTTTCGTAATATCGACGCGTATGCATTGGAAGAGCAAACTAGGATGGTAAACTGGGAAGCCAGTGTACTTTATGCATTCACCGAGTGAACAGATACAATTCGTAAACGAAGCTATTGAACTGTTGTATAATGTTCATGTTCCTTTCCCAACTAACATACTCTCGAGAGCTTAGCTCTCATTTTCTCAAAAAAACGCCCATAGTACTTTTTTAGATCTTATTGCTAAACTTAAGACTGGATCTCTAATAATGAAACATAAATTTGTCTCATAGTGTTTTCATTAAATGATTTAAGCATTTTTTTGCATCAAATCACTCTAATCTTATACCAAGAACTATTATTACTCCTGTATTTAAATTGAAAGTCTTATAATAATTTTGTTTTCAAATTTAAACTTTAAACGTCATTTTTAAGTCTTTAAAATCTCTTAACAAGAGCTAATAAAGTAACAACTACAAAACTCTAAGATTCATATGAGATGTTGCACTGACAGCAGATTTATTTGATTCATACAACAGTCGTTCCTTTTTTTAACGTTTTGTATGTACATTGTTTTCTGGCGTTCAGTTTTCTATGGGTCTGGCTACCTGAAGGAAACATTGGATGCTGATGCCGATTACTATTTAAAATTTTTTTAATTTTGTGACGAATGTGAACTTTCGGTGATAGACTTTCTTTTTATTTTATTTCGGTGTAATATAAGGTTTTTCTGACAAAATTACGCTTGAAAATTTGACTAAAATATTCATGCAACGGCGTAAGCCCATTGTAAACATTTTAATGTTTTAAACTTCGTAAGTCTGTCACAATTTGTATGGAAAATTAGACAGATTTACGAAGCTTAAAATTTTACTACGTTTATAGTTTTGTTGCGGAATGATAATTTTTTGATATTCTTCTTCTTAAAAAAAAGGAACGTATCACCGATTTGTTCTTGGTTCGTTTGATTGATGTCAAAATAAAGTCGCATAAAAGCATCAGACTTCTCATAAAAAAGTATTTATTTACATATCAACATAAATGGACAACACTCTCATAAAAATGTCCTTTTAAGAGTTAAAAGTATCGATACGACAGCAGCCATATTTAAATTTGAACGAAGTGTTTTTTGTATAGTTTAAGGGTTACCGTGATATGAAATTAAATTTTGAAATAATTTTTTTGCTTTTTTATTATGATGAATTTATTTAAGGTATATTTATGTTATTTTACAAGTATATTCGTAATGTGAAGTTTTGTATTTAAATACGGTGCTTAAGTTCTTTGTCTCTTAAGAGCATCATCAAATTGAAATAATGACATTTATTTACAGAGCATCTGAAATTCACACTGTATAGTGACAAAATTGAAAGTCAGTAATCGTTGACAGTTTCGTTATAAGAAACGTGAAACAAATATCTAAAAATATAAATTCTAACTTATTATTTTTTCATTAAAACGTCTCTTAACCTCTTGTAAATTCTAAGTTTACAATAAACAGGCATACATTTTTTTTTACAATTTTTTTTTTTTTTTTTTGTGGTTATTTTCCCGTGGGTAGGTGCAAAACCTGCTATTCAGGCTCTATGAGGACCGAAAAACGCGTGCTCATAGAAGTGTGAGATTCTTACTACACTAAAACCACCTCCACTTCCCGATTGCAACTAAGTTGAAACTTATCTAGCAATTTATTTTTAACGAAGTTAAGTAACGTGTTGCAGGTTACTTTCCGGTGAAAGTTCCTGCTTAATCCGCGATTTTAAAGCGGTTTTCTGTTCACCGCACCAAGTCGGAAGGTTTTGTTCTTCGCAGACGGCGTACTAAATTCGACTCGTCAAGAATGTCAATAATCGTTGAATTAGCGTGTTCTAATAGTCGATTTCTATGTTTTCGCGCGAAACTTTTTATTTCCCCCCGCACCGTAGGAATCCCGAGATCCCTATGAAGATCTTCGTTTCTTATATACCACGGAGCATTTACAAATGACCTAAGCAATTTATTTTCAAACGTTTGTAAGTTATTTAAGTTTGTATCGCAGGTACAACCCCAAAGTTGTATACCATAAGTCCAAACAGGTTTAAGAACCTGTCGGTATAAAATCAATTTATTTTCAATACTAAGCTTTGAATATTTACCGAGTAACCAGTTCATATCTCTTAATTTACTTTTTAGTTCTTCGCATTTCTTTGTCACGTGCGGCTTCCATTTTAATTTCGCGTCTAGAGTCATTCCCAGATACTTTGCCTCATTTGCAAATGGAACACGAGCGGTATTAAGAAAGAAGGGTAATCTATTTATTTTTTTAAACGTAAAGTCCACGTGGACTGACTTTTGTTCATTGAGCGCTATTCGCCATGTTTTCGTCCACTCATTAACATTATTAAGAGCATTTTGTAATTTAATTGTAGCTTCGCTAATCGTTTTGCCTACTGCTAGTATTGCAGTATCATCAGCAAACGTGGCTACAATAGTGTCATCTGTTTGAGGTATATCGCGTGTAAATAAAAGGTACAGAACTGGACTTAATACACTTCCTTGTGGTACTCCAGCCACTATTTCTTTGAAATCAGAATAGTTATTTCCGCGTCATACACGAAAAAGTCTTTCATTTAGGTATCCGTTTAGAATGTTGTAAAGTCCTTCAGGCAGAACTTGTCTTAATTTGAATTTGAGGCGTTCGTGCCACACCTTGTCAAACGCCTGCGACACGTCCAAAAAGACAGTCGAACAGATTTTCTTTTCTTCAAGAGCTCTCTCAATAACGTCAGTAATTCTATGCACTTGATCAATTGTCGAATGCTTGCTTCTAAATCCAAACTGATGTTCAGGTATTAATTGTTTCTCTTCTATTATCGGTTGCAGGCGCAGGAGTAGTATTCTTTCAAAAACTTTTGATATAATAGGAAGAAGCGAAATCGGCCTGTAAGACTTCTTTTCGTGAGATGGTTTGCCAGGTTTCAATACCATTATGACTTCCGCAACTTTCCATTGGCTCGGAACATATTCTAACCTTAGAGCGGCATTTATTATGTAAAGGAGGTTGATAAACCCTTTAGGAGGGAGCATTTTTAAAATCTCTGCCGTTATTAAGACACATCCTGGAGCTTTGTTGGACTTAAGCTTCTTTATTTCTCTTTTTAATTCGGCAAGTGTAGCATTTCTCGTTATGTAGCTTTCATTAGAGGTAAAATTCATATTAATATTTTCGTTGAGTTCTTGCCCATCAAACGGTTTAAATGTTTCCTCTAAGTAATCGGCGAATACCGTCGCTTTTTCTTTGTCACTTTTAGCCCATTCATTTTGGCTTTTCTTAATCGGGGGCACTGGAAGCTTTGGTTTTTTCGTTGTTTTTATAGCTTTCCAAAGTGAGTAGTTGGATTCTTTCCCCGCTGTCAAGCCTTCAAGGTAATTTTCAACTTCAAGGTTTTTGAAATCTGATATCGCCGTTTTTAGCATATTACTCAAGCGATTTAAATGAGCTTTGTGTTGAGGAGCACGGGTTTGCTGCCATTTTTTACGTGCTTTTCGTTTCTCTTTCACAAAATCTTTTATTTCTTGTGGATATTTTATATCTTTAAAGCGAGGCATTAGCCTTTGATAAGGTGTGTTATCCCAAGCTGCTTTTTGTATTATATGAACAAAGGTATCTACTGCGTCTTCAAGCTCAAGAGGCGTTTGTAATGATACTCTTAACTCAACGTTGTCCTCGATATCATTTTTAAATCCATCCCAGTTGGTTTTACTGTTTGTTAACCTGGGTGGTTTTTCAATTTTAACAAGGTTTTCGCTCATAATGAGTACGACGGCAGAATGATCTGAGAAGAGGTCATAGCCCTCTGAAATTTCTATGCGGTTAGAGGGTATTCCTTTCACCATGAATAAATCGATTAGGTCAGGTATTTTCGATGGATCAGTTGGCCAGTAAGTTGGCTTGCCAGTCGAATGAAAGTCACAATTATTTTCCATTCCTGCTTCATATAGCATGCGGCCCATTTGAGATATGCATCGTGAGGCCCAGAAGGTGCGCTTTGCATTAAAGTCACCACCAACAATTAAATTTGGACTTAGTGACTTTATCAATGTCGTAAATTCACTCTTATCAATTTTGCAACGCGGAGGGCAATATATGGAAGAGACATTGAGAGGAATATTTTTAGTTTAAACCTGTACACTACTCAATTGCATTGATTCCACCTCTATTTTGAGGCCTATCGAGTGTTAAATGCATTCTTTTATATACAATGATGATCCACCTCTTGCTTTGTTTGATGGATGAATGGCGTGGTAGTCATGAAACCCGTGGATTTTAAGATTTGATTCATTTTTGGCATGCGTTTCTGATATCAAACATATGTCAATATCATTTTCTTGCATATACATCTCCAATTCTCCAAGTTTTTGCCATAATCCGTTGGCATTCCACGTTAGAATTTTAAGCTTTTCCATCATATATTTTTTGAAAGAGGTTTGGGTCGAAAACAATTTTCGAGCTTACTTAACCTATCAAAGATAAGTTTATTTGTTTCACATTGTTCTTCAAGTTTTGACAAAATTATTGAAAAGACTTTCGAAACCGGGTCTGTTTCAGTGCCTTTATTTACGGGTACATTTTTTTGCCGCTATTTGGGCATATGTTTCTGCATTTCCTTGCTTCGATATTTTCTCCGAAGATACTGACACTGTTTTCTTTACCTTACGGATACTAGGTTTTGGACCTTTCGTAGATTTGGCATTCTTGGGAATTGCGGTTTCTAATTGCCTTGGTGGGTTTCTTTGTGTTTGGGCAGATTTTGATCGTCGCTTTTGTAATTCTTTAGCTACTTCACAGCCCCTATAACTTGCTGGGTGATTTCCATTACAATTAATGCACGTCGGTGGACTTTCGCTTTTTCCGTTGCAGTCAACAGTTAGATGTTTTCCAGCGCATTTTACACACCTTGGCTCCATTTTGCAATAGGTTTGGGTGTGATTGAATTCTTGGCAGCGTTTACACTGAGGGATTAACCTTGTGCTCTTTCTTAGAGGTTCGATCCTAACTACGATGTTTAGAATTGTTTTAATTTTATAAATTTCATCTAATTTTTCAGTCTTATCGAACGAAAGTATAAATAGTGGGAGACCACGTTGTACCACTATCGCTTCACCCTCTTTTTTCTGTTTCTCTCTTTTGACAATGTTCGTCGCATCTAAGATTTTGAGGTTGCACTCTTTTAGATCACTAATAATATCGTCTTTTAAACATGATGCGTGTAGACCTCTTGCCACAACACGTAGAGGTCTTTCCGACTTATTTTCATAGGTATACCATTCTACTTTTTCTTCTTTTAGTTTTCGTGACAGAAGACGATAACTTTCGGGGTCTTTCACACAAACTTTCCACTTGTTGTTGTTAAGTGAAATAATTTTAAAAGCCGATGGTAATAATGCCTTTAATATGGTTTGCAACTTGTTATACTCCGCAATACCGATAACATTTATCGATGGTGGGGGCCGTTCCTTAACAGGTTTTTCTTTAACTGTCGCATGTTTTGGTGAAACTTTTATTTCAAAAGAGGAGGCTGCTTCAGGTGAAGAGCCAGCTTAACGCTTTTTACTCAATCTTTTCTTTGAGGACTTCTCCGTTTCACGTGCTAGCTCTTCTTCGTCCGTTTCATATCTACAATTATTGACTTGTGGCAAGCTAGACTTTGAGTTTATTTTAGGATTTTTGCTTTTCAATATCTCATTTTCTTTTCGAAAAAGTTCGACTTCTTTCTTTAGCTCTTGATAAAGTGCCATTACTTGATCAAGTCTTTGTCGAAGTTCGTTATTATCTTTTTCAAGATTTTTTGTTTTATCTGAGTCTAGTTTGGCGCGCGCAGGCGTGACGGGTGAACTCTTTTGCCCGAATTTTGTTGGTTTTGCACTCGATTTAGATGGTGGTGATCGAGATACCCTTGCACTTTTTAGGAAGGGATTAATTAAATGCAATAATTGGCTCTCCCCAGAATCCATAGAGCCGACCTCCGAAGAGGGTGGATTTTCCAGTGAACCTGGACTGCCACCTGGGGTACTATATCTTATTTTTTTGCTCATTGCATAGTTATGTATACATCAATCTCAGTATACGGAGTTTGGATTTTAGTCGCCTCTTACGACAGGCATGCCTACCTCGGTTTTATTCTTTCCCCTTACCCGCAGGGGGATGAACAAGAATAAGACCATCAATTCGACATATTATCCGCTATTACATCTTTTTCGTCATATACCATGAATAAGTACCATAAATAATGTCAGCATAAAAAGTACTCTTCTTATTCAAAGCAAACATCAAGGTAACCCTTTTTTGAATTCAAAATAAAATTAAAATAATTTAAATATCAATTATTTTGAAAGCGCTTCGTTATTTTTCGAAGTAAAATGTGTAAGATAATACAAAAAGTTTCAATCGCACTAAGATTTAACTCCACATATGTGACAAACTATAATTATACTAACGTCGCCATGAAATGAAAATATAAATTCACACATTTATTTTTCAACATGAGACAATGACGATGACACATACAGACATAAATACTTCGTACCAAGTTTCCGAAAGAAGTATACAAATGTGAAAGATAAGTATCTGTTTTTTTTAATTATACTCATACTCCTTCTCTTTTCATCAACTCCCACAAGAAGTGACGCATTCTCCTAACAAGATTAATGGAGCATTTGTCATCCCATAGGAACAATAAAAATGTTTCTATAAGAGGAAAATTTACTCTCATAAGTGGGCCATTTAAGGCTTCTTAGATTTTCATAAGGATGTAGGAGTACTCTCCTAGAGTTAGATTAACTCCCGAAATGAAGTCTCACAAGCCTCTAGGAAACTCTTATGAGAGGAAAATTGTTACTTGGGTTAAAAACGAGATATTATGATTGTCGTAGCTCACCTAAGTTTACTGCTAAAATACGGTTTACTGTGCAGAAACGTGATCAAGCCTACAAATTGGGGAAACGATACCGATTGCAGGAACTGAGACAAGTTTACTGTTCTCTTCACAATAAAGTTGTATTAGAGACACGCGCTGTTAAAAACCATGTCTATTCCAATGGACTTAGTTCGCCTTTTAACGGGTGTCAGTTGTAGAAAAACTTAAAAGAAATTGTAATTGGAAGGTTAAGAATCAATGTGGTTGATAACATGGATAGAAACGCTTTAAATCGTGAATTTATTTTATTACCCTCTTTATACCTGCTGTCAGCGACAGAGAAGACATGGACGAACCAGAAATCATTCAGCGAGTTATAACTCCTCTCTCCAGTTTTAGCTTTATGGCTGTAAACAGCGCAGACATAGTAAAGAGTTTTTTATCTGTAAAATCCAATGCTGTTGGAGTCGATGAGATGCATCCATCGTTCCTTAAGAGAATTGTGCCAACCCTCTTACCATTCGTTTTTTCGTGACCCACAGAAATCTACTTACACCAAAACAATCTGGTTTCTAAAGCCTTCGATTCCGTCGACTATTCCATTTTATGCAACAAATTTCGTTATGAGTTTATTTTCTGTCATCTAGAACTAAATTTCTGTCTTCCACGATGAGTTGGTCTTTAAACCGGAATTTTGGTCTTCTGTGTTCTTTTGAACCTGCGGGCTGAGATTCAAAGACCTCTTGGCTGGAGTAATACTGTCCATTTGCTCAATGTGGCCAAGCCAATGTAGTCACAGCTAATAGTTTTCGGTTGTACCCTCACCTCAACTCGTCCTCCTGGCACACATGACCAAATATTCCTCGAAGAATTTTTTCTTCGAAGGAGCCCAGTCACAGCTCTCCCTTTTTGCTCGGTGCCATAAAGCAGGAGTGGAATTATAAGGGTTTTTATAGAACTTGCACTTCGTCTTTCGTGTGAGGAGCTTTGAACCCACATGTTGCCCCCAGTTGGAGTAGCACCGGTTTGCTAGGGTAATTTTTCGTCGGGTCTTCACTAAGGTGTTGTTCGTGCGATTAATGTTTACTCCGAGTTAGATAAACTCCTTAACTACTTCGAAGTTGTTGCTGTCAACAGTGACGTTTTATCCTAGCTAGTTGACAGATCTTTCATTGTTTGTTGATAGAGCATATATTTAGTCTTGTCCTCGTTTACTTGAAGACCAACAAGTGTCGCCTGTTCTTCAATTGCCGTGAAAGCCTCTATAACGGCCTGTTGGGAGTGGCCGATGATTTCGATATCATCGGCATACCTATAAGTTGGACAAATCTGTTGAAAATAGTGCCTTCAGTGTTAACGCCTGCCCAACGCAGGCAATTTTTAAATGTTTAACCTTTGTTAAAAGATCCCATAATTTAATTTTTGTAAACGCTTTTCCTTCCGCAGAACATGCGTTGACTTTGACGGCTGATTTTTGTTTATATTTTTCTTCATAATCTGGTCCATCTAAGCTGTTACTTTAAATTTTCGTAGTTAATTTTGGACGGATTTGAAAATTTTCCGTTATATTGTACGAAATTGTATGTTTAACTTATTAACATATATATTATTAATTTTTAATAGATAGAACAAAACACACTAGACTTAGACATAAAATACATGTATGTTCATTAGGATGGTCGTTATACAGTTTTGGGCAAAAAATAGAAATACTACTTTCAAACGATATTGTACCAAATGACTATTTCGTTTGAGTAAAGTGGAAGCACAATGGGTACAAATTCACTAACAAATACAGTTTTGATAAATATAGTTACTGATATTCCAAATATTAAATTTTTTACTAACGAACATATTAGGGTTTGAACGTAATCGACGATTCACCGAGTCTTATTAAAAGCAAAACTTCTCACTTGTTCTTTAAAAAAAAGTGTCTTCGTTAAAAAATACGTGTTTTTTAGAAGCGACTTCTTATTTTTTTAACCATTTTCCACCTATTATGTGCACCAAATTGTATAATATTCAAGGCAAAATATGTTTGCCTTGGCCTTAACCACCCATTGAGTCATTAATTTACCCTTAATTAATAAACTATAGGCCTAAAAACGGAAAGCAATTATTTTTGGATGCCGAAACAATTTACATGCAAATAATGTCTAGAGGTAAATAAATATATTTTATTGGAAGTGTAAGCCCACCATCCAAATGAATATATTTCATTCATATTCTTTTATGCATGCAAAACAATTGCCGGTCCATTGTTTTACTTAACATTTCATGACAATGCTTTTTTTCATGAAACTGTAAACCAATCATGCGAACAATAATTTCTTATTAAACCTCAATAATTTTTGACATGTGAAAGTATTCGCATAAATATTTGTTTCAGCTAAACTTCACCATATGCCAAACGATTTCCTTCAGGTAACAAAGCAGTGGAGTTAAATAAATGGAGGGTCGTAAAATAGTTTCGTCGCTCCATGACAAATTTCTCCACTACTTTATTCCTTGAAGGGAATCGTATGGCATATAATGAAGTTTAATTTTCAATGGCTGTTTCGAAGCAAATTTTAGATAGCTTTTTGACACTTACTAGCTTATGAATATTATGGTTTAGTTAATGAAGGAATATTTTCCAGATCAGCCAAGCGTACATGTTAGTCAACTTTGTTTGTTTAAAAAGTAGGTGCTCATACGCTTAATTATCTTAAAGATAGCATGGTTAATTGACCAAACGTGAAACGTCATTTCTCTTTTATTTTGAAAGAATAAAATAGGAAAAATTTCAAAAATGCCAAAACTGGCCCTAGGGTAAAACCGCCAAATATGAAGATGTTTTTTCTTCCTTCCTAACACATAACACAGCAGAATAATAAGTTTTAAATATTCTCAATACTTTAAATATCATCTCGAAAATTGAATATGCATTTACTAATTGTAATATCGTCCCGACCGGTCGTATTTAACTATTTGCTGATAATTTGTATATTTTAAACTTGGTGGCAGATATGTAAAATGCCACCTAGCCATAACAATACCTTTTTCCTATACTTCGAAATAAACTTTGTTTTCTAATAGAATTTATTCATATAAAACATTTTTGTTATAAGAACCAAACGTTTTTTCACTTAATACGCATTTTTAACTCTTCGCTTAGGGCATGCAACGCAATCTCTCCGAATCGCAGCTAGTTCAAATGAGTTCCAAAGCATTGAGCAATGTAGCAGGTCAATTTTCAAAGCTGGGTCATAGCTTCAATCCCAATAAAGCGAAGTTATCTACATCAACTCAACAAAATAATAAAACAACCCAACTTAATCCGCAAGTAATGGGACAAAATCAGCCTGTCGACTCATGTATGGAAGCTGAAAAAGCAGTATTCTCTTTAGGACCTTGCAAGAAACCAAAAAGTTCGCCAGGAAGTTCCGATTCTGAGGACAACGATAGTAGTATATATGAACCCGAGTCCGAAAGTGTTGAAATGCCAGAAATAGCGATAGAAGTCTCTTGTGAAAAGGCTGGTTTCAATGAAAGCGATTTTCTACCTAGCGTCGGCATAGTCATGTGCCCTTGTCTCGACCAAGCAATAAAATCTAATGTCAATCAACTAGAAGTTAAGGATAATATTGCAAAAATGTCTGAAGACGTTTCAACGATTTCAATAACTTCAGTTACCGACCACGTTTCACTATCAGCGGGTCTTTTAGGAAATGCAGCACCAGTACGAGCCCTAACTCCAGAAATACGTGTTCAAGGAGCTCCTAGTCAAAGTTCTGATGGAGTTGTTACCCCTGAGGAGCAATCAAGGTCAGTGTTTTACTATTTACAGGGGATCAATTCTCGATCTGTGAAACTGTGAAATAAAAACAAAACTATCATTTTAGTTCTCAAACAGTTTTATCATTTTATCACTTCAATAACACGCTTCAGGCGACTCTCGAACTCGTTATAAGAAACCTGCCAAAAAGAGTAATAGAAACTACTAAAATAAAAATGCTTCTTAATCTCTCATAATAAATAATGATTGTGACGTCATAGAAAGGCGAAGATGGTGACTTGGGTGTATCTAATGAGTTTAAATTACTTTTGTTTACCATTTTTCTTTTTACTGGCTTTCACAGAATGAATTGATTATGATAAAAGAATTATCATATGAAAACATTTTTTTTCCTTTTCACACTTCGAAACCGCATTTGGCGTGAAAGCGTTGTAATATTTATTACTTCACTGTTTCACGGATTCTGAATGTACCCCCTAGTTTGTATTTGTTTAATTTGATAGTTACCTGCATTACAACATGTTATTTTTCTACCATTGATAATTTGGTGTATTATTCTACCAAAACCGTGCTTAAAAATGAATGGTTAATAAGCAATACAATACAAATTATTCGTATTTTTATTATTTGATTTGACCTTTCGCTTATAATCGAAATAGACCGGTATCGCCAAGAGATCTGTCTCTACCAACAGGAGCTGCACCACAACCAGATGGTACTCTTAGACAACTTAAAACTTTCACCAGCCCGCTGTCGAAACTAGCTAAAGGTGTGCACAGCTTTGGCATGAATTTGGATCCACGTAAAATTGGCATGGTGAAGTTTTATCAGTTTTAATATATTTGAAAAATGTTGTTTTTATTTATTTGCTTTTAGAGCGGAGTACTTTCGCCATCTCAAAATTCTTCAGCTGAGAACTCACCACCCGAATTGCAACGATCTATTGCATATAAAGATAATTTGGAGAAGATGTGGGCCGATAATAAATGTCATACAAAACTTGTTGCTCTGTGAATGGAAACTTGATAAAAAATTACTATTATTATTATCTAAAGCTTTAATATAAATTCTGTTTAATTTTTTACGCATAAACTGCGCCCAGATCAATAGAAAATTTGCCTTGTTGCGCAGTGTTGGTTGCATATATTTGTGTAGATGTAAAAAATACGTCAATGTGGATGTCCGGGCGCACACAAAATTGTGTGTCTCACTCAACGCATGCTATCCAATTTCGATACATTTTCGGTACACACCAACAAATTTATGCTGTGTGCTGTTTGAATACGGACGCCTTCAAATATTTTAATTCCTTTCACACGAAGAAACAAGTTGCTGGATGCTGTCTTTTAATTTCCTTAAAAATCTCATACCTTTCACACGAAGAAACAAAACAAAAAAAGGAAACAGTTTTAGAAATTTCCCTTGAGAGAATATTGACATAGATTTTCTTTTTGCGCACGGGAACTGTAAACTACGCTTTAAGGTTCTGTCAAAATAGACATACAAATGCGCAAACCTAGCCATGATTCCTTTGAAGCTGAAAATTGCTATATACCTTCTTTTTGGCATAAAAAATCAACTGTGAAAACTCCCCGTCAATCCTACTCCAGTATTTTCACAATGATCACCATTATAAGGGCTTTCCCAAACCAATGTGAATACTGAGCAATTCGCACCGAATCATTCATCATTAGTACAAAATATGACAAATACACAACGCTAAACATCAACAAAAATTCGGCGTCGCTCCGCATTCGCGTTGATTTGGGAGAGCCTTAACCGTGTAAACGGTTGTTGTGAACTACTTTTAGCTTGCCTCCTTGTCCTCTCTGAATGCGATAGACAACATCGTTTATTCGTGTAACAACAGTATAAGGGCCTTCCCAATTTTGTTGAAGTTTCGGTGAAAGTCTCTTCTTGGAATCCTGTGTCTGTTGCTTTTGTGTCGTATCTTGTTTTCATCCGATCTCTTGCAAGCTTTGTGCTTTCATGGGTGTCATTTAGTATTTCTTTGTCAATTGGATGTCAATTAGTCTTTCTTTGAGGTTGTCCATATAGTCGTTCATTCTATGAGTTTCAAGTTAGCAAAGCAAATTTGATGAATCGAAAAATGAGTAAGTGGATAATTTGCCGTTAATTAGTTGTGACAATTTAAAATTTGTGTTTTTTCTATGTTTTTTGGGTGCTTTGCTAACTTGATGCCTAACAAAAATCTCGCATCAAACCTTCCTAGTGGGTGCCGAGCGGTAATGATCACCACAGTTGATCTTATGTATTGACAAGATTGGGAATCAGCTAAGGTCAGGTCGAACTGTTAAGGTGTTCCCTTAATCCTCAATAGTTCAACTCTCACCAATTCGATTTGACCATGGACCTGTGTACCGACCGATCAACAATCCCGAACCCTCGTGCAGCAACGCCAGTTATAGCAGCGCTGTAAGGGGCAAGTATCAGTTCCGAAAGGCCTCCTTCATTCTTCACAAGATTGCCAAGAATGAAGAAGCTGGAGCTGTTCTTGAGAGAAACCTCGCTGATAAATTCAAGTACCAGAAGATTTTTGAGGAGTAGGTACAACAGAAAACAAAGGGAGAAAAAGCTGTCAAACGAAATAGGTCTCGAGACGAGACCAACCAACCTCTGAAGAGGAACAAGTTTGAAGGCCCGAAAAAAAGTAGAGAAGGTGCCACCTCCCAGAGCGGCGCAACCACGTTTCTTTAGTGAGGTTGTCAGAGATGACTCCCAGGTATCGGTTGTCGATGAGCTCTCCACTATCAGCACAGGTCTGCTGGAGGTGTGGATCTCCATCGAGGCCAAGCTCTCGGAGATGGTGTTCTCTTACACTATGACGGCAAGCGAAGGACCCTATCCTAGTTTTGACTCTGGTGAGATGCTCAAGGGATTCAGGGTAATCAAGTGCGCTGATTTGTTTTCTTGAGATTTCCTTGAGTCATGCATTGCTAAGATCAGCAATTACTGGGACGGCTTGCAGCTCAAGCTGATCCCAGCTAAGGACATACCTAGACAGCCTAAGGCGCGCATTTGGCTGCCTCTCATGAGCATCAAGTCAAGTGGACAGGAGCTGATCCGCGGTATTCAGAGGCTGAATCCGCTGATTCCGATGCGTGACTGGGCGGTCATTAAGACCGAGGTACCGCAGAAGAACAGCGTCTCTTATCTTCTGATGATTAGTGAGGAAAGCATAGGGGCACTCGAGGAGGCTGACTACAAACTCCGTTTTGGCATCAGGTGTGCTGTTGTGACCCGAGAGCCACAACTATTCTCATCTCAAACCCCAAATAAACCTTGCATTATCATTCATTCAGAGCCAACTCCCATCGACCAGTCATCCAACCAAAAGAACCATGAAATAAAACACCAACCAAGCATAATTTCCATTTCGTTCTTAATATAGAACAATGCTTCACTTATGCACGCCACAATGACTCAAGCCATATGCGCACCTCTATTGTAACGAATGCAGAAATGTAAACAAACAACTGCACTACAATAGAGTATGTCAAGTGCAATGTGTAAAGCGTAATACGAAACCTCCGAACTGCGATCGATGATGACACATCCAGCAGTACTTGAGTGGGTCACCATACGATCGGCATAAAGGCTTAAGCATGTTCTACGTAACGATAAATGAAGAATTATGACCACGGTGTGTGTGGCCTTGTTGACTGAATTGAAGTGACATGGTTCTGGGGATGGTAAGTGACCTGGTTTTGGTGATGGTAAGTCATTACTTATGAAAAATAATAAATAGAGAACCAAATGGGAAGAAGGGGAGAGTTGATTTTAAGATACTAGAAGATAAGGTCGCAGCCCTGCTATAGACAGCAGGCCTTACTCTTTAAAAATAAAACGAAGAAATAAAAGATACAAATACAAAATACTTCAAACTTACTTTTATTTAAAAATCTCACATTAACTCTCCGTTCCTGCTCTTCCCGTATGAAAAACGGAAGCACGGCATAGGAACGTAACATTTGGTGGCAGCGGTGGGATACCTAAAAATCCCCTACCAAAAACAAGACTGACTCTTGATGCGTTCTGGGGCTATACACCAGAAAAAGTAAAAAAAAAAAGTGAAAAAAGGAAAAAGCAAAAAAGAAAAGGGTGAAACAAATTAAAAAAAAAAAAGTGTTAAAGTTGTGCGTCTTTAAAAGTGTTAGAAGTCCTACAAGTGTAAGTCCTTGCTAGCTCTAGAGCGTAAGCATTTGGCAGACGATAGGCACTAGAAAAAAAGATCAGTCCGAGATTCATCTATAGGGCGTGAAGCTTGCCTGGCAACACCAAAGCAACATTATCAACAAAAGCAACAAGAACAACAAAGCACCATCAACCAAAGCAACATTATCAACAAAAGCGACAAGAACAATAAAGCAAAATCATCATCGTCAACATCAAAAGAAATAACTTGTAAGATTTTTATTATTGTTTTTTTTTATTACTTGGATATTTCTTAAGATTTTTACTATTGTTTTTTTTTATTACTTGGATATTACTTACCCTTATATTTTGTGTTTTCCGTTCTTGAGTACGTTTTAACTCGGTCGTTTTATCAAAAAAAAATATATATCATCTCTCAAAATTACGACCCGGAATCAATTTTAAAAGGCTTTATTTTTCGAGGAATTGCCTTTCCATTTTTGCGAAAAAATGGACATAATTACGATCGTACCGGTATTTAACGGGAAACCGGGCGATCTAGACAAATTTTTAGCATGCGGAGACATTTTGTTTAGGTCCGTTAAAACGGAACCAGAACAAAAACTATTCTTGAGCATAGTGAAAACTAGGCTCGAAGGTCCCGCTTATGAACTTATTCAGTTCAAAACCGTAGATAAGTGGGAGGATTTACATTCCCTCCTAAAAAGGAGTATACAGTAGTAAAATCTAGATCCTCTGCTCAAAATGAGCTACTGACTGCTCGTCAGCGGATAAAAGAATCAGTTAAAGAGTTTGGCGATCGAATAAGTCAACTCCTCAACTCTCTTAACTCTGCAACGTATGCCAGCTCCAAGGAAGTGGTGGTTGTCAATTTCCTGTTTAAGGAAAACGACAAACTCGCGATCCAAGCTTTCGAAGATGGTTTGAGGAATCAAAACCTTAGATTCATGGTTCAAGCACATGGGGAGTTAGATTTAAAAGAATCCATCGCCTTCGCCGAGGACCACTCTAACAGATTGGAACGAGTTGCCCCCTCCACATCTACTAACCAAGGCCGACAGTATTCAAACTTCTCCCCTTCGTCTCGACCGACATGTCAGATTTGCAACAAGGTAGGACACTCCAGGGAAGCTTGTTACAGTAACCCTAATAGAAATTTCAATTCCGCTAAACCAAATATAAAGCGGGAATCGATCACGTGTGATTACTGCAAAAAGAACAATCACCATGTATCGGAATGTAGACTTAAACGGGCGCAGACAGGTCAGGGAACTTCGAACGCATCCAATCCGTTTAGGGGAAATAACTCAAATACTAATAGCAAAAATGACCCCTCAACCAATGTACGACAGTACAACGTCCGACCGTATAGAAACTGGCAATCGGGCGAAGATTTTTATCCCTACCAACACGATTCGGGAAACGAATGTGTTCGGCAGGAAGATATCGGCCATCCCTCTCGACTGAATGCGAAGGCCGACTGTCAAAACTAGATACCAAAAGCCTAACAGTTTCTACTCTACTTTCCTAGTTGACACTGGGGCAGAAATTAGCCTGTTCAAAAACAGACCAAAGGCAAATGCGAACCTAAATAAAACCTTCTCTATACCTCTATCCACGATTTCAGGTGGCTCAGTCTTCACCATAGGAGAGATAACAGGTTCTTTTGTAGTAAACGAAAAGGAAAATCTTTCGTTAAAACATCCTTTCCACGTTTTAGCGGGAAGAATTAACTTAACTTACGATGGCATTCTGGGGAACGATTTCCTCAGTAAACACAGATGTAAGGTTAATTATAAAAAAGGGATTCTTGAAATTAACGAGATGAGTTTGAGTGACGACTCTATGACAGAAAAAGGTATCAAAAAAGCTACCCCTCACGAGGCGGTGCCTACGGGCTACGACTTGGAAACAAAAGGAGATGAAAAGGCGGAGGAGAACAATTCTGTTCTAAAATCCAATGAAGCCACCATCAACCAAGAATCCAATAAGAAAATAGTGGACACTGATCCTAGCAACGGGGAATCCTCACCGTCTCAGTTAAAAGAAAAGCCCTCCAATAAAACTGCACCGATAGACGGTGTAGCAAGTAAAATAAACAATAAGACTTCTTAAAACGAAAACCAAAAAGGCAAGGAAACTGAAGCCAACATTAAAAACAAAAAGACTTCAGAAAACAAAAGCCAAAAAGGTAAGGGAACTGGAGCAATAATTGAAACAAATTTAAAGGAGGATACATCCAAAAGTATCAATATTAAAAGTTCCATTAATTCAATAGTAACACTTTCCCCCCGTAGTCAACAAATGATTGAGATCCCATTTACTGAACATGATAACAGTCTCAAAGACATTGTTGTTCGGAAGAACCAAATCGTCCCAGGTGTTTACCTAGGTGAAACCATTGCTAGACCAGAAAACAATAAGATAAAAGTGCTAGCAATGAATACCGTAGAAATAGAAAAAACCATAGGGATACATAATATAAATTTAAATTGGGATAATTAAGATCAGTACGACCAAGCCGACACAAGTAATTTCCATTGTAAAATAGAAAAGCGTATGGAAAAATTAGAATCCATGTTAGTATTAGACCATTGTAACACCGAAGAGAAGGAATCGATCCTCAAGATTTGTAGGGAGTACAACGATCTGTTTTATTTAGAGCGAGATCACCTCACTAATACCGATTCCATTACACATAAAGTCAGTACTGATGAGAATAAACCCCCCCTTTATATAAAACCCTATCGACTCCCAGAAAGTCAAAAGGAACAAATCCATAAACAGGTGCAAGAAATGTTAGACGATGACATCGTACGACCAAGCTCGAGTCCTTCGAACTCACCCTTGCTTCTCGTTCCGAAAAAAACTGGAAGTGATGGAAGCAAAGGTTGGAGAGTGGTTGTAGATTTCAGGAAACTGAATGACTTAACCGTCGGCGATGCTTACCCATTACCAAATATTAGTGATATATTTGATCAATTGGGTAGAGCTTAATATTTCAGCACTTTGGATTTGGCTAAAGGATTTCACCAAATCTTGATGGACGAGAAAGATCGATGCAAGACTGCATTTAGCACTCCTTTTGGCCATTATGAGTATAATCGAATGCCATTTGGTTTAAAAAATGCTCCTGCAACCTTTCAACGCCTGATGAACACTGTTCTCACTGGCTTACAAGGGTTCGATTGCTTTGTCTATATGGACGACATAGTTATTTATGGATACGACCTTAAAGATCATAACTCCAAGCTAAGGAAAGTTCTCAATCAACTAAGTGTGCATAATCTAGAACTGCAACCAGAAAAGTGCAATTTTCTTAAGCACGAACTCATGTATCTGGGACATCTTATTTCTGAAGATGGACTAAAACCAGATCCAGAAAAAATTAAAGCCGTCAGAACGTATCCTACACCTAAGAATGCTAAGGGTATAAAATCTTTTCTAGGTTTTGTTGGCTATTATAGGAAGTTTATAGAAAACTTTTCTACGATATCAAAACCTCTTACGAAACTGCTAAAGAGAAATTGTGTTTTTAAATGGGTTGCCTTCTGCGATGACAGTTTTAGCTAACCCCAATTTCAAAGAAGAATTTATTGTCACCACAGATGCTAGCGATGTCGGAATAGGAGCTATTTTGTCACAAGGCCCCATCGGACAAGACAAACCGATATCTTTTGCAAGTAGAACGTTGAATGATACGGAAATCAAATATAGCACTACAGAAAAAGAATTACTCGCTATCGTTTATGGTATACAACAATTTCGTGCCTGAGTATGAGTATGAATACACAATTAAGCATAAACCAAGTAAAATCAATTTAAACGCGGATGCCTTGAGTCGAAACATAAGTGAATCGGTAGAAAATAAAGGAAATAAAATAATGGTTGTAACTCGAGGTCAAAAACAAAGACTTAATGAAGATAACAATCAAAGTAAAACAAATTCAGCACCTATTAGTGACTCTAGACCCAAATCCAAAATAATTGAAAAATTTGAATCTATAAATATAAATAAAAATTCAAACCACAAAATCATAACTTTGCCCTTAATAGACTCAACAGATGAGCAATCTCTAGCAAAAAGGATAGAAAATTTTACAAAACCCCCCGTAGGTAAAATCAATGTATATAATTCTTTAATTGTCGTTACGTTACCCTTACCGTTCCGAACGACGAAGGACGAAGAGATAACCGAAAAAAGTCTCCAAACAATTAAAGAACTTATTTAAGACGAAAAAACTATTTCTTTTTCACTACCCATCCCAGATAACCAAGTTAGACATACCTTCAAAAATATACTGAATAAAGTTTGCGGAGATATGACATTAGACATATATCTACACATAGACGAAAGGATTTCCTTGAATGATCCAAAGACAATTTCAAAGATTCTGACGGAATACCATGATTCCCCATTCGGAGGACACCAAGGTGTTTCACGAATGTATAACCGATTGAAAGCGAAATACTTCTGGCCAAACATGAAAGCTGATGTACAAAAGCATGTGAGCGTATGCAAATCTTGTCAACGGAATAAAAGTAGAAAAAACCCACCAGTCCCCATGAAAATAACAACCACTAGTGTTAGACCATTTGAAAGAGTCGCTCTAGACATAGTTGGACCACTTCCCGTTAGTTACGGTGGACACAAATACTTACTTACATTCCAGGATGATTTGACAAAGTTTTCAGAAGCTATGCCGATACAAAATGCTGAAGCTTCAATTGTAGCTAAAACATTCGTGGAAATTATAGTTTGTTGCCACGGAATTTCTCTCTCTCTTTTAACTGATCAAGGAACAAATTTCTTAAGTGACCTTTTCAAAGAAATGTGTAGTCTAATGAAGATAAAAAAGTTGAATACAACGCTTTACCATCCTCAGACAAATGGAGCATTGGAACGAAGCCATAGAACATTAGCCGAATACCTAAGACACTATGTAAACGAAGATCCTCTGTCATGGGATACATGGATCCCTTATTCTATGTTTGTATCTAATACAACACCACACAGTAGTACTGGATTTTCACCATATGAACTCCTATACGGATTCCCCGCTAATATCCCAAGTGTTCTGTCACAGAAACCTAAGATTTCTTATAACTATGATAACTACGTTAACGAACTTAAGGCTAGATTACAATACGGATATGAGACAGCAAACTCTATCTTTAAAAAGAAAAAAGAAAAATCAAAGATTCTTTAGGACAAAAATACTATTTAGAACCAAAATATTTAACGTAGGAGATAATGTCCTAATAAAGAATCAAACCAGACAGAATAAACTTTCGACTCTGTGGGACGTGGGTCATAAGAATCCAATCGGATGAAAATACTGTAGTAAGAGTGGGTAAGAAATCAAAAACTAAGCTGATAGCATATTACGATCTAACATTGTTCAATGGAGCCCTGAAACATGCGGAATTTTATATCTACCAGATAAAAAGTCTGTGTAAACAATTAGAAGGTAAACCAAACTTTGACCTTCTTTGTAGTAGCGCAGTAGCGGAAGTATCGCACTTAATGGATGATATAAAACTGAAATTTAGCCTTATACAATCCGAACCTAAACCTAGGAATAAAAGAGCATTAGTACATGTTATAGGAACGATTAGTAAATCTTTGTTCGGAACTCTGGATGAAGACGATGCTAAGTTTTACGACAAACAGATAGAAAAACTACGACATAATGAAAATTACCTTTTGGAACTCGTAAAAAATCAAACTAAAACAGGAACTTCCGGCTGACCTTCAGTTACCATACTTGGGCAACGAGAATGATATACTACCCCTCTACGAAATAAGCAGTATGAGTGCAACAATTAGAAAAGAAAAGGTTATAAACGTATTTAACATCCCTCTACCTTTTAGAGAAAATGTTCAACTTTATAAAATTATCCCTCTTCCAACCCAATTTAGTAACAAACTAATATTCGTTCAACCTACCTCAAAATATCTCATTATTGATTACAAAAAGGAACATTACTATAACATAGAAAGTGAAGAACTGATTCATTGTACAAACTTAAATAACAATTTTTTATGCGAAATGACACATCCACTGTTCAATACAAATGCCAAAAATCCTCAATGTGAAATTCAACTTTTACAAAGAATCCAATCCTTTCCGACTTCGTGCGCAATAAAAGAATCAAACATTTCAACCGTTTGGATTCAAACATCTCAGCCCAACACATGGTTATTTTCGTCTTTGGGAAAATATATAGTAAACGAAATATGCCAAGATACAATTGTAACACATACCCTTGAAGGAACAGCCATCCTAGTACTTACCGGGAACTGTTTCCTAAAATCAAAAGATCTCACTATATGGTCCAAAAACGAAAAATCCGCTTTTGTGTATAACTCTTTCATTCCTGCCTTAAATATTTCCGAAATAAAATATAATTACCCGAAAAATGAAGCAAAATCTCTTTCGGAATTTCTTATGTTTTTATTACTTATAATCATAAAACAGTAAAGAACAATTGTTTAAGAACAATAAAATAAACTGTATATTACAAAAAATATACATTCACTGAACTATTAAATGTGTCTGTGTATAACTAAATAAACAAATTATTAACAAAACGAATTTTCTTTTTTCAAGAGGGGGAGGATGTTGTGACCCGAGAGCCACAACTATTCTCATCTCAAACCCCAAATAAACCTTGCATTATCATTCATTCAGAGCCAACTCCCATCGACCAGTCATCCAACCAAAAGAACCATGAAATAAAACACCAACCAAGCATAATTTCCATTTCGTTCTTAATATAGAACAATGCTTCACTTATGCACGCCACAATGACTCAAGCCATATGCGCACCTCTATTGTAACGAATGCAGAAATGTAAACAAACAACTGCACTACAATAGAGTATGTCAAGTGCAATGTGTAAAGCGTAATACGAAACCTCCGAACTGCGATCGATGATGACACATCCAGCAGTACTCGAGTGGGTCACCATACGATCGGCATAAAGGCTTAAGCATGTTCTACGTAACGATAAATGAAGAATTATGACCACGGTGTGTGTGGCCTGGTTGACTGAATTGAAGTGACATGGTTCTGGGGATGGTAAGTGGCCTGGTTTTGGTATGGTTTTGGTGATGGTAAGTCATTACTTATGAAAAATAATAAATAGAGAACCAAATGGGAAGAAGGGGAGAGTTGATTTTAAGATACTAGAAGATAAGGTCACAGCCCTGCTATAGACAGCAGGCCTTACTCTTTAAAAATAAAACGAAGAAATAAAAGATACAAATACAAAATACTCCGTTCCTGCTCTTCCCGTATGAAAAACGGAAGCACGGCATAGGAACGTAACAGTGCCAAGATTAAGATTCTGCCTAGTCAGGGAACAGACCGCGACAAAGTTGATGACAATGTCGAAATCGACAATGTTGACAGAGTCGTGGTCCCCAGAGAGCCGGCGGGCCCTTAATGCGCAGAATCCAAATCAAATTGAAAACGCGATGCTGAGGGTTATTTGGATTAATCTGAAGCACTCGAAATGTGCATCAGATAATCTGAGGGTTTTCCTGAGCGAGGAAAACATCGACGTCGGCATCAAACAAGAACCGTGGGTTAACGGCTTTAGAGTAAGAGGGCCTCCAAGACAACCAGTACGATCTGTTCTACAAAACCGAAAACCAAGACCAAGGTAAGCCTAGAACATGCATTTTAGCTAAAAAACACTTAAAGCTTTTTTGTGTCCTAAACTTGGCACCTCCAATCTGACTGTTGTCAGGTTGGACAACCGAAATGCAGATGGCTTACTGGTTGCCTCCGCGTTTATAGGCAAGAGGGGTACGAGTCGGTTCTCTAGATAGTATAGGTACTCGTCATGTACCATGAGAATAAAGAATCAAAAGAGTCAATACAAATATTTCACATGAAAGGGTGTTTTTTTTGAGGGGGATCGGTTGTGGTGTATCAAATAGAAAAATTGGCTTGGTGCAACCTAGGCAAAGGACATATTTGTTTTGGGTAGTTTTTAATGTTGAATCAAATGACATAAAAAGCAAATCAATGCGGTCTCCGCGGAAAAAAATTACAACCATTTTTATGTAGGGATAACTATATTTACAGTATAAAAGTCAGATATTACCGAAACCCGATTAGAAATAATGGTTCATTGATGAAATTTGACTTCAATGGTTCATTTGGCATTAAAAACAGTAAGCAGAAGAATTCATACAAATATCTGTGGTGGAAAGGTGCTTTTTGGGAGGGCTGAAGTTATAGTGGGATTATTACCATAAAACCTATGACAAAAATAGTACCACCACGAAACTTGCTGCAAATGCTTTATCGACTACCGGAAAGAAGAATAAAAAGAGCCTGTAAAAATATTTCGGATTGAAGTGTGTTTTTTGAAGAAATTTGTGAAATGTGGTGTTATTTTTTAAAATTCTTTTAAAAGAATGGTACCCATAAGGAACACGATAAATAAATAAATAAATAAATAATCTTGTGACCATCACAATGAAGAGTGAAAGGGAGTTTTTATGGATTTGGGTAATTTGTGTTACAGTGTTGTCTGGGTAGCGTGAACCCCTGAATACGTAAGCACCTCGCTAACGTAAACACCCATTTTTTGTATAGAACACTATAGCGTGAACGTTAAAAACCTCTTTTTATAATGGACAAAACGGTTTATTGCACAAAGTTTACCTTGCAGCTGTGAAATTACTGTAAGTCATTTGTTGATTTGATAGAAAAGTCAGGGAATATAATGCCTATTATCGTGCAAAAATTACTATTAAAAGCCCAAGTTTTTATCTTTACAAAAAAGTGAAGTGATTGAAAATTACAAAAAGGAGAAGGACCAACCAGTTTGTCCAAACAATATGGTGTAGCCAAATCTACGATCTCGGCTATATGGAAGAAAAAAGAAAGAATCATTAAAGCGGTCCCCACTATCCAAAAAAGCTCGTTAAAGAGAAAAACTTTAAAACAGGGCGAGTATCCACAGATGGAGCGAACGTTATACAATTGGATTTTGAAGCAGCGTGGTAAGAATATTCCAGTAAGTGATGATATGCTCAAAGAAAAAGCAAAATTGTTGCATCAACAACTTATAGAGAAGAATGGAGATTTCATTGCTAGTTCTGCTTGGCTTAGTGGATTTAAATCCCGTTATGGTGTTCGACTTTTAAAAATTTGTGGGAAAAGCTTTCATCCGATCAATTCAAAAATAATTAATGAACTGAAGCTTTCCAAAAATCAAATTTATAATGCCGATGAGTCAGGTTTATTTTAGAAGATGTTGCCTAAAAAATTCTACGTGACCAGTGGAGAAAAAACTGATCCCGGCAGAAAGGTTGAACAGTCCAGAATCACATTCTTAGCGTGTACAAATGCTACTGGCCTTCACAAAGTTAAACCATTGATTATTGGGAAAGCAAAAACAAACCCGTTCTTTCAAAAATTTTGATATTCCGAGTGATTATCATTACTCTAAAAATGCCTGGATGGCTGCAAATATTTTGACAGATTGGTTTTACAAGCTGTTTTTTTCCACAGGTAAGATAATGTAAAAATTTAGGTGTACAGAAGGTTTAAAAACAAATTTAAGGTACAGGATTTTTTGCGCAAGAAAGGTTTGCCTATAAATGCTGTTTTAGTTCTGGATAATGCACCATTTCATCTGTTGAAACTTTATTAAAAACAAATTATGGTTCTACATTCACAGTATATATGCCCCCAAACGTGACACCATTGATTCAGTCAATGGATCAAAATACGATCCGTATTGCAAAATTATCTTACAAAAAAGGTCTTAAGATTAGTGATTGGAAAAAAAATTCTTCTGGATTTTTTAAAATCGTTATCTTTAAGTTTTTTGCTATAGTTTGGTGTCAGCTTAAACCAGAAGTCATTGAAAAATGTTGGAGTAATATCTTACCAAATATATTCAGATGGAGTCATATTACCAAGTTCAGATGACGAAGAAAATATTCCTCTGATTTTATTAAGGAAACCAACAAATCGGAGACATCAATCAGCTGCACAATTTACTAAAAATATCACATTCCAGAGGTTCATAAGTCAACTACGATACAAAAAACAATATCATCTACATAGGTACGAGTATCATTCGATTTTGTTCAGGCAAAACATTCTGCTGCAGATATCACCACATGGAACGCAATTGATGACACAATTTTGCAAGTGCCTGACGGAAATGAATTCGAAGAGGTATCAATTTCTGATGAAGATGGTTGCGAAAAATCCATTGATCTATCTGAAAATAGAACAACAATAACTGCGATTGAAGCTATTAAAGTTTTCGATAAAGGAATTCAATGGGCTGGAAATAATATTCAGGAGTATTCAGATATATTGGATTTAAAACGGATTCGTGAAAAGGCTGCTCAAAAAGTATTTTTTTCCCGTGGGTAGGTGCAAAACCTGCTATTCAGGCTCTACGAAGACCGAAAAACGCGTGCTCATAGAAGTGTGAGATTCTTACTACACTAAAACCACCTCCACTTCCCGATTGCAACTAAGTTGAAACTTATCTAGCAATTTATTTTTAACGAAGTTAAGTAACGTGTTGCAGGTTACTTTCCGGTGAAAGTTCCTGCTTTATCCGCGATTTTAAAGCGGTTTTCTGTTCACCGCACCAAGTCGGAAGGTTTTGTTCTTCGCAGACGGCGTACTAAATTCGACTCGTCAAGAATGTCAATAATCGTTGAATTAGCGTGTTCTAATAGTCGATTTCTATGTTTTCCCGCGAAACTTTTTATTTCCTCCCGCACCGTAGAAATTCCGAGACCCTTATATACCACGGAGCATTTACAAATGACCTAAGCAATTTATTTTCAAACGTTTGTAAGTTATTTAAGTTTGTATCGCAGGTACAACCCCAAAGTTGTAAGCCATAAGTCCAAACAGGTTTAAGAACCTGTCGGTATAAAATCAATTTATTTTCAATACTAAGCTTTGAATATTTACCGAGTAACCAGTTCATAGCCTGGCAGAAATCCTTGTATTAAACCCTCCTAGTGGGTGCCGGGCGGTAATGATCACCACAGAAATCTTGTACGATGTCAAGATGGGGATCAGCTAAGGTAAGGTCGCAATGCTTTAGGGTTCCTTTACTCCTTAATAGTTCAACCCTAAAGCAATGCGATTTTACCATATATACAGGTCCCTAATTTTCAGTGGTGGAGTGAGCGATTTTTCATAATCCGTGCCGAAGAAATGGAAGGCTGGGGGGAAAACCAGTGGATAACGAGCTCATTCGGACGTCCTGGCCGGGTCCGTCTTAAACCTTTGCCTTACCCCGGTATATCGGCTCTGCCGGGGATGACCTCTTTTTCCGACCTACTCGTGGGAACCAAATTTAAAAATATCAAAACATGGACAAACTAATGACAAATACTGATCTTAACAACTGACAATGAGGATGAACTCCTGGCCTCCAGCCAGGAAACACTGACGGGAAGCTTTCTCGGCACAGATGCCGAGATGCCTTCCAAACCTTCAGGGAGCAAAGCGAGTACCAGCCATAGTACTCCTGTGCTCCCTAAACTGACAAATACCAAGCCATCGGGTAGCAATGCCAGCCATAGCATTGCTGTCCGTGGCAAAAGAAAATCTTCTGGCGTTCTTCGAAAGAACCAATTCCTCCACTCCTCGTTTATTCTTGACAAGATTGCTAAGAATGAGGCTGCGGGATCTGGTCATGTGAGGGATGCCTCAGATAAAATCAAATACCAGAAGATTGTTGAAGAATACAATAATCTTCTATCAAACAAAGAAAAGGCTGTCAAGCGTAACAGATCTCAAGAAGAGACCTTACCCTCCCAAAAGAAGAGCAGGCTTGATGGAAGATCGAAAAAGGAGAATACCAAATCTTCCAGAGCGGTGCAACCGCCTACTCTAAGCGAGGTTGTCAGAGATGACCTCCAGGTAGCGGTTGTTGATGAGCTCTCCGCCAATAGCAGAGGTCTGCTATCGGTGTGGAACTCTATCGAAGCCAAGCTCTCCGAGATGGTTTTCCAATATACCATATCCGCAAGTGAGGGACCCTACCCTAGTTTCGACTCTGGTGAATTGCTCAGGGGACACAGGGTGATCAAATGCGAAGACGCGTTTTCAAGGGATTTCCTTAGGGACAGCATTGCTAAGGTCAGCAATGACTGGGAGGGTTTGAAGCTCAAGCTTATCCCAGCAAAGGAGATCCCTAGGCAACCTAAGGCTCGCATTTGGTTGCCCCTCTGGGCATAAAACCGAGCGGACAGGAGCTGATTCGGGGTCTTCAAAGGTTGAACCCACTGGTCCCCATGCATGACTGGATGGTAATAAAGGCGGAGGAGCCGCAAAAGACCAGCACCTCATTCCTCTTGAAGATCAGCGAGGAAAGCAGAGGGGCCCTCATAAAAGCGGACTTCAAGCTTCGTTTTGGCATCAGGCATGCCAAAATTAAAATCCTGCAGAGTCAGGGACCAGATGCTGATAAAGCAGATGATAACGCTGAGTTCAGCGCTATTGTCGACGGATCGGCAGTCCCTAAAGATGCAGGCCCTTCACCAAATTAAAAACGCGCTGAAGGTCATACAGGTTAATCTGAAGCACTCTAAATGTGCTTCGGATAATCTGAGAGTTTTCCTCAGTGAGGAAAACATTGACATTGGCATTATCCAAGAACCATGGGTTAATGGCCTCAGAGTGAGAGGCCTCCAAGACACCCAATACGACCTTATATACAAACCAGTTAATCCAGAACAAGGTAATCCTAGAACTTGTATCTTAGCTAAAAAACACTTAAAAGCTTTTTTGTGTCCCGATTTGACAGTTGTCAGGCTGGAAGACAAAGAGACAAAAGGACTACTTGTAGCATTTGGCTACTGCGACCACAACCGAGAATCACCCCCTGAGGAGGTGAAGATACTGATTGAAGCAGCAAAACTCAAAAAGGCGAACCTTCTGATTGGATGCGATGCGAACGCACGGCATTCTCTCTGGGGTAGTTCCGAAATCAACGAACGAGGTGAGTCTCTTTTTGATTTTATTATTGTTAGGTAGGTAGAGATGGCAGTCGCTAGCCCTGGCCTCGCGACTCAATTAGCGCTGGAGTGCGCCGTTTTGATACCAATTACTTGTGTTAACCTAGTAGGGATTTAATACGGAATTATATGGCTTTATAGACTTTAACGGACTATTGTTAGAGCCATTTAGTCGCATTCAGAAAGATAATCAGATCTTTGATTTTCTTCTCAGAAAGCTCTTTTGGGTCATCGAGGAAGGCCTTTCCAAAAGATGACAATCTAGAATTGGCTAAAGCAGGGCAGTTGCAAAGAAAATGAACTATAGTTTCTTTTTCTTGAGGGTCTCCACAGCTACGACAGTGGAAGTTGTAGGGGATTCCCAGCCTCCTTGCATGCTGCCCTATTTGCCAGTGTCCGGTGCATATTGCTGTGATCCTGGCTATATCGCGCCTGGGTCTGCATATAAGATCGTTAGAACGAGTTTTGTTATAGGATGGCCATATCATTCTTGATATGACACAGTTTGTAAGACTGCTCCATCTGAGGTTAGATTCATCGAGAAAAATCGAGAAAATATTTCTCTTCATAGCACCAATAGGCATATTTACATTTACCGCTAGTGAGCTATGAAGGGCCGAGCCTTGTCGAGCTAAGACGTCAGCCCGTTCATTACCCTCTATGTCACTGTGACCTGGAACCCAAATGAGAGTGACCTGGAGGTTAATGTTCAGACTTGATAGTTCATCTCGACATTGCTGGACAAGTACAGAGGTGGATGTAGCCGATTTAATAGCCTTAATGGCAGCCTGGCTGTCGGAGCAAATTGCTGTGTTCCTGAATTGATTATGGTTTGATTTGAGTAACTTGCATGCTTCCCTGATTGCTAGTAGTTCAGCTTGAAATACGCTAGCAAAGTCTGGTAGTCTGAGGGACTTGGATATATTAAGGGTCTTAGAAAAAATTCCAGAACCAACACCGCACTCCATCTTAGACCCATCAGTGAAGATTATAGTGTCGTAGTCCTTCGTAACAATGTCATTTTTCCAATCCTCTCTGGTTGGAAAAACGGCTTTGAAGTCCCCGCCTAGGCCAAGAGGGGGAATACAGTAGTTGGTGTTCGTTAGAAAAATATCCTGAGGAATCAATTTTGTTATATTTCCATGACCATAGGGTTTTGAAAACCAACAATTAGATTCTTTTAGTCTTACAGCACTGCCGCTAGATATTTTATATAAAGGTCGAGTGGTAGAAGGTGCAGGATAACGCTAAGGGCATCTGTTGGACAAGTTCGAAGGGCTCCTGTAGTGCCGACGCTAGCCGTTCCTTGTACCTTCTTAAGTTTTCCAATATTATATTGTTTGCTAAGTGCAGGCCACCACACAATCGATCCGTATGATAAAATCGGTCGAACCACGGCAGTGTACGTCCACAAGATCATCTTCGACTGTAGGCCCCACATCTTACCAAATGTTTTTCTGCAGGCATAGAAAGCTATGCAGGCTTTCTTAACCCGTTCTTCAATATTTACCTTCCAATTCAATTTGGGGTCAAGAATAACTCCGAGGTATTTTGCCTTAGAAGATAAGGATAGAGTTTGTCCGTTAAGTCGAGGTGGGGTGAAGGTAGGTATTTTAGTCCTGGTAGTAAAGAGCATCAGTTCCGTTTTACTCTGATTAACCCCTAGTCCACTACTTGTGGCCCAGTTGCTAACTTTTTTCAGAGCCGACTCAGTGATTTCGCTAATCACTGTGGTAAACTTTCCTGAGACCAATAAAACCAAATCGTCAGCATACGCTACTGCTTTCACACCACTACATCTTAGCTTGACAAGAATTTTGTCCATGACTAAAAGCCATGGAAGAGGGGAGAGGACCCCACCTTGAGGTGTTCCTCTACTAACATATTTAGTAGCTGTAGTGTTTCCCAACGATGCTTGAATCCTTCTGTCACTGAGCATAGAAACAATCCATTCAGATATGAAGCCTTCTATCCCGAAGTGAGGAAGTGATTCGCGAATGGATTCAGTTAGGACATTATTGAAGGCACCTTCCACGTCTAGGAAGGTTGCGAGGGTATATTCTTTATAGTGAATTGTCTTCTCGATTGTACGAACCACTTCATGCAAGGCAGTCTCCTTAGACTTGCCTTTGAGGTATGCATGTTGTGATTCATCAAGAGGACGACCAACTAGTATAACTCTAATGTGAGTGTCAAGAATGCGCTCTAGTGTCTTAAGTACAAAAGATGTCAGGCTAATTGGTCTTCGCGGATTCATGACCTCTCTTACCGACTTTCGGAATGAAGACCACTCTTACATGTCTCCATGACTCAGGTACATGATTGAGATAGAGGCAACCTTTGAAAATCATTTCAAGCCATGGCACTGCCAAATCTTGCAGTTTCTGTAGCATAATAGGTATTATGCCATCAAGGCCTGGTGATTTATAAGAGGAGAAAGTATTAATGGCCCATGAAATACCATCTCCAGTTGTAACGGAATTGATTTGCTCCCTATGAGCTAAATTGGTGTTCGTATTACTAAGCGTTTCAGGGTTGCTGTTCACGCAACCCGGGACATGCGTTGTCATCAGCAGTTCCAAGGACTCAGCTGGAGAGGCTGTCCAGAGATCGTCAGATTTTTTCAAGAACGAAGGATTGCAATGTTCCTTCGATAACACTTTACTAAGCCTGGCAGAATCTTTAATATTTTCTATGGAGTGACAGTATTCTCTCCATCCCAGTTTCTTGGATGCTGCTATGGCTCGCTTGTATTCTTTGAGAATGTCTTTATACGGTTGGAAGAACTTCTCCTTCTGACAGATATTAAAGATTTTTCTGGTCATTTTTCTTAGCGCAGATAGATCTTCATTCCACCAAGGAGGGAATTTTTTACGGCTATGCTTAACCGGACAAGAGACTTTGAAGGCAGTGTTAATAGCTGCCTCGAAAGGGCTTACCTTAGATCCAAGAACTTCAACAGATTCTACACTAATTAATGGTAAATTGCCTAGTTTGGATTTTGCGATCTGACTGAATTTCTTCCAGTCAGTTCTTTTAGGGTTTCTATATGGGGGAGGGGTTTCTACCTTGAAACCTATGTTGAAGAGGATCCATCTGTGATCCGAAAAGGAATTTTTAAGGGACACTCTCCAATTTTCCACCACCAGATTACAGTTGTTTGTAACAGTGATATCAAGTACATCTTCCCAACCGTCGTAATTTTCCGAGCTTGGAAAAACGAAAGTGGGTGTGTCACCTCTGTTACAAACAATTAGGTTATTAACAACAATAAAATCAAAAAGAGCCTGACAACTGTCAAATCGGGAGTGCTAAAATTGGGACACAAAAAAGCTTTTAAGTGTTTTTTAGCTAAGATACAAGTTCTAGGATTACCTTGTTCTGGATTAACTGGTTTGTATATAAGGTCGTATTGGGTGTCTTGGAGGCCTCTCACTCTGAGGCCATTAACCCATGGTTCTTGGATAATGCCAATGTCAATGTTTTCCTCACTGAGGAAAACTCTCAGATTATCTGAAGCACATTTAGAGTGCTTCAGATTAATCTGTATGACCTTCAGCGCGTTTTTAATTTGGTGAAGGGCCTGCATCTTTAGGGACTGCCGATCCGTCGACAACAGCGCTGAACTCAGCGTTATCATCTTCTTTATCAGCATCTGGTCCCTGACTCTGCAGGATTTTAATTTTGGCATGCCTGATGCCAAAACGAAGCTTGAAGTCCGCTTTTATGAGGGCCCCTCTGCTTTCCTCGCTGATCTTCAAGAGGTATGAGGTGCTGGTCTTTTGCGGCTCCTCCGCCTTTATTACCATCCAGTCATGCATGGGGACCAGTGGGTTCAACCTTTGAAGACCCCGAATCAGCTCCTGTCCGCTCGGTTTAATGCCCATGAGGGGCAACCAAATGCGAGCCTTAGGTTGCCTAGGGATCTCCTTTGCTGGGATAAGCTTGAGCTTCAAACCCTCCCAGTCATTGCTGACCTTAGCAATGCTGTCCCTAAGGAAATCCCTTGAAAACGTGTCTTCACATTTGAACACCCTGTATCCCCTGAGCAATTCACCAGAGTCGAAACTAGGGTAGGGTCCCTCACTTGCGGATATGGTATATTGGAAAACCATCTCGGAGAGCTTGGCTTCGATAGAGCTCCACACCGATAGCAGACCTTTGCTATTGGCGGAGAGCTCATCAACAACCGCTACCTGGAGGTCATCTCTGACAACCTCGCTTAGAGTAGGCGGTTGCACCGCTCTGGAAGATTTGGTCTTCTCCTTTTCTGACCTTCCATCAAGCCTGCTCTTCTTTTGGGAGGGTAAGGTCTCTTCTTGAGATCTGTTACGCTTGACAGCCTTTTCTTTGTTTGCCAGAAGATTATTGTATTCTTCAACAATCTTCTGGTATTTGATTTTATCTGAGGCATCCCTCACATGACCAGTTCCCGCAGCCTCATTCTTAGCAATCTTGTCAAGAATAAACGAGGCGGGGAGGAATTGGTTCTTTCGAAGAACGCCAGAAGATTTTCTTTTGCCACGGACAGCAATGCTATGGCTGGCATTGCTACCCGATGGCTTGGTATTTGTCGGTTTAGGGAGCACAGGAGTACTATGGCTGGTACTCGCTATGCTCCCTGAAGGTTTGGAAGGCATCTCGGCATCTGTGCCGAGAAAGCTTTCCGTCAGTGTTTCCTGGCTGGAGGCCAGGAGTTCATCCTCATTGTCCGTTGTAAGATCAGTATTTGTCATTAATTTGTCCATGTTTTTATAGGTTTAAATTTGGTTCCCACGAGTAGGTCGGAAAAAGAGGTCAGCCCCGGCAGAGCCGATATACCGGGGTAAGGCAAAGGTTTAAGACGGACCCGGCCAGGACGTCCGAATGAGCTCGTTATCGACTGGTTTTCCCCCCAGCCTTCCATTTCTTCGGCACGGATTATGAAAAATCGCTCACTCCACCACTGAAAATTAGGGACCTGTATTTATGGTAAAATCGCATTGCTTTAGGGTTGAACTATTAAGGAGTAAAGGAACCCTAAAGCATTGCGACCTTACCTTAGCTGATCCCCATCTTGACATCGTACAAGATTTCTGTGGTGATCATTACCGCCCGGCACCCACTAGGAGGGTTTAATACAAGGATTTCTGCCAGGCTTTATTATTGTTAATAACCTAATTGTTTGTAACAGAGGTGACACACCCACCTTCGTTTTTCCAAGCTCGGAAAATTACGACGGTTGGGAAGATGTACTTGATATCACTGTTACAAACAACTGTAATCTGGTGGTGGAAAATTGGAGAGTGTCCCTTAAAAATTCCTTTTCGGATCACAGATGGATCCTCTTCAACATAGGTTTCAAGGTAGAAACCCCTCCCCCATATAGAAACCCTAAAAGAACTGACTGGAAGAAATTCAGTCAGATCGCAAAATCCAAACTAGGCAATTTACCATTAATTAGTGTAGAATCTGTTGAAGTTCTTGAATCTAAGGTAAAGACTTTCGAAGCAGCTATTAACACTGCCTTCAAAGTCTCTTGTCCGGTTAAGCATAGCTGTAAAAAATTCCCTCCTTGGTGGAATGAAGATCTATCTGCGCTAAGAAAAATGACCAGAAAAATCTTCAATATCTGTCAGAAGGAGAAGTTCTTCCAACCGTATAAAGACATTCTCAAAGAATACAAGCGAGCCATAGCAGCATCCAAGAAACTGGGATGGAGAGAATACTGTCACTCCATAGAAAATATTAAAGATTCTGCCAGGCTTAGTAAAGCGTTATCGAAGGAACATTGCAATCCTTCGTTCTTGAAAAAATCTGACGATCTCTGGACAGCCTCTCCAGCTGAGTCCTTGGAACTGCTGATGACAACGCATTTCCCGGGTTGCGTGAACAGCAACCCTGAAACGCTTAGTAATACGAACACCAATTTAGCTCATAGGGAGCAAATCAATTCCGTTATAACTGGAGATGGTATTTCATGGGCCATTAATACTTTCTCCTCTTATAAATCACCAGGCCTTGATGGCATAATACCTATTATGCTACAGAAACTGCAAGATTTGGCAGTGCCATGGCTTGAAATGATTTTCAAAGGTTGCCTCTATCTCAATCATGTACCTGAGTCATGGAGACATGTAAGAGTGGTCTTCATTCCGAAAGTCGGTAAGAGAGGTCATGAATCCGCGAAGACCAATTAGCCTGACATCTTTTGTACTTAAGACACTAGAGCGCATTCTTGACACTCACATTAGAGTTATACTAGTTGGTCGTCCTCTTGATGAATCACAACATGCATACCTCAAAGGCAAGTCTAAGGAGACTGCCCTGCATGAAGTGGTTCGTACAATCGAGAAGACAATTCACTATAAAGAATATACCCTCGCAACCTTCCTAGACGTGGAAGGTGCCTTCAATAATGTCCTAACTGAATCCATTCGCGAATCACTTGCTCACTTCGGGATAGAGGGCTTCATATCTGAATGGATTGTTTCTATGCTTAGTGACAGAAGGATTCAAGCATCGTTGGGAAACACTACAGCTACTAAATGGTGGGGTCCTCTCCCCTCTTCTATGGCTTTTAGTCATGGACAAAATTCTTGTCAAGCTAAGATGTAGTGGTGTGAAAGCAGTAGCGTATGCTGACGATTTGGTTTTATTGGTCTCAGGAAAGTTTACCACAGTGATTAGCGAAATCACTGAGTCGGCTCTGAAAAAAGTTAGCAACTGGGCCACAAGTAGTGGACTAGGGGTTAATCAGAGTAAAACGGAACTGATGCTCTTTACTACCAGGACTAAAATACCTACCTTCACCCCACCTCGACTTAACGGACAAACTCTATCCTTATCTTCTAAGGCAAAATACCTCGGAGTTATTCTTGACCCCAAATTGAATTGGAAGGTAAATATTGAAGAACGGGTTAAGAAAGCCTGCATAGCTTTCTATGCCTGCAGAAAAACATTTGGTAAGATGTGGGGCCTACAGTCGAAGATGATCTTGTGGACGTACACTGCCGTGGTTCGACCGATTTTATCATACGGATCGATTGTGTGGTGGCCTGCACTTAGCAAACAATATAATATTGAAAAACTTAAGAAGGTACAAGGAACGGCTAACGTCGGCACTACAGGAGCCCTTCGAACTTGTCCAACAGATACCCTTAGCGTTATCCTGCACCTTCTACCACTCGACCTTTATATAAAATATCTAGCGGCATGCAGTGCTGTAAGACTAAAAGAATCTAATTGTTGGTTTTCAAAACCCTATGGTCATGGAAATAACGGGTGATTTTTTAAGAGGTTCAGAACTTAAAAAAAAAAAAAACACAAAAAAAAAAAAAAATTAATGAAATATTTATTTGAATCAATAGTTTGAACCTTGCAATTTAATGTTTAAAGATAATTTCATGCAAATGTTGACCGCGGCTGCGTCTCAGGTAGCCCATCCGCTGATTCCAATTTTGGCATACTCTTTCACACATATCGGCCGGTATCTCACGAATGAATGCATGGATGTTGGCTTCCAGTGCGTCAATCGAAGCGGGCTTGTCCCTATAGACATTAGCCTTGACATACCCCCACAAAAAATAATCTAATGGTGTCAAATCGCACGATCTAGGCGGCCAATTGACCGGCCCGAAACGTGAAATTAACTGTTCACCAAACTCGCCTCGCAATTGCGCCATTGTTTCGCGTGCTGTGTGGCATGTGGCACCGTCTTGTTGAAACCACATATCATGCAAGTCAAGAACTTCCATTTCGGGCAAAAAAAAGTTTGTTATCATCGCTCGGTAGCGTTTACCATTGACAGTAACGCTGCGATTCGCATCATCTTTGACGAAATATGGCCCAATAATGCCGCCGGCCCATAAACCGCACCAAACAGTGGCTTTTTCGGGATGCATTGGTAGCTGTTGCAATGCTTCTGGCTGATCTTCACTCCAAATGCGGCAATTATGCTTATTTACGTACCCATTCAACCAAAAATGAGCCTCATCGCTGAACACAATTTTTCGATAAAAAAGCGGATCCTCGGCCAGCTTTCCAAGAGCCCATTCACCAAAAATTCGGCGTTGTGGTAGGTCGGCTGGTTTTAGCTCTTGCACCAGCTGTATCTTAAAAGGCTTTACGCCCAAATCCTTCCGCAAAATTTTCCACGTAGTGCTGTAACAAAGGCCTAACTGCTGGGAACGGCGCCGAATCGACATTTCGCGGTCTTCTGTCACACTAGTTGATACGGCCGCAATATTTTCTTCACTACGCACAGTACGTAAACGTGTTGGTGGTTTAATGTCCAACAAAGTAAATTTGGTGCGAAATTTGGTCACAATCTTCCGAATAGACTGCTCAGAAGGTCGAGAATGCCGACCATAAAATGGAAGCAGCGCGCGATGAACATTTCGAACCGAGCACGAATTTTGATAGTAAAATTCAATAATTTGCAAGCGTTGTTCATTTGTAAGACGATCCATGGTTAAATTGCAAACCAAACTGAAGCTGTTTGACAGTGACACAAGGTACTAAACACACGTCAGCTGTCAAAACCAGTGTTGCCAAAACCAAACCAGCTAAAAAAGCACCCGTTATAACAAAATTGATTCCTTAGGATATTTTTCTAACGAACACCGACTACTGTATTCCCCCTCTTGGCCTAGGCAGGGACTTCAAAGCCGTTTTTCCAACCAGAGAGGATTGGAAAAATGACATTGTTACGAAGGACTACGACACTATAATCTTCACTGATAGGTCTAAGATGGAGTGCGGTGTTGGTTCTGGAATTTTTTCTAAGACCCTTAATATATCCAAGTCCCTCAGACTACCAGACTTTGCTAGCGTATTTCAAGCTAAATCCAAAAAATTTAATTTGTCAACAAAATCATAAAATTATTTTTCGACAAAAAATGAGTTTTTTGGTCAACAAAGTTTTTAAAAATTGTAAAAAAAAACAAAAACCATTTTTCGGCGGAAAATTAATTTTTTACTCAGCAAAATTTTGAAAAATTGAGAAAAAAACACGAAATTTGATATGCAAAATCGAGTTTTTACATGTTTCCAAAGAAGTGAGTTTATAGTTTTAAAAATTGAAAAAAAAACAAATTTGACATGAGAAATTAAATTATCATTGGTTAACTCAAAAAATTTAATTTTGCCAATAATTCGACAAAAAATTAGTTTTTTAGTCAACAAAGTTTTTAAAAATTGTAAAAAAAAAATATTTTTCGACGGAAAATTAATTTTTTACTCAGCAATTTTTTTAAAAATTGAAAAAAAAACGAAATTTGGTATGCAAAATCGAGTTTTTATGGGTTAACCCCAAAAAAATGTATTTTCAACAAAATCAAAAAACTATTTTTCCAAAAAAAACCGTTTTTAACAATATAAATTTTTCAAAAAACAGAAAAAACAAATTTGAAATGCAAAATTAAACTTACATTGGTTAGCCCAAAAAATTTATCTGCCAAAATTTATCTCTACAAAATTGAGAATAAATAGCAATTTTAATTGACAAACTAAATTTTCATTAGTTTACCCCAAAAAAAAAATTAATTGCCAAAAAAATTTTAAAAAACAGAAACTGGAAATAATATAAAAAGTTTAAAATAAAAAGTTTAAGAACTGAAAGAGGAAATTTGCTATAAAAAGGACTTTCTTCAAAAAAATAGTTTTTATAAAGTGCAGCAGATTTCAATTATTTTTTAACAAAATAAAAACTTTCTATAATTTTTGATCTTGATCCAAGCTCTTAAAAAAATATTTTTATTGAAGAAAGTGTAGCTTACCATTAAGTACCTGTAAATAAAATTTTTCCTGTATTCTTTTCCACTTCACCCAGTGGGGTAGAATACTAAATGCGTTTTTTTTTTGTATGAGGTTTCCCCAGTAGGCCTATTCCTCATTATCTATTTTCAATAGCCAATTTCGAAGAGGAAACATCTCTGAAAACTTAAAATGTACTATGAAAAATCACGTTAAAAATCTCCAATATCAAATCAATTTAAAATGATCAAGAAATTTAAAAAATTATTATTTTCTAAAGCCTAGTTTAAAATTTTTTATGTTTGAACATATGTGGATAGTCATAGAGTAAGAATACTCTATGATTTTCGATACCCACATAGGGGTTCTTTTCCATAAAGTTAGCTGGTCCTAGCTTTTTATATGCTGCAATGTTAATACTCCCTTGGTCGCAGCTTGTTGCAACAATGTTAAGTCCACAATTATTTACTCCTTTAATTATAGTGACTAACATTTTGGAGAGTATTTCCGTACCTGGTGATCCAACGTAGTATGCCACGGTTTGTTTCCAATTTCTATTTAAGCCTCTTAGTGTAAACGCCATTACCTTAGAGGCTATAGTTTTTTCCCTCCCAAATTCGCCAAAGTCCGTATATCCGTAGATAAGGTCATCCTTTATGTTGTATTCCAGTTCCTTCTTGATGACCATTTCATCGAATAGCAGCACACATTTTTGGTCCATCGGTGTCATGTCCTTCGCTTTGTCCGTGAGTAGATCCTTGATCCTTGTGTTGAATCCTGTTGGCAATCGAATTTCCGAATGCCATCGGTAAATGGTGCTAACGGAAGGCAGCTTAAAACCGGCGCTCAGCATAAAGCTGTAACACGCTGGGGACTTAAAGAAAAATTTCAAAAATAAATCCTTTTCTTTGGGTACCCAGGGTGTGTTCGGCTTGTGAAATAATTGCGATAAGATAAACGTCTGCAATTCTTCTGATAAATCCCCGATATGTGTATCGATGTCTTCTCTCAACCTATATTCGCGGTTTTGCCTTAATTTTTTAGGTGTGCGAAAAATATATCGGGGAATAACGCTCGCCCGATTTATTTTTCACACAGCTTTATAGGAACGCAATTTTGGGGACGGAAATTGAGATGGAGAAATTCGCGAAGACGAAGGCACATCGGATAGTGAACATTCTTTGACGTAGGTACGTGAAGCCATTGCAGCCATGTTTATCAATGGTAAAGATGGGCTGCAAGGTACGGTTGAAGATGAGAATGGAGGTGGGGGTGGAGGTGGAGGTGCTAGGGGAAGTTGAGGCCTAGATTTGAAAACCTGAGGTGCAGAGGTAACCGTGCAGGTTGGCTGCTTACGGAGTCTCCATGCGTCCATCATGAGAACACATTCCGTATCATTAGCAAACTCAGAACATTTACAAATAGAAGGGTCAGAAATCGGCGGGAGTATTTGGACAGACATTTCCACGTTGATTTTTGCTGTATGTCCTTGGCATGAAAATGTTTTGAAAAAATTTAATTTTGCCAATAATTCGACAAAAAATTAGTTTTTTAGTCAACAAAGTTTTTAAAAATTGTAAAAAAAAAATATTTTTCGACGGAAAATTAATTTTTTACTCAGCAATTTTTTTAAAAATTGAAAAAAAAACGAAATTTGGTATGCAAAATCGAGTTTTTATGGGTTAACCCCAAAAAAATGTATTTTCAACAAAATCAAAAAACTATTTTTCCAAAAAAAAACCGTTTTTAACAATATAAATTTTTCAAAAAACAGAAAAAACAAATTTGAAATGCAAAATTAAACTTACATTGGTTAGCCCAAAAAATTTATCTGCCAAAATTTATCTCTACAAAATTGAGAATAAATAGCAATTTTAATTGACAAACTAAATTTTCATTAGTTTACCCCAAAAAAAAATTAATTGCCAAAAAAATTTTAAAAAACAGAAACTGGAAATAATATAAAAAGTTTAAAATAAAAAGTTTAAGAACTGAAAGAGGAAATTTGCTATAAAAAGGACTTTCTTCAAAAAAATAGTTTTTATAAAGTGCAGCAGATTTCAATTATTTTTTAACAAAATAAAAACTTTCTATAATTTTTGATCTTGATCCAAGCTCTTAAAAAAATATTTTTATTGAAGAAAGTGTAGCTTACCATTAAGTACCTGTAAATAAAATTTTTCCTGTATTCTTTTCCACTTCACCCAGTGGGGTAGAATACTAAATGCGTTTTTTTTTTTGTATGAGGTTTCCCCAGTAGGCCTATTCCTCATTATCTATTTTCAATAGCCAATTTCGAAGAGGAAACATCTCTGAAAACTTAAAATGTACTATGAAAAATCACGTTAAAAATCTCCAATATCAAATCAATTTAAAATGATCAAGAAATTTAAAAAATTATTATTTTCTAAAGCCTAGTTTAAATTTTTTTATGTTTGAACATATGTGGATAGTCATAGAGTAAGAATACTCTATGATTTTCGAGCTGGTCCTAGCTTTTTATATGCTGCAATGTTAATACTCCCTTGGTCGCAGCTTGTTGCAACAATGTTAAGTCCACAATTATTTACTCCTTTAATTATAGTGACTAACATTTTGGAGAGTATTTCCGTACCTGGTGATCCAACGTAGTATGCCACGGTTTGTTTCCAATTTCTATTTAAGCCTCTTAGTGTAAACGCCATTACCTTAGAGGCTATAGTTTTTTCCCTCCCAAATTCGCCAAAGTCCGTATATCCGTAGATAAGGTCATCCTTTATGTTGTATTCCAGTTCCTTCTTGATGACCATTTCATCGAATAGCAGCACACATTTTTGGTCCATCGGTGTCATGTCCTTCGCTTTGTCCGTGAGTAGATCCTTGATCCTTGTGTTGAATCCTGTTGGCAATCGAATTTCCGAATGCCATCGGTAAATGGTGCTAACGGAAGGCAGCTTAAAACCGGCGCTCAGCATAAAGCTGTAACACGCTGGGGACTTAAAGAAAAATTTCAAAAATAAATCCTTTTCTTTGGGTACCCAGGGTGTGTTCGGCTTGTGAAATAATTGCGATAAGATAAACGTCTGCAATTCTTCTGATAAATCCCCGATATGTGTATCGATGTCTTCTCTCAACCTATATTCGCGGTTTTGCCTCAATTTTTTAGGTGTGCGAAAAATATATCGGGGAATAACGCTCGCCCGATTTATTTTTCACACAGCTTTATAGGAACGCAATTTTGGGGACGGAAATTGAGATGGAGAAATTCGCGAAGACGAAGGCACATCGGATAGTGAACATTCTTTGACGTAGGTACGTGAAGCCATTGCAGCCATGTTTATCAATGGTAAAGATGGGCTGCAAGGTACGGTTGAAGATGAGAATGGAGGTGGGGGTGGAGGTGGAGGTGCTAGGGGAAGTTGAGGCCTAGATTTGAAAACCTGAGGTGCAGAGGTAACCGTGCAGGTTGGCTGCTTACGGAGTCTCCATGCGTCCATCATGAGAACACATTCCGTATCATTAGCAAACTCAGAACATTTACAAATAGAAGGGTCAGAAATCGGCGGGAGTATTTGGACAGACATTTCCACGTTGATTTTTGCTGTATGTCCTTGGCATGAAAATGTTTTTCACGCATAAAGGATCCCTTCGATGTATCCTTGATGCATTGAACATTTCCATGCTTTATCCAAACTTCCCTTCTGTGATCTGTTGGAACCTTAAAAAAAGAAACAGAACCCAGATCTTTCCTCTGCTCCCCACAATTTGCGTAGCAACAAATAACCATTTTTGTATTTAAAAAAAGAAAGAAATATTTAAAAGTAAGAATAAATAAAAAAAAAGCTGAAAAAATTAAATCAATGAATTAAAAAGCTGAAATAAATAAAAGTTATATAGTGAATAAAAGTTATATAGTAAATAAATTAATATATAATTATTAATAAAATTATAAGCAAATCCAAAGGATTCGTTTATAAAATAAAATGTAAAAATCAAAAGCTAGGTATGTCTTAATAAAAAACTAAAATCTTTAAAAAAAAGCTTCGCTATAGAAAAATTAAGAAATTTAAATGAAATTAACGTTATTGAAAAATTGCAAAAGTAAACTTAAATTTTAATATTTGAACTAGTTTGAAATTTTTATAAAAGATGAATAGCAAAACACAAAAAAGGAATTTTTTTCGTAAAAATTAAAAATTAATTAACATCTGTACTAACACCCTATGAATTTAAATTTAAAAAAAGCCACACTGAATGTATGTATGTATTAATGTATGCAAAAAAAAAACAAGCTATTAAAGAAATAATGAAAAAAGGATTCAAAAGCTTTTTAGTTTTAAACAAATTAAACTTAACTAACTTTAAACAAAACTAAAAGCACGGTACTAATTATTCAAACAAATAACAAAACAAATAATTTAAGGAATTTTGGATAAACAGCCAACAAACCCGCTTTTTCACAACACAATATTGAAAAAATAAAAGATATTTGATAGTTTTGAAGAAAACTTATCAACACACACAATATTATTGAATAAAAAACAATATTTATATTTATTTGAAGTTGTTTCCACGAAAAAAAGTATGATAACACCAATATCACTCGCACTGTCACTGGTATTGAAATTGAATTAAAAAAAATTTCAGTAAAAAAGTCGTTACAAAAAAAAATTAGGCATGATTGCCACATTTAAAATTTTTTTTAAATTTTATTTATGGCATTCGAAAATTAAATAAACAAATAATTTCACCAAAACGCAAATAATTTTAGCCCAAACGCAAATAGAACTAACTTACAAACAATATAATTTTGTACTGTCTATGGCTAAATTCTTTGCGTTTGGGTTAGATCGATTTGAATTTGGGTGAAATCATGTCTAAACATTTCAAAATTTCACTTTGAATAATTCGCGTGAAATTTTCAAATTCCTATTGAAGTGTTCAAAAGTAATTTAGAAAACACAAATTACATATTTGAACATTTCAAAATTTCACTTTGAATAATTCGCGTGAAATTTTCAAATTCCTATTGAAGTGTTCAAAAGTAATTTAGAAAACACAAATTACATATTTGAACATTTCAAAATTTCACTTTGAATAATTCGCGTGAAATTTTCAAATTCCTATTGAAGTGTTCAAAAGTAATTTAGAAAACACAAATTACATATTTGAACATTTAAAAATTTCACTTTGAATAATTCACGTGAAATTTTCAATTTCCTATTGAGGTGTTCAAAAGTAATTTAGAAAACACAATTTTCATTTTTACACAATTCAATATTTCACTTGGCGTAATTCACGTGAAAAGTTCGATTTCTCATCAAAATGTTCAAAAGTGATTTGGAAAAATCAAATATCATATTTAAACTATTCATAATTTCACTTTGCATAATTTGCGTGAAAATTTTAACTTCCTCGTGAAGTGCTCAAGAGTAGACCAGAAAAAATCAAATTTCATTTTTGATTATTTCAAAATTTCACTTTGCGTAATTCAAGTGAAAGTTTCGATTTCCCCGTGAAGTGCTCAAAAGTAATCTAGAAAAAAAAACAAATTTCACTTGGGATAGTTCGATTAAAATTTTTAATCTTAGAATAAAAAAAATTACATATTTAAACAGTTCAAAATTTCGTGAAATTTTTAATTGCTTCGTAGTGTTGAACAGTAATATTGAAAACCAAATTTAATGCTTTTTTCAAAATTTCACTTTGCATAATCTACGTGAACATTTTAAATGATTTGTAAAATAGTCAAGAAATTATATTAAAAATCAAATTTTAAAAATTCACAGTAAAGTTCACGTGAAATTTTAAACAGTTTAACATCAATTTTTTATAAAAAAAAAATCAAGATTTCGCTAATTAAATAAGGTGCGTGAGAAATTCTTAAATTTCTTTGTAAGCTTAAGTAACTTCAAAATTAAACAATTTTCGCTTCTTTTCCAAAAGTGCAATTCGAAATTCAAAATTTCATAAAATAATTTTTCAAGCCGTTTTTGAGACTCACTTTTCAACAAAAGTACCTACCCTACAAATATTGAAAATATTTCCTCTTAGGAAATGCATTGAAAATTATTTCATTTTTTGAATGGCAATCATGTAAAACTATACATCTATACGTTTATATTTCTATACTTACATTCACATTTTCTGTATTCTGAAAAAAAAAACAAATTTCAAAACAAAAAACAATTTTCCTTTGCAACAATATTTATTTTCAGTTTCTCAATTTACAAAGCAAAAAATCCATTTGTATAGAAAAATCAAAAGCAAAATAGCAGAAAAGTGATTTTTTGTTATCTCTCTTTGACTCTGACTAATTTCGTATACGTTCTTCTCTATTATCTATTATTCTTTATGACTTCATTATTATTCCTAATTCTTTAATTATCATGTCATTCTCAAGTATAAAGAAACCTACAACTTCCCCACCACTGAAGTTCTGGTTGGCTTATACAGATGTCGCGACGATCGTTCCTCATCGTGATAGTACTATAGAAATATATATACAAGGGATGAACTATCAAGTCTGAACATTAACCTCCAGGTCACTCTCATTTGGGTTCCAGGTCACAGTGACATAGAGGGTAATGAACGGGCTGACGTCTTAGCTCGACAAGGCTCGGCCCTTCATAGCTCACTAGCGGTAAATGTAAATATGCCTATTGGTGCTATGAAGAGAAATATTTTCTCGATTTTTCTCGATGAATCTAACCTCAGATGGAGCAGTCTTACAAACTGTGTCATATCAAGAATGATATGGCCATCCTATAAAATATAAAAAAACAAATTTCAAAACAAAAAACAATTTTCCTTTGCAACAATATTTATTTTCAGTTTCTCAATTTACAAAGCAAAAAATCCATTTGTATAGAAAAATCAAAAGCAAAATAGCAGAAAAGTGATTTTTTGTAATCTCTCTTTGACTCTGACTAATTTCGTATACGTTCTTCTCTATTATCTATTATTCTTTATGACTTCATTATTATTTCTAATTCTTTAATTATCATGTCATTCTCAAGTATAAAGAAACCTACAACTTCCCCACCACTGAAGTTCTGGTTGGCTTATACAGATGTCGCGACGATCGTTCCTCATCGTGATAGTACTATAGAAATATATATACAATAGATGAACTATCAAGTCTGAACATTAACCTCCAGGTCACTCTCATTTGGGTTCCAGGTCACAGTGACATAGAGGGTAATGAACGGGCTGACGTCTTAGCTCGACAAGGCTCGGCCCTTCACAGCTCACTAGCGGTAAATGTAAATATGCCTATTGGTGCTATGAAGAGAAATATTTTCTCGATTTTTCTCGATGAATCTAACCTCAGATGGAGCAGTCTTACAAACTGTGTCATATCAAGAATGATATGGCCATCCTATAACAAAACTCGTTCTAACGATCTTATATGCAGACCCAGGCGCGATATAGCCAGGATCACAGCAATATGCACCGGACACTGGCCCATAGGGGAGCATGCAAGGAGGCTGGGAATCCCCACAACTCCCACTGTCGTAGCTGTGGGGACCCTCAAGAAAAAGAAACTATAGTTCATTTTCTTTGCAACTGCCCTGCTTTAGCCAATTCTAGATTGTCATCTTTTGGAAAGGCCTTCCTCGATGACCCAAAAGAGTTTTCTGAGAAGAGAATCAAAGATCTGATTATCTTTCTGAATGCGACTAAATGGCTCTAACAACAGTCCGTTAAAGTCTATAAAGCCATATAATTCCGTATTAAATCCCTACTAGGTTAACACAAGTAATTGGTATCAAAACGGCGCACTCCAGCGCTAATTGAGTCGCGAGGCCAGGGCTAGCGACTGCCATCTCTACCTACCTACCAACCAGTTCATATCTCTTAATTTACTTTTTAGTTCTTCGCATTTCTTCTAGAGTCATTCCCAGATACTTTGCCTCATTTGCAAATGGAACACGAGCGGTATTAAGAAAGACGGGTAATCTATTTATTTTTTTATACGTAAAGTCCACGTGGACTGACTTTTGTTCATTGAGCGCTATTCTCCATGTTTTCGTCGATATCCGTTTAGAATTTCAGAATTTGTCTTAACTTGAATTTGAGGCCTTCGTGCCACACCTTGTTAAACGCCTGCGACACGTCAAAGAAGACAGTCGAACAGATTTTCTTTTTTTCAAGAGCTCTCTCAATTACGTCAGTAATTCTATGCACTTGATCAATTGTCGAATGCTTGCTTCTAAATCCGAACTGATGCTTAGGTATTAATTGTTTCTCTTCCATTATCGGTTGCAGGCGAAGGAGTAGTATTCTTGCAAAAACTTTTGATATAATAGGAAGAAGCGGAATCGGCCTGTAAGACTTTTTTTCGTGAGATGGTTTGCCAGGTTTCAAAACCATTATGACTTCCGCAACTTTCCATTGGCTCGGAACATATTCTAACCTTAGAGCGGCATTTATTATGTAAAGGAGGTTAATAAACCCTTTACGAGGGAGCATTTTTAAAATTTCTGCCGTTATTAAGTCATATCCTGGAGCTTTGTTGGACTTAAGCTTCTTTATTTGTCTTTTTAATTCGGCAAGTGTTGCATTTCTCGTTATGTAGCTTTCATTAGAGGTAAAATTCATATTAATATTTTCGTTGAGTTCTTGACCGTCGAACGGCTTAAATGTTTCCTCTATGTAATCGGCGAATACCAACGGCGTTAATTCTCAAAGTATTTTCAATATTGTTTTTGATCGGTTTAACTTATTTATTTTGTGAGAATTTTGTTCAAAATATCAAGGAAATCATCTTCGATAAAAAAAAATAAATAAATGAATGGATTAAAAAAACTAACAGACGATATTATACGAATATTACAATGAAAAACAAAAATTTTACTTTAAACCGTATTCCATACACCAGGGCCGTTCCGACTCAAACCCAGTACCAACATGTTTCAGTATAGGTTACGTACGAATTACCAGCAAAAAAAGCGATTTAACTAGTTGAAATGTCGGTTTATATCGACTTTTTTGCATGTAAGAATACCTATTTTGGTTACTAGTTCATAAAATTTTTAGCTTCGAACTTAGACAAATAGTCAGCAGCCTAAAAAGAAAGTCGAGAAAAGGATCGACTTTTATCGAATCTTCGATATTTCTTCCCAATCTTTAGTACATAGAAAAAAAGTTGATATAAATTGATTTTTTAACCTGTCGACATTTTTATTTTTGGTTCGATATTTTTTCTATCGTTAATTTCATTCCAACGCAACGTAATTTAAAATACATCGCTCTGCTTGGAATGTTTGAATGAAATCAACAAAAACTCTAATCATACATTCTTGTCTGACTTTTAAACACGAACTTAACAGTTACTATTAATTTTGGATTGTGTTTAAAATACATTTTCTTTTGATCGTATCGATCGTATATTCGATTGATGACAATCCAACGCAAGTTAAGCGTGCTTTTAAACATTATTCCCTAAACTATGAATTGATCATAATATCGGTCAATCAAAGTCAATTTGCTCGTGAAATGATCGTCGTTTTGTTTGACGCAGAAAGCTTCATGACAAATAATATATATGTAACCGTCCTGATTGTTGAAAATTTTTTTCATCAACGCCAGTCAATTTACTTGCTAAAGCTTTTGACGTTTACAAACATGCTCTCTGCCTTTTCAATAATCATCAACTCGATTTTTGTACTGCTCATTTGCACCGTAGATGATGTATTCAGCCCTGTGATACACCCTAAAAACATTTGTATATTTTAATCCATCCGATTATCATATACCAACAATTTACAATATTTATTACCCTACAACAGCTTCTCTGTTTAATTAACAGCAACAGCAACAGCTTCTCTGTATGCTTTATTTTCACATTATTCTATATGCTTCAATTCAAATGCAACAGCTTCTCTGTATGCTTCAATTCAAATACAAATAATAATTTTCTCACAGTAGTCAGCAGTTTTTTTCTTCATTCATGCTCAGAACATACCTGACAGAAATGTATTATATTTCCTTTAATTTTTTGTATCATATTATTTTTTTTATATTTTAATTGTTTATAAATTTAGCTAAGTAAGCAAAATTATTGTATAAATAGTATTTAATTTATCTTTTATGCTCAAAAGGTTGTTTGGTCTCCTCATTATTATTGCTTCCCCCCACCAGTGGTAAGGGGCATTAATATAATCACAACTATTCCTTCTTCCGCAGTATACAAAAGGTACAAGAACCTTTTTGTATAATCTTCATTCTGGTCAAGGTTTATGTACCCTGTCCAGACAGTCGGAGCAAAATAGTTCCGACTCAAACATTGGTGACCCCGACGTGAATAAGAGCACAAACAGCCTTCTGATTGTAAGTGATATTAAGCGTTCCAAGGGCTTAAATACTTGGTCTACAATTCAAATATCCTGAGCTTCCGAGTTCCAGAGTTCCTGCGTTCCAGAATCCACCAACAGGTGGATATTAACAAGGTTCGAGAGTTCCTGAGTTAGAGAGCTCCTGGTTCCAGAATCCACCAACAGGTGGATATTAACGATATTAACAAGGCTCGAGAGTTCTTGAGTTCCAGAATCCACCAACAAGTGGATATTAACAAGGTTCGAGAGTTCCTGAGTTCGAGAGTTCCTGGTTCCAGAATCCACCAACAGGTGGATATTAACGATATTAACAAGGCTCGAGAGTTCCTGAGTTCTAGAATTCACCAACAGGTGGATATTAACAAGGTTCGAGAGTTCCTGAGTTCCTGCGTTTCAAAATCCACCAGCACGTGGATATCAGTAGCAAGCTTCCTGTTTCATCTTGAAGGTAGAACACACAAATAATCAACATGGATGAAATGAAGGTGTTTGCCATCGTGGGCAGGCAGAAGGCCATAACGGACGAGTTGATTAGACTCAAGAGCAATGTTGGCAAAGATAGCCCCGATCGAAAAACGGCCGAGTACAAGGCCAAGAAATTAAGAACATTAGAAGCTCTCTGGTTAGAGTTCGCTGGCAATCATGACCAGATAAAGGCTTATGTGAGGGCAGACACTCCGTATGTGCAAGCCAACACATACGAGAAGGTCAAAAAGGCGTACATTGATCTTAAGCATATCTTGGAATCAATTGTGCCTATAGATGTCGACATCGACCCTTCAATGAAGTCAGCTGGTGCTGATGATGGATTACCAGGCCACAAAAATAAAGATGACACACACACATCTACAGAACTAAAGCAGCTCGCAGAAGCCCCCGCATCTGATCTAACAAGAGTCATAAGAAGGCAAGGCACAACAACGAAGTCGTTACAGCGATTGTTAAAAGGTCTCAAAACCACTGCGAAAGACGCTTGGAGTTCAACTTTTTGTAGCGTAAAATTGAACGCGCTGCAAAAACACTGGATGGAGCTCGAGGAAACCCATCGTCTACTTCACGAGCTCTCGGAAGATCCACGACGAGCTGGATACGACGTAGAGGAATTCTACACGTTGGAAGATGATGTGCAAGATTTCCAGATTTCTTTGAACGAGAGATTGGAGAAGTTCGCCACACAGAACGCAATACCATCCAATCCAGTTATTAATCTTCCTACAGCAAGCACACACCATCAAGCCCTTAAACTACCAAAAATAACCTTGCCTAAGTTTGATGGGGATTATACGAAATGGAAGCAGTTCAGTGATTTATTCACTGAACTAGTACACAAGCAAGACATTGCAAACTGCCAGAAGCTATTCTACCTGAAGATGACACTAGCAGGTGAAGCAGAGAACCTAATAAGGCACTTCTCCACGTCCGATGAGAACTACAGTGCAGCATGGCAAGTAGTCAAGGATCGATATGACAATCCTAGGCTACTTGCAACGGCACACATACAGAGATTGCTAATGCAACCTGCCACTCACAGTGAAGGTTCAAAAGCAATAAAAGCATTGCATGACACCACACAAGAGTGCATGCTCAGTTTGAAGGGTTTAAGTGTAGACACACAATTGGGACCCTCTGCTGATGGTCATTTTGATAAAAAAGATGGACAGAAATACGCTCCAACTTTGGGAGCAGTCGCTCAAGCAACCAAAGGCGTTGCCATCTTTGAAGGAGTTCATGTCATTCCTTGAGACGCGGTTTCAATCCCTAGAAGCACTAGGGTCAAGCCAAGGAAAGGGTTCAGAAGATCAACGACAGAGGCCAAGACCCGGCAAGGCGTATACGACACTGGTGGCAACAAAATCTGCATGCATCTCCTGCAAGGGTAAGCATCAGCTGTACTCCTGTGAGAAGTTTCTGCAACTAAGCCCGTCACAGCGCTTAAACTTGGTGCAAAAATCAAGGCACTGCACAAATTGCCTAAGATCAGGACATGCATCAAACACTTGCTCTTCCCGATGTTGCACCAAATGCCAAAAGAAACACAACACACTTCTTCATTTGGATGAGTCAGCCAGGTCCAAAAATTTGAAAGTGTCATCATTACCTGGCAACACAATTACCACCGGAGACTCAACAAGCCTTTGCACTTCTGCAGCGGGAACTAATCCCAGTGTTGAAAGCAAACCACAAAAATCTTCAAGCGTGATACTGGGGACAGCCATTGTCCATCTAAAGTGCCAAACCGGAAAGCAAGTAGCATGCCGAGCCTTGTTGGATTCGGGATCACAGATCAATCTAATAACAGACAAACTAGCAAAATCATTAGGTCTGATGGAGACTTATGAGGCGTTATGTGTTGAAGGTATCGGCCAAAGCAAGCAGGCATCTCTTCGAAGAATTAGCGTTGAAATAAGCTCAAAAATCAACGGATTCTCTACTCGAGTGGAAGCACACATTCTTTCAAAAATAATTTCACCACAGCCATCAAGGCCTATCAGTACATCTACCTGGAATATTCCAAATAATATTGTTTTTGCTGATTCACAATTCAATCGGCCAGGACCAATATATTTGCTAATTGGTGCTGAAATCTTTTATTCGACTTTGGTTGTTGGACAAATAAGCCTAGGAGATGATCTTCCAACCCTGCAAAATACCGTGTTTGGATGGATAGCTGTAGGCAAGGTATCAACCCCCACTCTCTATCCTATGGTGGCAAATTGTGGAATTTGCACCGCAGATGAGGCTCTTGAGCAACAGATTGAAAGATTTTGGCGATTAGAAGAAACAACTTCAACCACAGACAATAATTTCACTCAAGCCGAAAAACGATGTGAGACTCACTTCATTCAAACAACAACTAGAGACACCACTGGTCGATTTGTGGTTCGGTTGCCCTTCAAAGAGGCACCGACGTGCTTAGGAGAATCAAAGGACATTGCGTTTCGGAGATTTATTGCACTTGAGCGGAGGCTTGCGAATTCACCAGATCTAAAAAAGCTCTACAGACAGTTTATGGAAGAATACCAGCAATTGGGGCATATGCAATAAGTGGCCTTTCCTCAAATTGCCAAACCATATTATTTTTTGGCGCATCACTGCATTCAAAAGCCAGACCGCAGCACTACTAAGCTAAGAGTAGTATTTGATGCCTCCGCAAAAACATCCACAAATCTATCCCTTAATGATATTCTCTCCACTGGTCCAACAATTCAAGATGATGTTTTTTCAATGCTGCTACGATTCCGCATGCCAAGATATGTGTTTACCGCAGATATCGAAAAGATGTATCGGCAGGTACTGATAGACGAAGAGGATCAAAAGTTCCAGTTGATTTGGTGGAGAAGCAGTCTAAATGATGCCTTGAAGTGCTCTAAGCTTTCAACAATTACCTACGGCACCACCTCTGCATCATACCTAGCCACAAAGTGCCTTCAGACATTAGCCAAAGAATATAAGGAACGATATCCATTGGGATCAATGGCACTGTTACAAGACTTTTACGTAGATGATGTCTTAACTGGTTCTGACAAAATTGCCGAGTTACTCACTACCCAATCGGAACTGCAAACAATTTTACAAAGAAGTGGTGCGCCAATCATGCATCTCTTCTGAAAAGTATTCCGCTCGAGGACAGAGAAACGGAGCTTGACTTCAGCAGCAATGTTGATGAACACATCAAGACAGTAGGACTTACGTGGATGCCGAAGTCTGATCAACTCTGTGTCAAGACATCCTGGGTTAATGAAGTTCGAGTTACCAAACGTTCTGCATATTCCGACATAGCACATTTATTTGATCCACTGGGCATCATGGCTCCGATGGTCGTCGTCGCAAAAATATTTCTCCAGAAACTCTGGGAATTCAAACTTGACTGGGATGCAGCATTACCCCAAGAAATGCAGACGACATGGCTTAAGTATCGTGAAGGCCTACAATCTCTGAACAATATCAAAATTGATAGGCACATATTTCAACATAGAAACCCAAAAAGCACACAATATCACATTTTTGCGGACGCTTCGGAGAAGGCATATGAAGCAGCAGTATACGTCCGATCAGTTAGCAGTGACAACACTATCACGGTGCGATTACTATGCTCTAAATCAAGAGTAGCACCTTCAAAACAATCAAAATTAACACAGCAAGCAACTATTCCGCGACTGGAGCTATGTGCCGCCTGCCTTGCCAATGAGCTCCTGCTTCGTTTGCAAAAAGACCTGAAGATTCATAATGACGCAACATTTTTATGGACAGACTCGGAAATTGTTCTTGCTTGGATTAATTCGTCATCATCCGCTTCCCTACCTGTTTTTGTTGCTAATCGAGTATCGCGTATTCAACAAAATACAATACCTCAGCAATGGCATCATGTCCCTTCAAAGAAAAATCCGACTGATGTGCTTTCACGTGGGATAGCACCTGAACGACTCCAATATTGCAACATTTGGTTCTACGGACCAAGGTTTCTACATGGAGGCATTTCAATTTGGCCACCTAAACACAAACCAATTGACGAGAACCTATCTGTGGGAACCGCTGTTCACAAGTCACCCCCGCATCAAGAAGGAATTTTAACTACACTCAACCATAAAAATTCCTTCAAATTTGCAGAAAGAATAGTCGCTCTTATGCTAAGATACGTCCACAACCTAAGACAAAAGGCGCTAATAACCAAAATCAAGAAAAATAAAGAAGAATTGTCAGCTGAAGAAATTGAGTTGAAGGTGGCAGAAATTAAGCTGAAAAATGGTCCCCTATCGGTTGCAGAACTAGTTCAGGCAAAAAAGAGCATCTTCAAACAAATGCAGCAAGACCAATTTAAGGAGGAAATTACGCAACTGAAGGCAGAGGGTGAAGTACCAAGTAAAAGCCCATACAAGAGCCTGACACCCTTTCTGGACGAAGAAGGGCTGATTCGTGTGGGTGGACGCTTAGAAGCATCGTCATTGCCATATGACGCTAAGCATCCCATACTGATACCATATAATCACACGTTCACCAAAATGCTATTTGTTTCAATTATCATGTTGGGCCACAAACCATGCTCTCTATTGCAAGGCAGAGCATTTGGGCAGTGAAAGGAAAGACGCTTGCTCGATCAGTGCTGCACAAGTGTGTCGAATGTGCTCGCGCCACACCAAAGCTGCTGTCACAACAAATGGGAAATCTGCCTGCAGACAGAATTCAACCAGCAAGGCCATTCATCAATACAGGTGTTGACTTTTGTGGTCCTATATCTACACATTACAAGATAAGAGGCAAACGGCCTCAAAAATCATATATCGCTATCTTCTGCTGTTTTTCTACGAAAGCCTGCCATTTGCAACTGGTAACCGACTTAACGGCACAAGGTTTCATAGGGGCACTGAAGCGATTCATGGCTAGGAGGGGCCATTGCAGAAACATATACTGCGATAATGCAACAAACTTTGTTGGCGCCAAAAACCAGCTGTCAGATATAATCGCCTTCATGGAATCCGACACAGAAAGGGAGAAAATAACATCGTCATGCTCTTCAAAGGGATGTGACTTTCACTTCATTCCACCTCGTTTACCACATTTTGGCGGTCTATGGGAAGCTGCGGTCAAATCATCAAAGCATTTGCTACAGCACACTCTGGCAGGAGCATCGTTGACATATGAGGATCTTGAAACTGCTGCCACTCAAGTTGAAGCTATATTAAACTCAAGGCCCATAACTCCATTGTCCGACTCGCCGAACGATCTAACCGCCCTTACACCTGGCCATTTCCTCATCGGAGAACCTCTCATTAGCAATGTGGATCCTATGGCCGCAGCAAATGATTCAGGGGTACTTGCTCGCTGGAATCTGGTAAATCATCTCAAAAATGAGTTCTGGCGCCGATGGTCACAAAATTACCTGAATCAGCTACAGTACAGGTAAAAATGGAAGGAGAGTTGCCAAAATGCAGAGCCCGGGATGATGGTCATAATCAAGGAAGATAACACACCAAGCTTGCGATGGCCGCTTGGACGTATTACTAACGTAATTACTGGAGACGATGGTCTTGTTCGAGTAGCAGATGTGCGCACAGCTAATGGGATATTCCGTCGTGCCATACACAGATTGGCTCCTCTTTCAGTTCCAGTTCAAGGTGATGATGCCAATCCATTGGGAAAGACAGATAACCTTTCAAATCATTGCCCATCAACTTTGGCACATTCACGCCCAAAGTCTGATGATGGTCCAGTACCAAAAAAAAGGTGCAAGCCTTCACTTGGTTCAGCAACCCTTGCTATACTCCTGGTATTTCTATTCATCCCCATGATAGCATGTGCTCCAGTCAAGACTCAACCATTTCTGTCGCAGCCAGGGATCTACTTTGAAAATTTCGGAACCTCAGCCATAACTTCAAGCAGTTGGAACATAATCGCATATTATGACATGGACCGAATACGATTCAATAATAACCTACAGTAAGAAGTTAGCGAATATTTGTCAGCTGTTGCCAAATAAAAATGAAACTTGCAAGGGGGCAGTCCTCCAATTTGACCGGATAACCGCCGACATCAAAAAGGATAATGATCTCATATCCGTAACATCAATCAATCAGAGAGTTCGTCGTGGCGCGCTTAATTTCGTAGGCAATCTGGCTAATGCCTTATTTGGGGTCCTTGATGATGAATACGCCAACCACATGTCTGTTACAATAAACATAATCAAACAAGATGAAGGTCACATAGTTAGCCTTATTCGAAACCAGACTTCAGTGATTGACGCCACCATAAATATCATCAAACAAAATGAGCAAGAGGCAAGTTCCCGTTTTGAGGAAATAGATGAAAACCTTAAACAATTCACAGCTGTTATTAATCACATAAGACAACAATACCACCAAGAAAGACTGCGACAGTTTTTTAATTCAATCGCACTGCAGCTTATATTAGTGTCTTCACAATTTCAAAAGACCCAGTCTCATTAATAGACGTAATGATCGACATTCATCATGGAAAAATTAATCCTCAGCTTATCTCACCTGCTCAGTTGAAAAAGGAGTTTACAAAGATAAAATCAAACCTACCTTCATCGGTCAGGCTTCCAGTAGCTCTAGACGAAATTCCAAAGCTTTATCATCTTATGAGCATTCATGGCAAGGCTCTCAAAAATCACATAATATTTAAAACTGAATTGCCGCTCCTAATTCTTGATGAATTTGAGCTCTTCAAAGTTACTCCCGTTCCAGTACTAATCGGAGCATCGTTTTTTACCATACAACCATCAACCGACTACATTATGATTAACTTGCACCGTGACCAGTACTACCCTCTATCAACAACAGAGTTTCAAGGATGTTTTTCCATTACTGAAGAAAGACACCTATGCCACTTGCAGCGTCCGATTTACAGGCGTGGATCCGAAGTAAGCTCCTGCGAAATTAACTTCTTAAACCACAATCAACAATCTCCTACATGCAAAGTTGTAAGAGCCAACGATGGCCCTTACTGGGTCCAACTTCACAAGCCGAATGAATGGATTTACGTTTTGAAATTCAAAACCACTCTAAATGTAGTTTGCAATAACACCGTAACACAGACCGTGTTGGAAGGCTCTGGAATTCTGCAAAATCAACCTGGCTGCATTATTAAAGATGACTTCATAACCTTAAGTGGCCACTTCATACAAAGAACGGTCTCTAGGATGTCACTCTCTCCAGATGCAAATCTATCCAATTATGCCTCACCCGACAATTTGACTACTACAAGTTATGAAACCTTGCCGTACAGAAAACATCTAGAGGAATTGGATGCACTCAAGCAAGAACTCATAAATATTACGAAGGCATTGCCTTCAATAACATATCAAAACAATGTGCACCAATTTACAGTGAGCTACTTCGCATTAATCTTATCCATCATAATACTGATCTGCTTGTTACGATGGTCATACTACTATTACTGCAAACACAAGACGGTAATCTCCAAAGACGAACGAAAGCCCAGCAGAACCTCAGCAGATATCCGGGGCAACCTCGACTGCAAAAAAGAAGACCTCAACGACAAGAATCCCAACAACATAACATTCGAAATGGTTCTATAGTTTTGAACATAGTTCAACGGGCGGAGAATGTATATTTTAATCCATTCGATTATCATATACCAACAATTTACAATATTTACTACCCTACAACAGCTTCTCTGTTTAATTAACAGCAACAGCAACAGCTTCTCTGTATGCTTTATTTTCACATTATTCTATATGCTTCAATTCAAGTGCAACAGCTTCTCTGTATGCTTCAATTCAAATGCAAATAATAATTTTCTCACAGTAGTCAGCAGTTTTTTTCTTCATTCATGCTCAGAGCATACGTACCTGACAGAAATGTATTATATTTCCTTGTATTATATCAACAAAGGTATCTACTGCGTCTTCAAGCTCAAGAGGCGTTTGTAATGAAACTCTTAACTCAACGTTGTCCTCGATATCATTTTTAAATCCATCCCAGTTGGTTTTACTGTTTGTTAACCTGGGTGGTTTTTCAATTTTAACAAGGCTTTCGCTCATAATGAGTACGACGGCAGAATGATCTGAGAAGAGGTCATAGCCCTCTGAAATTTCTATACGGTTAGAGGGTATTCCTTTCACCATGAATAAATCGATTAGGTCAGGTATTTTCGACGGATCAGTTGGCCAGTAAGTTGGCTTGCCAGTCGAATGAAAGTCATAATTATTTTCCATTCCTGCTTCATATAGCATGTGACCCTTTTGAGATATGCATCGTGAAGCCCAGAAGGTGTGCTTTGCATTAAAGTCACCACCAACAATTAAATTTGGACTTAGTGACTTTATCAATGTCGTAAATTCACTCTTATCAATTTTGCAACGCGGAGGGCAATATATGGAAGAGACATTGAGAGGAATATTTTTAGTTTTAACCTGTACACTACTCAATTGCATTGATTCCACCTCTATTTTGAGGCCTATCGAGTGTTCAATGCATTCTTTTATATACAATGATGATCCACCTCTTGCTTTGTTTGACGGATGAATGGCGTGGTAGTCATGAAACCCGTGGATTTTTAGATTTGATTCATTTTTGGCATGCGTTTCTGATATCAAACATATGTCAATATCATTTTTTTGCATATACATCTCCAATTCTCCAAGTTTTTGCCATAATCCGTTGGCATTCCACGTTAGAATTTTAAGCTTATCCATCATATATTTTTTGAAAGAGGTTTGGATCGAAAACAATTTTCGAGCTTACTTAATCTATCAAAGATAAGTTTATTTGTTTCACATTGTTCTTCAAGTTTTGACAAAATGATTGAAAAAACTTTCGAAACCGGGTCTGTTTCAGTGTCTTTAATTACGGGTATATTTTTTGCCGCTATTTGGGCATATGTTTCTGCATTTCCTTGCTTCGATATTTTCTCCGAAGGTACTGACACTGTTTTCTTTTCCTTACAGATACTAGGTTTTGGACCTTTCGTAGAATTGGCACTCTTGGGAATTGCGGTTTCTAATTGCTTTGGTAGGTTTCTTTGTGTTTGGGCACATTTTGATCGTTGCTTTTGTAATTCCTTAGCTACTTCACAGCCTCTATAACTTGCTGTGTGATTTCCATTACAATAAATGCACGTCGGTGGACTTTCACTTTTTCCGTTGCAGTCAACAGTTAGATGTTTTCCAGCGCATTTTACACACCTTGGCTCCTTTTTGCAATAGGTTTGGGTGTGATTGAATTATTGGCAGCGTTTACACTGAGGGATTAACCTTGTGCTCTTTCTTAGAGGTTCGATCCTAACTACGATATTTAGAATTGTTTTAATTTTATAAATTTCATCTAATTTTTCAGTCTTATCGAACGAAAGTATAAATAGTGGGAGACCACGTTGTACCACTATCGCTTCACCCTCTGTTTTCTGTTTCTCTCTTTTGACAATGTTCGTCGCATCGAAGATTTTGAGGTTGCACTCTTTTAGATCACTAATAATATCGTCTTTTAAACGTGATGCGTGTAGACCTCTTGCCACAATACGTAGGGGTCTTCCCGACTTATTTTCATAGGTATACCATTCTACTTTTTCTTCGTTTAGTTTTCGTGGCAGAAGACGATAACTTTCGGGGTCTTTCACACAAACTTTCCATTTGTTGTTGTTAAGTGAAATAATTTTAAAGCCGATGGTAATAATGCCCTTAATATGATTTGCAACTTGTTATACTCCGCAATATCGATAACATTTATCAGTGGTGGGGGCCGTTCCTTAACAGGTTTTTCTTTTAATTTTCGCTTTTCAATATCTCATTTTCTATTCGAAGAAGATCGACTTCTTTCTTTAGCTCTTGATAAAGTGCCATTACTTGATCAAGTTTTTGTCGAAGTTCGTTATTATCTTTTTCAGGATTTTTTGTTTTATCTGGGTCTATTTTGGCGCGCGCAGGCGTGATGGGTGAACTCTTTTGCCCGAATTTCGATGGTTTTGCACTCGATTTAGATGGTGTTGATCGAGATACCCTTGCACTTTTTAGGAAGGGATTTATTAAATGCAATAATTGGCTCTCCCCAGAATCCATAGAGCCGACCTCCGAAGAGGGTGGATTTTCCAGTGAACCTGGACTGCCACCTGGGGTACTATATCTTATTGTTTTGCTCATTGCATAGTTATGTATACATCAATCTCAGTATACGGAGTTTAGATTTTAATCGCCTCTTACGACAGGCATGCCTACCTCGGGCATATTCTTTCCCCTTACCCGCAGGCGGCAAAAAGTATTGAGCGATAAGAAAAAACAGAGTAGTATTAAGGATTTTTGTAACTGAATTACTTAAAAACTGAATATAATATCATTAATTAGTTCACGCCATCAAGACTGTACTGTATTTGTTTTTTGAAACAATTTTTTTTTTTTTTTTAAAAAGTATTATACTTTTCTTCCCCCTCAAAAAAAAAATACCCTTTTACTATAGATATTTTTATAGATTCTTTGATTCTTCATTCGGGTAGATCAAAACACATTTCTACCAAGTTTCATGAAGGTACCATTTACCCTTACCCCGAAAAAAACACCTGTTCACCACACATATTTTTATGGATTCTTCTTTTTATTGCTTCTTATTACAAATGAACCGTTGATGCCAAGTTTCATCAATGGACCATTATTTTCAGTTGGTATTTGGTAATATTTAACTTTTATACTGAAAACTTAGTCATTCTTACATAAAAATGGTAATAATTTTTTTCGCGGAGGCCGCATGGACTCAAAAAAACACCCTTTTATATTATATATTTTTATAGACTCTTGATCCTCCATTATCATGGTACATGAAATGTTTTCACCAAGTTTCATTATAGTACCAATTTTTTTGTTTTACCTATCGTATTTTACCTGTTCTATGTAGATTTTTACATTTTTTTTTCTTCCTAAAACACGGTTATATTTTATTTGCCGAATTTTGTTTTTTTAGCATCAAGTTTATTTTTATTCAAAAGAACTGTATACTAAATATAATGAAAATAAAAATAAAAATTTTAAATTTTTAATTTATTTATATTTAAAAATTAATTATCACAACATCGTTTATATTTTTTTTTATTTTGCTACACGTTTCGGTTGAAAAAACCATCTTCGGGCGGAATATTTATATTTTTTAAACCGAAACGCGTCGCAAAAATAAAAGGAAAATTATAAACGATGTTGTGATAGTTAATTTTTTAAATATAAATAAATTAAAAATTAAGAAATTTAAAAAAAAAATTTATTTTCACTATACATACATACAACACACAACATGGAGACTAAACAACAAATAAATATATACTACGCTTAAGAAGTTGGTTTTAATTGCTTTTATATTTGCTTTTGGTGCATTAACAGACCGTGGACACTGTGGTCCGTTCCTTTTCTCTACAATGTTAACATTGTGGTTTTTAAAGTATAAACTGCTATTTTTATTGCTATTTCATATTGGAATGATTTTCTTTTATTCTGTGCTATCATTAATATTAAAAAAAAAAAACAAAATAGGTTTGCATTGTAACGAATATTGTTTATTTCATTATATTGTTAACTGTTTCATTAAATATTAAATCTGACTATCTTATTTTTACTAACGGTAAGTTATGTGATTGAGTTTATATAAAGGGTTTTTCAACAGGGACGCTACAAAAGTGGAGCGACAGGGACAGCAAACGACGCCATATTTCTTGCCGCTCTTTTGACATTTCTCTTCAGTACGGTTTGCCATTTCATGATGGAAAGATATACGAGCCAACAACGAGTCGAAATTATTAAAATTTACTACCGAATGTCGTCAGTCAGTGGCCTCAACGTTAAGAGCGCTACGTCCAATTTATAGTCGTCATAATCGACTGGCTGAATGGCTTCGTCAATAAACAAAATATGCGGTATTGGTCAGGCTGGTTTGGTGTGGTTTATGGGCCGGCGGCATCATTGGGCCGTACTTCTTCCGTGATGATCAAGACCGGCACGTTACTGTGAATGGGGATCGCTACCGTTCAATGATAATCGAATATTTTTGGCCCAATTGGATGATATGGACTTGGAGAACATGTGGTTCCAACAGGACGACGCCACAAGCCACACAGCGAATGTCATAATCAATATATTGGAAACCAAGTTGGGAGAACGTGTGTTATCTCACGAAATGGTCCAGTCGCTTTGCCGTCTCGGTCGTGCGATTTTTACGCCATTAGACTATTTCCTGAGGGGCTACGTCAAGTCTATGGTCTATGCCAACAAGCCAGCGACGATTGATGAACTTCGTACGAACATCGAACGTGAAATTGCAGCAGTATCGGCCGATTTATGTTTGAAAACCGTCGGAAATTGGGTTTAGCGCTCTTATTGAAAAAACCCGATACATACGAAAATACTAGTCAATCAATTTCAGGTGTCACTTTGTGTATCCAAAGACGACAACCACTTACTCATAAAAAAGATTTATCTCTGGATCACATACCTAGATTTCACTTTATTTGTCCTTAAACTAGATCCATTTTTACTCATAAAAAAAATAATTTGTGGATGTCATGGATTGTGTAAGTTAGCACTAAATACGCTGACACACGTTCCCAAAGCGTCTCTAAAAGTTGCGGATACATGTGCCGCCAAATATGCTGACACATTTCCATACTACAGGTCAGTGCGGATGCAAGCCTCGAATTCTTGGGAACTGAAAGAGGTGAGCAACCGAATGGCTGCAACGTCGGCACTTGTTGGTATTGCCCATAGGTTATCATAATGTTAATTAGATATTTGAGTTATTTGAGTTTCAATAAATAACTTGACCTGTGCGGTTGCACAGTAAAAAAATGTATTTTTTATTTCCTCGGGCATAAAACAACTAACTGGCGCCCGAGCTAATTTGTGTTCTTATACCCGAGCTAATTCGTGTTCTAAAAAGCGAAAAAAAAAATCTCGTTAATACCGAGTAAGCAAAAAAAAAAAAAAACAAAAAAAATTAAAAAAACATCTCGTTAAACCGAGTAAGCCAAGAATCAAGTGCAGTAAATGAAACTCCTCTGGAGAAATTAAGGCCCCTTAGTAGCTGCTAATGCAAAATGGAGACAGTACCGCTGCCAGCCGCTCCAGAGTTCATTCAGAAGTCCAGATGTCGAACATCATCATAATTGTTCTGTAAGATTAATTTAAGTTTATTTAAGGGAAAAGTGCTTTCGTAGGTACATATGCATACCGTAAACCTTTTTTCTTTCTAAATATAAAATAAATAATAATTAAAAGAATTTAAAAAAAATATATATAATATTAATAATAGAAATTTTTTTTTTTCTTAATATTTTCTCCAATCCAAATCAAAAGAAAATAAAAAAAAAAGATAACATTAATAATAGCGAAAAACAAAGAGCTTATTTATATTTAAGAGAAAGTGCTTTCATAGGCACATACGCATACCGTTAGTATTTTCCTTTCTTAATATTTTATTGAATTTAAACTAAAAATTAGAGTATAAAAAAAAAGGAGAAAACGTTTTTTTCTTTTAACCATGTCAAACCCAAATAACGGAAATCGCCCTATGTTAAATACTCCTAACCTTAATGTTCCTCCTCCAAATCCACAAGCGAATCCCCTCCAGTTACCGCCAAGTACAACCCAAGCAAGTGTAATCTCAAGCCCCGAACATATAAACATAATACCAGGTGTTGTTAGCTCAATTGTCAATACACATTTCAACCTAAATCGTCAAGAGTAAATTACCAAAATCGTCCCCAGCCATTCAAATACGCTAGAAAAAGGACACAAGGCTCGAATCCCTCTTTTCAAAATATGGTTCCGCATAAAATTAATAGGAATTTTCATATAAATCTCGAAATCTCGACACCTTCCTCATACGAGCCTCCAGATTTTACCTTACAACCAACAGGTTACATCTCCCCAAACGATGCACCTGCCTCCTACCAACAACCATACGTAGAAGAAGCCGTATATGATCCTGATCTGTATAGCTATATGCAAGAACAAGCCGAAGAATTACACGAAAGTAATGAAATGCAATTTGAAGCAGAACCCACTTTAGACGAATGTGACATTCATTTCTTAGGTCAAATGACTCTTCGTTGCCATACTTTCAGTGCAGAACGGAAAGCGGAAAACTGTTAAATTTTTTAATTGACACCGGATCCAGTAAAAATTTCATTCAATCGTCTCTAGTAGATAAACCAATTCCGACCGAACAAAATTTCTTAGCTAAATCAATCGCTGGTGATATAGAAATAACCCAGCATAAATTTGTCAATCTTTTTAACCAGAACGATGTCGAATTAAAATTTTATTCTCTACCAACTCTAAAGTCCTTTCATGGAATATTAGGTAATGTGTTATACATACGTATATTTATTAACTTTAAATGTCTCACCTCCTAACCCACTGAGTCAGAATGCATAACAATTAAATATTATGCATAGTGACAGTTTTGGTTTCACACTTATTGTGACGCAATGGCTTAGTGGGACAAGTCAACTTCCAGAATGCAACTCAGTAGGTCAAAGCTGAGTAATGCATTTTGGAAGTTAAACCAAGAAGTTCCAGGTAGGTCGCCAGAACCAGAGGCGAGTCTGATTGTAACCGCGAACGTGATTGTTTGGTTTTGATTACTTGAGCACACTTAACATTGGCGCAGCCGGTACGCGAATCTTTACAAAAAAAAAATTCGTAAAGTGAAATAAATATATAGTAAAAAATTTATAGTAAAAAAAAAAAAAAAAAATATACATATACATACATACGAGTAAAGTGAATTGAAAAAAAAAAAATAACAGTTTGAAAGTGAAATAAATTAATTTTATCTTAAAGTGAACAACAACAAGAAAACAAAAAGTGTAGTTGATCAATCAAAACTAATAGAAGGTCTGGTAAGAATTTTGATGTTTATATTGTGTTGATGTTTTTTTAAATATAATTAAGTTTAATATAATTTACACATTTTTTTTAAAAATAGGAAATAGACACACTAAAGAGACAGAACAGCTAGTCAAGCAAGTTGAAAAAAGCGAGAAATTGCGAAAGGAGGCTGAAAAGCAACTCCTGCAAGTAGCAGACGAAGCTGACGAACAACTTGACCAACTAACAAGTGAGTTGAATAAAAGCTTGTCAGCCCAAAAGGAGTTGCAAAGAAAAAATTTAAAATCAGCTTCATCTGATTTTTCGAAAAATCTTTTACCCCTGTTTTTTACATCCTCTCCAAAAACCCCTGTCACTAAAAATCTTGTAAATAAGGGTGTTCAGACTCCTGTCACAGGTATCGAACACCATATTAATTTAGGACAAGAATTAGTGGAGACATCTCAAAATCCACATATTAACTTACGACAAGAATTGGTGGAGGTACAACCAATTAGAACTCAAAAATACAACATGTCATACGAAAAAGTGACAAAGATTGTTTCCCTTGTCATACCCCTATTTTCAGGGCAAAGGACACCGGACTTGTCAAGCAAAGTATACGAATTTATAAACGCTTGCCATTTAGGGTTGAAATGCCTAGAGGCAGGTGAAGCTGAAGATTTGTATGTGGCCTGCATTTCCACAAGGCTAACGGGGGATGCATTTGAACTAATTAGATCTAATCCTCCCAAAACCTTAGCAGAACTGGAGTCAGTTATAAAAACAGCGTATCTGGCAATTATAACTCTCGACAGTGTGATGCTTGAAATTAATCAATCACACCAAATGATGAATGAAGATTTCCAGTCATTCGCTCGACGCTTACTCACGCTGAAAATGAAAGCGAAAGAGATTATTGATTCACGTTACAGTGAAGCTCAATCAATAGCGTTGGTGGCTGAACTCAATAATAGTTTAGTTAAGGTTTTCAAAATGGGATTGTATGATCCTGCTTTGCGTCAGTTTATGCTGACCACCGCTGAAACTGACTTGTCAAAGTTGGCTGATTTGGCGCAGAGAACATCCCTTTTAATGGGAACTCAAAACAACTGGGGAGTTCAATCAAATGTGTTCAGTGCTATCTCACCATGTGCGTACCCACCCACCTGGCCTCAACAACTTCCACCGCAGCCAACATACCCACATACAAATATACATAGTCTTCAAAACTCATACACACCACAATATCATAATCACTTCCAACCATCCAACATTCCATTACATCAATCAAATAATCAGGTAAATCTAGACTCCCCCCATCCAAGTACTAGACACGTAAATAGAACGGCAAATTCTGTTACAAAATGTGGATTTTGTGGAAAACAAAATCACACTTATGCCGAGTGTCAAATTCGCAAAAGAACACCATACTGTGATTCTTGCGAAGATTATGGGCATAATCAAAACAGTTGCCAACGTTCACAAATACGTGTTACACGAGTAACATTACAAAAGCACAGAATAAAATGCAAGTGGTGTTCTAGGACGGGGCATGTGGAGGAGGATTGTTTCTCCAAAAGGAATTATCTGAAGGAACAATCGGGAAACGGCCCGGGGGCCAGTTTAATTCAATAAACTGTGCCCCACCAAATTTACTCTCCACAAACAAAACACCGCCAAAAAATCCCTCTTCAAATAAAAAAATGATGACATCAGAGCTAGGCAGCAAAATACCACCTATGACATCAAAAAGGTAATTTGAAGACACTTTAAAAATAAAAGAAAAAAAAAAGAAGTCATTACAGCACAAAAAACAACAAAAAATAAAAATAAATCGGAAGACTTACTCAAAAGAGTTAAATTTCCTTACTTTTCAGTCGGTAAGCAAAACGAAGCAAAAAACTATGGAACCTGTAGCTGGGGCAAAAGTTGTCCTAGGTCAAGTAAATTTATGGTTATTGATTGCGAATATTTGCTTGGTTGTGAGTAAGTGTCGCGTAATGTTTAATAAATGCTTTATCTTTTTGGCGGATACGTTTAAGAACTTTATTTTTAGTTTTTGTTGTAAGTATTTGAACCAGTTCGCTATGACGAAAAAAAAAACTAAACAGAAGAAAATATTGTATACATTTAAGAACATTCGTAAGCACGATGTGTTCGTCGAGCTGCCCACATCATTAGCTAAGTACGGAAAAGTACTTCTTCTTGTTGATACAGGGGCAGACTCGAGCTTACTTAAACGAAGTTCTCTAGAAAATGCTAGCAATATAAACACCCGAGAAACAAAGCAACTGGGTGGTGTTTTTGGTGGTGTAGGCACAACATTGGGTACAATTAAGACTAATTTACTTTTCCCAAAAAAATTTTCGACTAAATGGAACATAGTCGATGACGATGATATACCTGCGGATGGTATATTAGGTCGTGACATCCTATGGAATCACACGATCATCGACGCAGTTTCCAAACGAATAACGTTTTTAGATGGGAAAGGGGAAGTCTTAATTGATTTACCTCTCAAATGTTTGCCTTCGAGTCTAGCTACCATGTCTTCACTGAACGAAAAAGTTGTGCAGTGCAAAATTGGAGCTCGGACACGGACAGTTGTGAAGATCCAAATCCCAAATTCAAAATCAAATGAACTGCTTATACATTCGCAGGAAATTGATAATGGAATTTATTTGGGAAACACAATTGTTAAGGCAAATAACGATTACGTCCATGTCCCTGTTTTAAACTGCACAACAGAGGACTATGTCATGGACACAAATTTCATGCCTACCTATTCAAATTTCAAAAACTACAAAATTATTGAAAACAATAAAAACGGAGGTAAAATATTAACAAATTTTAAAAGGGAATCCAGTAATGAACGGATAAATAGCCTTCTAAGCTCCATTAAAATAGATGAAAACCTAACCAAGGAGGAAAAAAAATCGATAGAGGAGTTATGCATTCAGTTTTCTGATGTCTTTCTATTAGAAGGTGATAATTTAAGTTATACACCCGTTTTGTCCCACAACATTCCCACCAAATCTGACCAAGGACCGATCAACACAAAGCAATATAGAACGCCAGAGATCCATAAAAAAGAAATTGATAAGCAAGTGAAAGAGATGCTTGATCAAAACATAATTTCGGAAAGCAAATCTCCTTGGAATTCGCCTTTGCTTATTGTACCCAAAAAATCGGTTGAAGGTAAAAAACGGTGGAGGGTGGTTGTAGATTTTAGAAAACTGAATGAAGTAACAATTAAAGACGCATTCCCCCTACCAAGAATCGAAGAAATTCTTGATCAGTTGGGACACTGCCAATTTTTCACCACCTTGGATTTAGCAAGTGGCTACCATCAAGTGTTGATCGATCCAGCTGATAGAGCGAAAACTGCGTTTAGTACCAGCACAGGACATTACGAATTCAATAGAATGCCCTTTGGTCTGACCGGTGCTCCAGCAACTTTTCAAAGGATAATGAATCACATCCTGACTGGGTTGCATGGCATTGATTGTTTTGTATATTTGGATGATATTGTTATCTATGGTAAAAATCTAGAGCAACACAACGAAAAGCTTTCAAAGGTTTTGGCTAAATTTAGGCAGCATAATCTCAAATTAAATACCGAGAAATGTAATTTTCTATGCCGTGAAGTATCATATTTGGGACATATATGCTCTGAAGCCGGAGCTTCGCCTGACCCAGCCAAAACCAAATGTGTTTCAGATTTTCCCATACCTAAAACAATAAAACAAGTGCAATCATTTTTGGGACTTACGAATTATTATAGGAAATTTATTCCACAATTTTCTAAAATAGCTGCCCCAATAACAAAGCTATTGAGAAAAGAAAATAGTTTCAAATGGTCCCCAGATTGTGAAATAGCATTTAAGCTCCTTAAGGAAGCGATTTCTTCACCACCTATACTTATTTATCCAGACTTTAAAAAACAATTTATTTTAACAACCGATGCCAGCAACGAAGCTTTAGGAGCTGTTTTATCCCAGGGTAATGTGGGTGAAGACAAGCCTATAGCTTATGCTAGCCGTTCACTAAATAAATCAGAAAAAAATTACTCGACTATAGAAAAGGAATTGCTTGCCATAGTTTGGGCATGCAAGCACTTCCGAACATATCTTTTAGGTCGACCGTTTTCAGTCTACACGGACCACCGTCCTCTCATAGGAGTATTTAATGTTAAGGACCCAACCACACGACTTATTAGATTCCATCACAAGTTGTCTGAATACGATTATAAAATTATTTATAAGCCCGGTAAAACAAATTGCAATGCAGATGCGTTAAGTAGGATTTATAAGGAAAATGATAATATTAAAATTGTACAGACAAGAAGTAAGACCCAAACAAATAAGCAAAATCTGGATACTGAAAAGAATAATAAACAAACTACTGAAAAAGATAGCAACAAGCAAGCAAGTAGAGATGATTTTCAGGTTCTAAAAAATCCAGAAGACATACAAACAGTTCTTCGTGATTTCCACAAATCCGTACTTGGAGGACATCAGGGAATGGCGAAGACTTATGCACGAATTCGTCGTCAGTTAAGATGGAAAAATATGCAAAAGGACATTGCAAATTATATCAGGAACTGTGAAAAATGTCAAAAGAATAAGTCAGGCAAACTAACCAAAATGCCAATGGTTTTGACAGACACCCCATGCCTCCCATTCGATAAGGTATACATGGACATGGTCGGTGTTCTTCCTTTGACGTATTCCGGTAACCGGTATATTTTAACATTCCAGGACGACCTGACAAAGTATATGACTTGTGTGGCCATTCCAGATGCTGAAGCATCTACGGTAGCAAGAGCCTTTTACGAGGAGATTGTTACAAGGTTCTGCATACCTAAAACACTCGTCACAGATAATGGAACTAATTTTACTTCGAAACTTTTTTCAGAAACTTGTAAGCTTCTAGGAGTTAAAAAAGTTCACACTACCGCATATCATCCACAAGCTAATGGTTCACTCGAACGCAGTCACAGACCCTTAGCGGAATATCTAAGGAGTTTTGTTGACAATGACGATCGGTGCTGGGATCAATGGTTGAGACAGGCGATGCATGTCCACAATAACACCGTGCATACAGCTACTAAACTGACACCAACGAAGAGTTTGTATGGTTTTGAATTCGAAATGCCAACAAATTTAAAAGGAACAGCTACACCTCTGTATAATGCGGAAGATTATCCAAAAATCCTTCAGCATCAACTACAGAAGACGCACGAACTAGCGAGGAAAAATTTGGAACTGGCAAAACAAAAATCAAAACAACTATACGACCATCATACCAATCCTGCCTCGTTTGCGGTCGGGGAAAAAGTCTTGCTTAAAAATCCTACTAGAAAGAATAAGTTTTCACCTATTTGGTTGGGACCCTATGAGGTGGTGTCCGTGAATGGTTCTGTAAATACTAATATCCGAGTAGGTAGAAAAACCAAACGAGTACACAACAACCAACTTAAGGCTTACCACAATCAAGTTAATGGTAGTTAAATTTGAACACATACTAATAATATCCTAAACTAAAACTTTTTCACCACTAATAATTACACTCACTAACCTTCGACGCTAACAGGTATAGATAGGACCGGAAATTTTTTTTATATCAATTAAGTAAAACTACTTAAACTTTACCCACTGCCTTAAATATAGGAAATTTAAAAGGGAACGGAAAAGTTCTAATATGCTTAATTTAGTTCACCTAACTAATATTTTTTTTTCTCTTTTCAGTATTTACAAAGGAAAAACAAAACATTACATTCATATTATTCACATCATATATACAATCAATCTAGTTTATATAAAATTTTTAAGAATACATACAGTCTTTGACTATAAGTAATTTTTCTATTTAATTTTTTTTTTTGTTTAAAAATACTTCTTAAACACATACATAGTTAATTATCGAGTTGAAAAGAAAATGTTCAACCTACGGTGTTTTGCATTAACTGTACAAATAGTTATTAACTTCTATCCCGGGCAGACACAGAATGAGAAACCATACAAGATCCAGTCATTACAAAAAACATCACCAGTAGTGTTCGAAACGGTAGAACAAGCCGTATTCTACAGTGATACGTGGACAATTTTGACGAAGTTCACACCAATGGACTACGAAATGGTAATTCAGATGGTGCAAAAATGTGACAATAGGCTAGAAACGATGTGCAGAAGCATTGCGGACGATGACTTTCAACGCCATTGCCATTTGGTCGCCCAGGAGACAGAGACAAACATCGTAAACTTACGACAAACAGCAAATCGTATGAGGCAATTGATACACTCGAGGCGTCAAAAGCGTGCACTAGAGTTTATCGGAGGATTTTCAAAATGGGCCTTCGGAACGATGGACAGCGAAGATGCTAGAAAGGTCTACCATCACTTGGAATTCCTACATAAACGAAATGAGGATTCGTTCCAATTAATGCACCGACAACTATCCGTCATGAAATCAAATTTCGATACATTGACTAAGCCAATTTCACAACTATCGGAGGAAATGGAAAACGTGACTGCAGGTGTGGGAAATCTAAGTGAATCTTTCCTAAATTACAGCCAATTCACAAACAAGGAAGTTTCGATGCTTAAGATGAGGAGCGAAGCGAGTGCAATGATATCAGTGATCACCGCAAAAATAATGGAGGTCCAAAACCGGCAATCCCTGGAGCTTTCTATACTTGATGACCTTAACCAAAATAAACTCCACCCTTTCATCCTGGACGTAGGAAACATTACTGACCTGCTTAAGAAATCGGTCAAAGGAGGATTCTCATTCGAGAACCTTGGAATCATTAATTCAGCGGCCAGAACAGCAGTCTTTGCAAATGAGGGAAACCTGTTTGTTAAGGTAACGCTTCCACTTCCAGACTCCTTGCATTTTGACATCCATAAAGTGTACGCCTTACCAACAGTCTTAGAGGAACGATGGGATCTGGTTATCGATACAAAGTATGAATACATCGCAGAATCTGATAACCACGACCTTTTCGTAATGCTGAATGAGGAACAGTATTCCCGATGCTCACATATTGCAATAAGAGATGCTAAAAAAAACATTGCGGTATGCCTTAAACAACTTAATGCAATTATCCACACTAGGAACAATTTATGTCAATCCTAGGCAGAATTAAAATTCGAATAAAACAATTAAAATCTCAATCTATAAATCCAATAAAATAAAAACCGATCATATGTGACTTACAGAAAAACGCTGTCCATGCTCTAGTTCAAAAATTCAGACCCTTATTTGCAGACCCTAATGAAATGCTTACTTATACCACCAAGGTGGTGGGCGAAATACGTACTAACACAGACTCTCCGGTATACTCTAGGTATTATCCATACCCTGCATCTCTAAGAGAGGAAGTGGGAAAACAAATCCAAAAACTCCTCGAAGACAAAATCATCAAATCCTCTCGTTCGCCATACAAGCAGTATGGATTGTCCCGAAAAAAGATGATGCAAAGGGCAATAAACAAAACAGACTGGTGATCGACTACAGAAAGTTAAACCAGGTCATTGTATCTAATAAATACCCAATCCCCGAAATTAGTGAGGTCTTAGCCCAATTAGGACAATGCAAGTTCTTTACAGTACTAGATCTCAAGAGCGGGTTTCACCAAATTTCTTTGAAAGTATCGGACACTGAGAAAACCGCCTTCTCTATTAATAACTATAAATATGAGTTTCTCCGTCTCCCGTTCGGGATGAAAAATTCACCAGCAATCTTCCAACGAGCCCTAGATGACATTTTACGGGAACATATTGGGAAAATCTGCTATGTTTACATTGACGATATTATCGTCTTTAGTAAAACTGAAGAGCAACATGTTAAGCATGTCGAATTAATTTTTCAAACGTTAGCGGAAGCTAATATGAAGGTGCAACTAGACAAATGCAACTTCTTTAAGGAAGAAGTTGAATTTTTGGGCTTTATTGTATCCTCAGGGGGCTTAAAAACAAACACCAATAAAGTTAAAGCCATCAACGATTTCCCGATCCCGACCACTCTCAAAGAATTAAGATCATTCTTAGATCTTGCTGGATACTACAGGCGTTTCGTTAAAGATTACGCAAAAATAGCAAAACCATTAACCACATTATTGCGTGGTGAAGACGGAAGAGTGTCAAAAAGAGTTCCTATCACTCTTACAGCAGATGCACTAGATGCTTTTCAAAAAGTAAACTATTAATTAACTTCGAAAGATTTACTCCTGGCTTATCCGGATTACAAGGAATGCTTTGAAATTACAACAGACGCTTCTACCGTGGCGATAGGTGCCGTTTTATCACAAAACGACAAACCTCTTATTTTCATTTCAAGGTCGTTAAGTAAATCGGAAGAACATTTTGCCGCAAATGAAAAAGAGATGCTTGCCATTATATGGGCACTTAACTCTCTTCGAAATTACCTTTACGGTACAACTCACGTCAAGATCTTTACAGACCACCAATCCCTGACCTACACCCTGAGTCAAAAAAACAATAATTCTAAGATGAAGCGATGGAAGGCCATCTTGGAGGAGTATAACTACGAGTTTCACTATAAACCAGGAAAGAGTAGTGTGGTAGCGGATGCACATTCTCGCTCCCCACAATTTTCACAAGTTCAGCGTCTCAGCACAGTGATCAAAGCTCATCCCATGATCTCATACCTGCAGTTGAAACACCAATTAACGTATTTAAAAATCAAATAATGTTATTAATAGGAGACGAGAGGTCATACAAATTTCAGATTCCTTTTCCAACTTATCATAGACACATTTTTGTTCAACCAAGCTATTCACAAGATGATCTTCGTTCAATCCTAAAGAGATATCTTAACCCTAGCGTTGTGAACGGCCTCTATACAAATGAACCAACGATGGGCAAAATCCAGAATACTTATCCAAACCATTTTAGAAACTATAAAACACGCTTTACCCAATAACGCGTAAGTGACTTAACTGATTGCACAGAACAAGAGGAGTTGATTCTTAAAGAACATAACAGAGCCCACAGAAATGTTAATGAAAATAAAATACAAATCCTTCAAACGTTTTATTTTCCGAAAATGAAAGCCAGAATCCAGGAATTAGTAAAACAATGTAGGGTTTGTAAAAAGCAGAAATACGACAGAAAGCCTAACAAGCCTAAATTGCGAATCTCTCCTATCCCACAGTACCCAGGTCAGATAATTCACATTGACATCTACTCCACAGATAAACAATTAGTGCTTACAGCAATTGACAAATTTTCAAAGTACGCTCAGGTGCGAATCATTAAATCTAGGGCAGTAGAAGATGTAAGGGAACCATTAAGACAGATTGTGTTTGCATTTGGTGTACCCAAAATGGTGGTATACGATAGTGAAAAGACATTTAGCTCAGCTTCCATATGTTTCATGCTACAGGACCAACTAGGAATGGAAACTTATAAAACACCTCCATATACGAGTGCCGTAAATGGTCAGGTGGAAAGATTTCATTCGACCCTCTCTGAAATAATGCGCTGCTTAAAGACAGATCGAATTCATAGATCTTTTCTCTAACTTCTCGATCGAGCGGTATATGAATATAATTACTCCACACACTCAACCACTAAGAAACGGCCCATTGAAGCTTTTTTCGGTAGAACAGTTAGCACCAACCCCGAACAGTAAGAAAAAGCTGGACACGAAATAGCAGGGCAAATAGCAGAAAAACAAAATGCTGACCTAGAATATCACAACAAAAATAGACACAAAATTAAAACATATTCCCCAGGAGAGACTATCTTTGTTAAAATAAACAAAATATTAGGGACAAAACTCTCACCAAGATATAAAATGGAAGTAGTTAAAGAAGACAAAACCACAATCGTTACAACAGAACCCTAAAAATTATTCACAAAAATAACATTAGGAATTAACATTCTCTTTTTCAGGTCACTTCTATCCAAAAGTCTCGCTGAAGTTCAGATTTTGGACTATTCTAATTCCAAAATTGTTTCGACAAGCATGGGAACCGCAAAGTTACAGACGGGTGCGTTTAGGATTATTCAAGTGATAGAACTAGAAGCTTACGAAATCATACTAGAAGTCATTAGATTACAAATGGAGAATTTAAATGAATCCGATCCAAACTATCCCATAATATCCCACCAGATAACCCAGATTACTAACCAACTCAGCATCCTTAAAGAATAAGTAGAAATCCTAGATCCCTTAATTTTTTAGGAAGCGCGTGGAAATGGCTTACTGGTAGCCCTGATCACGACGACTTTCAAATCCTAAAGTCCCAGTCACATAGATTATTGAACAATAATAATAAACAAGTTGTTATTAACCAAGCTAATACGAAAAGAATAAATTAATTAACTAACGTCACGAACGAAGTAATGAACCTACTAAGGTCAAACATTGTATTTAAAAATCAATACACATTAGATCTAAAATATAAACTTGATGTCATTAAAGAAGAATAAACTAACATAGAATATGCACTTTTATGGGCGAAAAATCATGTTGTCAGCTCATTTATTCTATCTTATTCAGAAATAAAAATTGTTAAAGAAAGATTTAAAGAAAGTAATATACCATTTATAAATTAAGAAGAGGCACTTAATTTTTCAGAAATAAAAATTGCATCAGATAAAAAAACAATACTATACATTATCAGTATACCTACAACTGAAAAATATATTTGTAAAAAACTTTTAATCAAGCCTATCAAATATAAAGTTATGTCCCAGACATCATCATATAACGTGATGGACGGCTATAGTCGCCGTCATAAATAAACATTCACTTCCGTTGATGTACCATCGACAATCCTGTGGGAACATAAACAATCCATCCCTCACCAACCAAATCACAAACATCGATATCATCAATAGCAACTACCTTAAATAAACAATAGACATCCGTTGATGTCACTATTAACTGTTCATATATGTTGATCTTACTTCCTTTAAAAATCCAAATCACACAGATATCGAATTACATTGATTTGTCATCTTTTGATGACACACAGATCTGGAGTAAAAGCTCTCATGTGATCGTATAAATAACCCCTGTCAATCATAAATAACTTTATGTTCTTTTCTCAGTTCAGTTCGATCGGTATTCAAAACTTGGGTTCTCGCATTAAGATTAAATACGAGTAGCTTTAAAATAAGTGCGTATAAAAAATAAATAAAAAATAAAAAGTTTAATTTAAATAAAATCTCGTGTTGTGTTGTGGCTCCCAAGTTGGTCGGGAGGATAAAAATGGTTTCTTTTCCCTAGGCTGGGAAAAGATATAACTGGCGCAATCGAAAAACGTGCTCCCTAGACACGCTGCAAATATAGTGAAAAAAATTTAGAAAAAAGAAATAATAAGTATCCTAACAAAAATAAAAATCGAATAAAGTTAAATATTTGAGAATGAAAGAAGTGCCATAAAATTTGGTAGTAAAAATAGTGAAAATAATGTCAAATCAAATATCAAAAGAACAACAACAACTACTACAAAAACAACAACTACAACATCAACAAAGAGCTCTTATTGAAAGAGTAAATAAGATTAAAAAAGTGATAAGACTATGAAGACGACGTAAAAAATAATAACGTTTAAAAGAAAAAAATATAATACAAAGAAATTCAACATAAAAATCGAGAAAGAGCTAACAAAGTGAACTAATTTAAAATATTTATTAGGATAAATAATTCAAAGCTTGTAAAATAAAACATAAAAATACAAACGCGAAACCGTTAAAAAAAAAACGATTTTATAATACCGAATTCATTATAAAATTTCGAAAAAAATACATAATACAAAAAACTAATACCTGCATCAAAAGTTAATCTGGAAAATAAAATATAAAAAAATAGAAGTGACATAGTATAACTAGCAAATAGTTATAATATAACTTAACAAGTGAATAGTTACATTATTTTGAACGAGTACATACTTACAAGGATATATTCTAAGGAAAAAAATAGTTAAGAAAAATAAGAAATAAAAGAAAAGTTTTTCTGCAACCTGACACCAAAACTTTAATTATTTTGTTTAAACTCCACTAAACTGTCAATTTCCAATTTATAAGTATTAAAGTTGATATCAGGTGGGTTTTATTATCTTCTGTCGGGATTCGGGTTTTGATCTGGATTTAACTTTAGTACAAAAAAGAAATAATTAGGAGTTTTCAAAATCGTTTTCGTAGCACGTGTTAAAAGTAAATCCAGCCCTCTTTTGCAGATAATAAAACAGCAATAGCTATTTTTAATTTATTTTTTTAAACTTCATGACATCTAAGCATTTGGTTTTGAGTGTTTAATAGGAGTATTGAATACTTATTACTGAAATTTTACTTCATACTATAAAAGAAATGAAATAGTTTTAACAAATACACTAACTTTTTTTAAGTTTTAAGTTGTATAATTATTGTTTTTTTTAAATGATTACGAAACAACTTAATTAGAAAAATTGATTCGAGAATGGTTTTAAGAAATTTTAGCATGACCTTCTAGCTGTTGTCTTATTTTTTAGTTATTTTTATTTTAAATAAATATGGTCGTAGAATTCATAAAAGTTAATTAAACAAAAATAAAGAGCATAACATTGCAAGTTGCAAGTTAGTAGTGCCGTTGATTTTCAATTTTTTATTTAAGAAAGTTACTACTCTTATCTAAAAGCGGATAAATAATCCCCCCTTCCCATACGATTTTTTTTAATATCATTTCATAAATTATCCTGCATGAAATAGGGAACACCATGTATTTTGTTTTGTTTTGTTTTGACATCTAATTGACAGACCGAGGTGAATAACTTTGACCACGGGACGTGTTCAACAAATAGAAACCCAACTAGGGCCAGGTTCACATTAGGTGTGTTTTTTCCTTGTCTGAATGGGCTTGGACGAAAAAAACGACGTCGGGGCTAAACAATGCTCCGTGGTTCAAAATTTTTAATCCATCAATTTCTGTAGATTAACTGGGTTTTAATGATGATTTAGGTTTCATGTAAGTTATAAAAGTCAATTACATGCTTGAACCACCCTCAGTTAAACCACAAAATCAGTGAGCTAAAAGTGCGGAGCTATGGATCAAAACAATAACCCTGTTCAATTAATACGAACACATATCGTTAAATAAATACATAGATAGATATAATAGATTAATTAATAAATACAAACCTAAAGCATTTTGGCTTACAGTAATGAGAAATAATAGAAATATGCTCGGGTGACAAACTGAATTAAAATTATAAAATGGCTAGTAGCTCCTAGCGTGACCATGTTTACTAGTACAATCAAAATAGAAATGAAGTAAAACAAACTAAAGGCTCTCCCAAGCCAACGCCAACAAGGAGTGACGATGAATTTTTGTTGTTGTTAAGTATTGTCTATGTTTTTGTCATATTTTGTACTATTGTGAATGATTCACTGCGAATCAATCGGTATTCGTGTTGGTTTTGGAGAGCCTTAATACTACGTTTTTGTTAGACCAAATGAGGAAATTTCGTTGAAAATTTTCAAATTTGATACGAAATCATCTCATTTTCCACACAAATTTCAAATTTCGAAATGAGATAATTTCAACCAAACTTGCACACAATTTTCTAGGAAATTAAGTCAAAACCTAACGAACACACCGAATTGGGCACATTTTGAATAGCTCTGAAAAGATTTTGAACGAAAATGTTAAAGCTGAATTAAAAAATTAACAACAAAAAGTGATTTACAGGCAGGGTTGAAACTCAAAAAATGAAATGAACTGTCGAAAGAAATACCAAATTACAGATGAAAACGCTTTTTCTGTAATTTGCAAAATTACCTCATTTGGGCTCTTATGAAAACGGTTAAATATGCATTATATTAATATTATTATTATTAATAACCAATTGATCAAAAACTATAGGGCTCATTGTAGAATTATTTTATCCAAGATTCAGTAATTTTAACTAATTAATAAAAACTGGTTAGCTGATGCTCGACGATTATTAAAGCAAAACTATATTTGCCCACAAACAAGCAAATAAACAGACCATAATGCAATTACTGTAAGACCATCTCTTTGATCCAGGTTTTTCGTCACAAATTTCGACTCGACTCCGCTCCTCGAACGAGATCTAGTCAAATCAAGCTCATTTCGACTCGACCCAGGCTTACAAAAAATGACGCGAGCTTCAAGCTGGTTTAACAACACATGCAAGTGTAGTATATATGCCAAAATTCTAGTTTGTGAATATCTTTTTTCATTTCGCATAATTATTTAAAAATTTCTTCTTACTCACCGTCAGTTATTTTCCGTCAAGAAAAGAGTACTTTTTCTATATTTCTTTATATATTTCGGGAGTTGAAAAGAAAAAATAAACAGAAAAAACAAATTGTTGATTGATATATTTTGTACAAGCCCATTGCAGCCCAAGTGAATTTGAAAATAACTGAAGATTTTCAAAAATAACCGATATATTCGTGGTGGGTTGATCCCAACTGTCTATGTGTGCGAATAAATCAGTGGTGGGTTGATCCCAACTGTCAATGTGTGCAAAAACCTAGTGGTGGACTTAGCCCAACTGTCTATGTGTGCGTGTTTCAGTTTGTAGGCAAAGCCGGATGACAGCCAAGGGTTGGCTTCTTGGTAATTGATATTCTCTGAACACAAGTTATTGGTTTGTGGGATTTTGAGTGTGTAAAGTGGAAAGGGGTAGGTGTATGGGAAAATTTATGTTGGTTTTTATTTTTTTTTTCAACCGTGGGTAGCTAGGATTTTTAGTGACAATGATTGTCTGATATATTAATGGCCTTACCTACCCCCTTGAATTAAATAATCCTGGTCGTAAGTTTCAGGAAGTGCATTTTTTTTAAACTAAAATCTATGAGTGTTTTTTTTTACGTAGGTACCTACATACTTGTTTGCTTTGAAAATTTTCCTTTTTAATATTTATATACATAGGTTAGAGGTCTGCATGAATGCATTCATTTGCTTTTCATAAATGAGTATAGTACTTCAGTGTACACTACTCACAGAATCTACTGTACACTCAAAGGAATACCCATTTAAAAAGCTTTGAATACTATACGGGTGGTTCTACAAAAAATGGAATAAAATTATGATATTCCTAGCACTTTTATACAATTTATGCAAAACACTCTGTGTAAATTAACTTTGTATGTCTTAGTCACTTAAAAATAAGAACTTTTTATTCTATAAGTATTTAAGAAGAAAAACAGCATTTTGTGTGCATTTTTGGGGCCTCAAGAGATAAAATCAGTAATTAAAGGTCAGGGGGCTAAGGCCAGGGGACTGAGTATTTTCATAGTTCTTACCACTAAAACATGTTAACGCATTGTAAGAAAAAAATGAAAAAATATATAATTAAGGTTTTACTAAGCCTATATTAAAATGCTAAAATATATACTTGCTTACATATAAATATTTTCTGTAAACACTCATCTGAGGACTGAGAAACTGAATGGACAATCCATGACTTCTAGCACAAATGCCTTCGTAGCAAATGAAATAGCAAACGCGAGTTATATTATGTTATTATTATTATTGAAATTAAACGATTCTCTTTGTTTCCCGGGTCGATTGCGACTGCCGGTAGTTTTATTATTATCAACTAATCATTAAATAAAATGTATAATACTCGTACAACATAGGTCAATGCATCCACTTTCCGATGGCCTTCAGATATAGACATTTTCCCATCGTCACCGGAAAGTGGTGTTGCATTACTTTATGGGTTGCGAAGCAACACAAATGTTCCCCCTTTAATTCAAGATTCTCCTGAATTTTGTTTTCATTGAATTTTGTTTCTATATTTTTTATAATTGTTTTAACATTTTTGTTTTTTCTTTGAATTAAGAAGATGAGAACTCCAATTATAATTACGGCTATGATAACAATGAAGATTGTGACGGAACTAATAATATAATTGTTGTTTTTATGGTACTTTAATTCATTTATGTGGTTAAGGTTTTCGATATGATACATTTTTAGCATGGTTTCAAAATTTAATTTTCTTTTACAATTACATTTTGATCTTCTTCGTAGGAAAATTTATGAACAAATTCTATATTAAAATTTGATATTGAAATATTTCTTATGTTTATTGTACAATTATTAATATTTATTATAAAATTTCCACTTAAAATTAAATTTCGATCGTCACAACCGTTATTTACAATTTCTCCTTTAAGATTTTTACAAATTACAAAATTTTCTTCTATATTTAAAATTTCAGTTTTGTTGTTTATTTTAAAATTACATAAGCCATCAATCAAACAATTATCCATTTTAATCAAGTCTTTTATATAAATATTATTGGGATTATAATTAAATTTTATTTTATTTAGATCAATAAATTCTGTAGGTAATAAATCAATTTCTTTAAAATCTTTGTTAGGCATTGGTATTATCATTTTCAATTGGGTTTGGGTGTAACTTTTCGGAAGTTTAATAGCTAAAATTAATTTTGTGTCATTAAGCTTAAATGCTCCTATTTTGGAATGTTTTAGTTTGAAAAAATCTAAATCAGAAGCCACTATTTCTGCTCCTGTTAATATGCTAGGATGTAAAATACCCTGTTTGGCAGATGCTATATTGTCAAGAATATTATCAATTTTATCTTCTAATATTTTTAATTTTAAAAGTTGGTCTGTTTTCAAAAGTTTCAATGTTAAATTTTGTTGACTATCTACTACGTTATTGTAAATTTCCGAAATATGTTTTCGATCTTCTACAATGACATCATTAAAATTTTTAATATTATTCATAATATTTCTGTTGATGTTTATTTGCTTATTTAAATTTTCGATGACATTTCTGTTATTAATATCAACAACTTTAAAATGTTCTAAAATATCTTCCCTATCATTGTCATCCATGGTTCCGAATAACCATTTCTGACCTGTTCCGACAAAATTCGCTAACCGTCTCTTTTGTCGGAAGGTGGAAACTAGAGCCTTAACCTTTGATTTGATGTTGATAATCTCTGTTAATATTGGAATGTTATTTTCCAAGTGCAATTTTTTTCAAATTTATTTCGAATCCTTCAATTAAGGTCATTATTTCAAACGAATCTATTATGTGAACAATTGTCTGGGTTTCGTTAATCAGCTCAACTGTTCCTCGATTGATGACTGTAAATCCTTGGCTAGTTTGTACTTGGGAGATTAGAAGAGCTGGGTCCGCCACCGTTGCTGTCATCATAATTGTCCACAGCATGAGCCAGACTAGAACCTGCAAATTTATTAGGCCTTTTAACTGTTGTTGGATGAACATTTCGTAATTTATTTTTTCTGAAGTAAGGTTCATTTTTGTGACGTAAATGCTTATAGTTTCTAATAAATCCTTCACTTCTAGCTTCATGAAAATCTTCCCTATCTAAATTTCTTTTATTTACAATATGTTTCTTACGTTTATCGGCTTTTTCTTTTAAGATTTTAGATTCCGTTTCCACTGCCATATTTGGACTCATTTCAAGAGTGGAGTGGTACCTATTGTTATAAATTTTAACTGCCTTGTGAAGTTTTTGATTAGTGTTTAAATCTTTATTTTTGATAGTTAACAAAATTTCAAGTAGCGTAGAATGAAACCGTTCAATATCAGAGTTTCCTGTATGAGAGTTCGATTTAGTGAAGTGAATTTGAATATCTTGTTCTCGGAAGAATTCTTTTATGTTTTCTGAGTTGAATTCATTATCGCAAACAATTTTCTTTGGGTTTCCGAACTTAGAAAATTGTTCTTCAATACATTCAAGTTTGCTTACCCAATTTTTTCTAATTAAGTTATAGATATAAGCTTTTTTGGTAAGTTTATCCAAGAAAGTAAGATAAAAAAGTTTATTAAAATGGTATATATCGATGTGAAGTATTTCATTAGTTTCTGTAGGTGTTTCAGAAGTCTTGAATTTAGGTTTGATAGGTTTTCTGTCATATTTGCCTTCTTGGCATGTCTGACAATTTCCTATTACATTTGAAATTTGCTTCACTAGACCTGGAAAGTAAACTTTATTTTTCAAAGTTTTGTAGGTTTCAACAATTCCGGAATGACGACTCTCTTTGACATGGTATAAGGAAATTTGTTTAAAAATGTCTGCTTCAGTTCTTACTTCGAGAGCTCTAAGTGTGCATTTAACAAATGTCAAGTTTTTATCATCCTTAAAAAGTTTTATTAAACACTGTTGAATTTTGTTATACTCATGATACGATAACTCCGTGTAAATTCCTACTTTTCCTTTTATAAGAGTTCGTTTAAAGAGATTTTCCCAATATAACTGATTTTTAGTCATATCTACATTGATGATTCTCCTACCATGACACATTTCGACTTCTGTTGAAACAAAATTAGATAAAATTATTTGTGTTTTATATTTATTCACTATTTCTTCCTTTATTGGAAAATGATCCAACTGTTGTTCTGGTGCTGAGTGGACAGTTGCCACATTTGAGTCAGATTCACCATCTATTTGGTCAACATCTTTGATGCGGCTCAAGAAATCTGCAACTTTATTGTCTTTACCCCTTAAGTATTCTATATCATAATTAAATTCGGACAATTTGAGTAACCATCGCTGATTTGTAGCTGAAAACTCTTAGCCGTTGTATTTTTGTTTAGATACTTAATGGGTTGATGGTCTGTGACTATTTTAAACTTATTTCCCCAAAGGTAGGATCGAAAATATGTCACTGACCAGACAATAGCAAGAAATTCTTTGTCAGTGGGAGAATATTTCTTTTCATGATCATTCAAAGATCTCGAAGCATAGCAAACAGGTTGCCCTTCTTGAGTGAGCACTGCCCCAATAGCGAAGTTGGAAGCGTCAGTAAATAAAGTAAAAGATTTTTGAAAATTATGAAATCTAAGTATAGGGTAGTTAGTGATGTTACGTTTCAAAGTTTCGAAAGCTTGAATGTATTCTGGGTCTCTTGTATTAATTTTTGAATTTTTCTTTAAATATTTAATCATCGGATACGCAATCTTCGAGTAATTTTTTACAAATTTTCGATAAAATCCTGTTATACCCAGAAAAGATTTCAGTTCTTTCTCCGATGATGGCAATTTGTAATCCAAAATACATTTGACTTTTTCTGGATTAGGTTTCATACCTTCTTCAGACAAGATATGCCCTAAAAATTCCGTATCTTTTTGAAGGAAGGTGCATTTGTCAAACTGGACCTTAAGGTTATGTTTGGCAAGTGTGCTAAAGATTGTGGTGATAGCAGTAAGATGTTCTTCTAGACTAGTGGAAAATATAAGAATATCATCAAGATAAACTACACAGATCTTATTTATGTGTTCCCTTAGTATCTCATTCATGAGCCTTTGAAACGTCGCTGGGGCGTTTTTGAGGCCAAAAGGCATCCGAGTAAACTCATATAGGTAAACCATTTGGAGTAACAAATGCAGTTTTATGAATATCCGTGGGATGCATTTTGATTTGGTAATAACCTTTAGCCAAATCCAATGTCGTAAAATACTGGGCTCTCCCTAACTTATCTAATATACTATCTATATTAGGTAGAGGGAACTTGTCATCTAAAGTGATTTCATTCAATTTCCTATAATCCATACATAGTCTAAACTTCTGCTCACCTGATTTTCCAATCTTTTTCGGGACAACAACAATGGGAGAAGAGTATCTACTGTTAGATTTTCGAACAATACCCTGCTTTTCCATTTCTAGTACTTGTCTCCTAACTTCTTCCTCATGTTTTGGAGGCAATCTATAGTCTGGAGTTAATTTGTTGTTCCGTGTTTGTTCTAATCTCATGTACTATAGAATCGGTATTCGTAAGCTTATCACCCTCTTTATAGATTAAATTTTGGTACTGTTTTATGATTTTACCTACTTCTTCCTTTTCTTGGGAATTTAAGTGCGATAGATCTACTTGATCTGCCGTTTCGCTTGAAAGTTCATAATATTCAATATCTAAACTTTCTTCAGAATATAAATTAATTTTTGCCTTATTGACCAATTCTATAAATTTTTTGTTCATATTTATATTAGAAACGTTTCTTCTAATTATATCCATACCAACAAGGAAGTCATAGTCTTTATTAGATAAATTCATTTTATGCCACTTTAATTTACAACGACCTCCCATTCTGAATTCTTTTGGTGTTTCTGTGACGAGAATTTGTATAAATTCCTTGGTTTTGTTGTTAATAGTATTAATAAAAACAATTTTTTCCTCTAGAATCGGAAAACTAGAACAATCTACCCTAGAAGAGTTAATTAAACTTACCGTTGAACCAGTGTCTAATAGAGCCTTATATTCTCTATCATTGGTGGTAAAATTACAGTATAATTTATATCTTCGTTACACCCTGTCTCGCTAGATTCACAACCGCTAGCTAAATTGTTCACATCCATAGGTTGTGGATTTTGATAACTATTTCTAGCTTGGCCTGATGGATTGAAAACTTGTGTATTGTTTTGTCTAACTTGTCCTGACCTATTATTATTTGAATTTCTACTCTGCCCTGATCTATTATTATTATTAAAATTTCTAGTCTGTCCTGATCTATTGTTTGAAGATAGCCTAATTTGTCCCGACCTGTCCTGGTGGGTATTATTGTTAACCTGACCTGAATTATTCTGCCAAACTCTATTGTTTTGATTTGGATTCGTCCCTAACCTATTCTGGCTAGTGACAAGATTAGTTCTGCTGTAATTTTTTTTTAGATTCCATTCACTATCTGGAATGTAAGTTCTTAAAATGCTTAAAATAGAATTTAGGTCGAAAATGTTTCTTATCTCCCTAGACAACTGACCTACAGTAAGCTCTTTTATTTTTGCTATTAGGAGCTGTTTGCCAGAACTAATTATTTCGATTTTATTACTTTCATAGAGTGCATATTCGTGACACTCTTTCAAAATTAATTCTATTTTATTGCATAAATCTAAAATACTATTTACCCTTTTACCAAACAACACTTTTATTTTATTTTTATAACCGGGTGGAGATGGTTTAAAGTCAATACTGTATCAGGGTGGTGGAGGGGTTGTGGATTTTCTTTAAAACTGATTTTTAGTTTAGTTTTTTTTTCACTTTTTATATTTTTGTTCCTCCAGTTCGTTCCGCGACTGCGCCAGTTATATTATGTTGTTATTATTATTGAAATTAAACGATTCTCTTTGTTTCCCGGGTCGATTGCGACTGCCGGTAGTTTTATTATTATCAACTAATCATTAAATAAAATGTATAATACTCGTACAACATAGGTCAATGCATCCACTTTCCGATGGCCTTCAGATATAGACATTTTCCCATCGTCACCGGAAAGTGGTGTTGCATTACTTTATGGGTTGCGAAGCAACACAAATGTTCCGTCGTCAAGTTTGCTGACTTGCATTTGTGTAACTCGCGCGTAAGATACGAAAATGAATTTACTGTCACCAGACTTAATGCTTGACGCTGCTAGATCCGAAACTGGGAAAGTTTTCAAAGTTAAGGATATTTTTTACTGTTTCAATCGGTCAGGGGACTGATTAGAAATCCGAGGGACAAAGTTCAATGATTTTTTTTCGTAATATAAACTAATGGTACTAAATATTTGTTTATATCATAAAAAGATATATTACCTAACGTCAATAATTGAAAGTTTATTTTGGTTTTGCAACTAAAATAAGAGAACTGTAAGAATTTTTCCCTTCGAAAACGAGCAGGGGACACGTCAGGCGCACTGATCTCTATATACACTGGATAGTGTATTCCTTATAATTAGGTGTTCGGCTTCATAATTTGACGTCTACATTAACACAAAAAAACCTGTTTCCAAAATTTCAATCTGAAGAAAGAGAAACAGACCAATGATATGAAAGGAAAAAACTTTGTGGGCGTTTATTTTATAATTTTTTTTCATTAAGTTGTACATTTTTTTAATTTTTTATTTGAATTATATCAATAGAAAGGTGTTTAAATAGGTAATAGTAAATATGTAGATGGGATATGGGAACCATCGACTTCGTTCATTATTTCAGCTTGCAAACAAGTTGAACAAAACAGCTGATGAGGAGAATGCGATTACATAGTCTGTGTTTTTTTACGATTTTACCCCCTTGTCACACTCTTTACATTTGTAATTCCGTTTCATTTAACCATTTGTGAATGAAATAAAATTACAAACACAACAATTTTAGCAAAGAGATTTCGGGGGGGAGCAACGAACGAAAATTTGACGTCTTCATAGGGGATTATTTTGTATAAATTGTTATACAGTCATATTGTTATACAAAAAAGTGGTCAGCTTCATAATATAACAATTCTTCAAATGGAAGCAACTTTCTTATGTCGATACGCTATCCAGTGTATTATAGAGATCAGTGGTCAGGCGACTGAGAATTAGACCCTTTGAATAATTTTTTCAGTAATGAAAATATGTCAGATCTCAATAATTTTGTGTGACCATTTAGACATCAATTAGATTTATAGATATAAGAAAAAATCAGATAGAATACTTGAACAGTTATTAAAATATCAACGGGGCCGTCAAAAATTACGTTATATGTAGAATCACCCATCCACTATTCATTCACTGATTATCAAAACCTGTACAGTATTTGCTTTCTTTCAGAGAAAAGAGTACACTTGGAAAAAGGGAAACTTTATTTTTGAATGTGCATGCAGTAAGAATGTTTTTTTTTTGAGAAAAATGTATAGTTTTACTTTTTTGCCTATTTATATCCTTTTTACTTCATAAAATGGGTAAGGGTGCATTTGTCGCTAGTAGCATATAAACTTTGAAAAATTTAAAGAATACAAAAAATTCGAACTGTTTTTAAATAATGTGTTTTAGAATCAAAGAAAAAAATGTATAGGTCTGTTCCTTTACTTTGAATTTCTGTGATTTTCTGTGTATTTCTGTGCATTTTAGTCCAAAGTTCTGTCAAAATTCATATAAAAACAATTTTTGACATAAGTTTGGACTAAGAATTACAGAAATTCAAAGTAAAGGGACACACATTATATTTAAAATTGTAAAAAAGATATTGTGTCGAAAATACAGATTTTAATTACCTAATACAATTTGTTTTTGATAATTTCATGCAAAAATAATTTGAAAATACTATGAAAATAATTATGGAAAAAATTACCAGGGAGTTTTGCTTAAGCAGTAAACACACATGCACATACATACGACCTTGATTCTAGATACCTACGGGCAATTCCATGGTAACTCACGCTACATTTGGGAGATGTACGAGCTTTTTTATTTAAATTTTCATACTTATTTAAATATAAATGAAACAAAATATAAAGTTCATATACGAAAACATGTTGGTAACTATCGTTACACGTTTCGGACACGTTTCACGTTTCGGACACGTCACAAATTTTGGACACGTTACACGTTTCGGACCTTGCAATTTTTCTTAAAATTAAACAAACTAATAAAACTTAAGAAGTTTGTTAAATTAGACACAAGAACATATCAGACTATTTATTACTATAAAGAAACTTGAAATAACTGAAAATATGTTATACAAATTTAATAAAAATACATGGAAACTCACGTAAGGTCGGTAACTCACGTTATTTCATCAATTTGAAATTTAAGGGTTAAGCCTTTTATAATTTAATTTTATTTTCAGCCATGTGTTTGTTACTTGAAAGATATTTTGCAATTCAGCAAACAATAGACAGGGGGCGAGATAAATTTTCCGTTTTTCTACCTTCATGTCCACTTTTTCATGGAATTACCCATACGACCTTGATTTTCTGGCTATACCTAGGTACTCAAAAAAACAGTACTTGTCTACTAACCTACCTACCTAACCTTAACCTAGTCCCTAATTTTGCATTACTTACTTTAACTTGTGGGCTTCAGGTCAAATGAAACAAATTGTGACCAAAATATAATTTCATTCATTTCACCTGAATCCCCATTGAATTTATTGATTATTAAAATATGTAGGTACCTACCTGCCTCTCAAAAGAGATCCTACCTTTACCTAAGCCCACCATTAAATTTTGCATAAAAATTTTAATTTAAATATACCTACCTACATACATAGGTACATATACACACCAATGTAGGTCACAAGAGATATAACTAACTATAACCCAACCTCGCAAAACAGATCTTGTAAACAAAATTCCAACCTAAATATTAAATATGTACCTACCAAAAGATATACATTTTGCCTACCATCGAGATCTTTCAAGGAAATTTCAAGTCAAATACATACTTACCAAAAGTTATATGACTATCCTCAAAGTCTAACAAGCAAATTGCCAGTTACAAAAGCAAAACCTACCCTCAATAACGAAAGAAAATAAATCTGTGATTATATATATGTGTGTATATTTTTCTTCTCGCATTGACCAAGGACAAAACAAAATCTTTGAAAGTTTTAACATCGTTGCTACGGCACAGACGCAAACAGCTGACGCAGGTATCTCTTTCACCCCCTTCATATAACTTTCCTTGCTTCTCTGGCTGCATAACATTCCAAAATAAAACAACGAAATAGTCATTTTAAAGAGGAGACGAAAATAATTTTCTTACTTTCCTTGCCTTTTTCTTTTATTTGACATTTAATAAACAGCTGATTTTACTTTCTCTCTTACTCCATTTACTTTTTACCAGAATCGAAATAATACTCTCCTCTCGCTCTGACTACTTATTTTCCATTCTTTATGATTCTATGCTTACAAGTCTCCAACGCTAAAAATGCTGTCGATAGTGGCGCCGCCATAGACCTATTGTTCTACTATTTGAATCGCCGCCATGATAGTACTATGATTTTTATATACAAAGACTTCACTTAATAATATTTAAATATTTGAATATTTTTACTATCATTTTTCCTTTTTTATTTTTGTATGATTATATTTAGATTGTGAGTGATTGATTGGAAGGGTGAAATAACGGTGAAGATATTGTCGTGCCAATACGTCGGCAGGCCGAAGCTGGGTCCCTCCGTATAAATTCGCGACGAGAACAGACACGAAAGCGTGTAACACCCTACAAAGCGCTCTTTAGGCAGGTTCCGGGTATAAGACGGTTGGTCTTCGTACGAGAAGGGACGGACGAAGCTAGACTCGACCCAAATTTTTGTTATCGACGGGTTGAGTTTTGGAAACCAAAGGCGTGCCACTTCGAGTGTGACAGAAAGGTCCACCGGCGAAGAAGACTTTGCTCCTTTTCTGTCACAATTTTGGTAACGATTTTGTTTGGTCTTTTTTTTTTTGATTTTTGTTATGTTGGCTAAATCGTCATTGCGTTTTTACTATCTATTTTTCTTTTTTTATCATTGCTATTTTTCCAACATTTTGTAGATTTGTTAAAAGGCTAATTTCAATGTTTTATATTTTTTTACTATTAAACTTAGAGCGCCCGACTGGGGCCAGTAAGTTAGTTTTAAGATATTGATAAGTAGGCTAGTTCTTATGAATTTTTGTCTAGCTTTAAGCTTTAATAATTATATAAAAAAAAAGGTGGCCGACCGACAACCTGAGGGTCACGGGTCCGAATTTCAGTCGGGCAAAAATTATATGGCTGCTTTTTTCACAATCCTGAAGTAGAAAACTTCATCGAGTGGGAAGAGCAGCTAATGCAATCCACTAACACCGCGGGGGCATCGAAAGGTGCCCCAGCAACAACAATACAGCCAGCTATGGCACCACCAGCTAATGCCACGGTTAGTGCCGTAGCACCAACAACAACAACAACAACCAAGCAAGCGATGACACCACCAGCCATACCATCAACAAGCGCCACACAGTGGTGCGAGAGCGGAAAAAAGTCTTTTGAAAAAGTCATATCTATCCTTTTAAACTTTATGTTTAAGTACTCTTAGATAACCCGAGCGTATGATTTAAAAGTATTTTTTAACATATATATTGTATGTTCTGATTTACAAGCTTTCAAAGTTGAAAAATAATTTTACTCAAATCGCGAACGGTATTTTCAACAAATTTTAAGATGTTTTTTTCCGAAGTTCCTTTAAATAAATTCTCTAGCTTCTTAAATAATTTAATTGGTCTATGTTCGATTATTTAAAAAAAATATTGATTTTTTATAAAAGATACCTTCTATAAGTAGCCTGAAGCTTTAGTACTAAGAAAAAATGCTTTTTTTTAAATTTTTGATTTAAAAAAAGCGCCAAAAGATACCAAGAAAGTAAGTTTGCCAGCATATGCTCCTTACATTCATGTAGGATGCAGATGCGTGCAGATGTGGAAGTTATGCTCAAAAATGTTTCACTGAATCGGATTTCAAAAAACTCCGTCTTGACGGTGGTGTTTACCAAAAAGTTTGATTTCTTCGGTATTAATTGACAGAATGAACTGATTAAGCCCATTATTTTAAGAAAGAACGTCAAATTTTATTTTAAAAATAAAACAAAATAAATACATTGACTCAGGTCTGCGAATTTCGATTTTTGCGAAACCATTTATTTCTGCCTGGAAAATTTTTCAACTTTCAACTCATTTTTCTTGAAAACAACAGACGAAAAATAATAAAGTTTTATGATATTTTGAATTATATGATAGAGCTTAATACAAAATAAAGAAAAGGATTAGGGATAATCCATTTTTTTTTTTTATTTTTCGCTAAAAGTAGGGCAGGTAAAAATAAAAAAAGTGTTATTTTTAAAGTTTTATTGCTTTGTTTTTGCTGTGTATTGCAAATGGGGATGTGATGGTGCCTCTGGACAACCACAATACAGTCAAACATTTGACAATGAAGAAACTTCAGACAGTAATATGTTTATGACATCTTTGGTACCAATTCAAATTACTATGGAGGATAAGAGGGATATTATTGTGTGGAACAACGATCGACCATCCTCTACAAGATACTGCAGAGCCATCCAATTTTCTTTTGTTAAGGAAACTGCAGAAATCATACGAAACGAGAAACAAAGAATAGATACGGAAATCAGTAATTTAACTCAGACGATAATTCAAATAGGCGAACGTCAGTTTACAATCAAACACGATTTCATGTTCACAAGGCTGGACGGGAAGACAGCTCAATCTGTAACAGAAACTCCTGCAGCTTCTTCCTGTTTCATATGTGGATCTACAACTTCTGGAATGAAAAACCTGACAAATATAAGAAACAAAGCTGTAAACAGGGAAGCTTTGAAAATGGGAATGTCTCCTCTTCACGCTCGGATAAAATTTATGGAGTGTATCCTCCATGTTGCCTACAATTTGCCATTTAAAATATGGAGAACCAACATTGAGACCCGCCATATTAGAGATGCTCAGAAGAAGAAAATTCAGCAGAAATTTCGTGAAAAACTGGGCATCATTGTCGATCTTGTAAAACAAGGTATGGGGACAAGTAATGACGGCAACACCTCCAGAAGATTTTTTGCAAATCCAACCATGACTTCAGAAATCACTGGAGTTAGTGAATTCCTAATTCGGCGGTTTGCTGTTATCCTTGAAGTAATAACGTCAAATGAAAAATTAGATTTAGAAAAATATGCAGGTTACACGTGCGAAACTGCTAAACTGTTTGTTGAGAAATATAAATGGTACAATATGCCAGCAACCGTACAAAAGGTTTTGATCCATGGAGAAGAAATAATTAAAAGCTGTGCATTTCCTGTTGGATAGCTCTCCGAGGATGCCCAAGAATACCGAAATAAGGATTATAAAGCCTACCACAGGTTTTTCTCAACAAACAGTTCAGCAGTTTCCACGTGTAAGCTGCATATTATTTGAAATCTAATTTTTCATTCAACGTAATTACTTTAAGGATAACAGCAAACCACCGAATTAGGGATTCACTAAAAACTTTAAAAATAACACCTATTTTTATTTTTACCTGCCCTACTTTTAGCGAAAAATAAAAAAAAATAATGGATTATCCCTAATCCTTTCCTATATTTTGTATTAAGCTCTATCATATAATTCAAAATATCATAAAACTATATTATTTTTCGTGTGTTTTTTTCAAGAAAATTGAGTTGAAAGTTGAAAAATTTTCCAGGCAGAAATAAATGGTTTCGCAAAAATCGAAATTCTCAGACCTGGGTCAATGTATTTATATTGTTTTATTTTTAAAATAAAATTTGACATTCTTTCTTAAAATAATGGGCTTAATCAGTTCATTCTGTCAATTAATACCGAAGAAATCAAACTTTTTGGTAAACACCACCGTCAAGACGGAGTTTTTTGAAATCCGATTCAGTGAAACATTTTTGAGCATAACTTCCACATCTGCACGCATCGGCAGCTGATTTTTTCTGTGCTTTAACATGAATATAAGGAGCATATGCTGGCATACTTACTTTCTTGGTACCTTTTGGCGCTTTTTTTTAAATCAAAAAGTTTAAAAAAAGCATTTTTTCTTACTACTAAAGCTTTAGGCTACTTATAGAAGGTATCTTTTATAAATAATCAATATTTTTGTTTAGATAATTGAAAATAGACCAATTAAATTATTTAAGAAGCTAGAGAATTTATTTAAAGGAACTTCGGAAAAAAAATCTCAAAATTTGTTGAAAATACGGTTCGCGATTTGAGTAAAATTATTTTTTAACTTTGAGGGCTTGTAAATCAGAACATACAATATATATGCTAAAAATAATTTTAAATCATACGCTCGGGTTATCTAAGAGTACTTAAACATAAAGCTTAAAAGGATAGATATGACTTTTTGGAAAGATTTTTTTCCGCTCTCGCACCACTGTGCGCCGTAGCAACAACGGCAAACCCACCAACGGCACCAACAGCCGATGCAAAAAATAAAAGGAGGAAGAGGATTAGCTGTGCGCCGAACCCCGTTAGGCGCCGCTCCACCACCACCTCAGCCCAGCTGCCAGCTGGGGTGAAGGAGATGGCGCGCACAGCCAAAACGACAGCAGCATCAAAAATCCATCAACAATTGGATACCTCGCCATCCGTTGACGACATAGAATATATGTCCGAAGGTGGCGAGGGACTATATACAACGGGTGACTCCAACAGCAACTTGCTTGTGGATTTAACCTCACCAGAGGCATCCTCCTAAGAGGAAACTGAGGCGCAAGTTGAACTAGTAGCACTTGATGAGCAAGCGATCAGCGAAAAAATTGATGCCATTCGGGGGGAAAAAGAAAGGCTCAATTCCAATGTAACCTCTATAATTCAAGCCTTGAAAAGCAAACAGGAAGCTCGACGAGAACACGCGAGGCAGGAGCGTGACCTCAAAAAAGTGCTACAAGCGCCACCAAAAGCAGCGCCACTAAACGCAGTGTCACAACAAGAGCTGGCACAGCCAAAGCAAAAGCAAGCACAACAACAACAACAACAACAGCAAATACCACAGCAGAAACAAAAAGAGCAGCAACAACAGCAGCTACCAACCGAACAAACACAGCAGCAACCGAAGGGGCAACGCACGAAAAAACAGCAGCAACAGTAAGAACAGAAAGCCCAGGAGCGGAGTCACCAGCAGCGGAACGAGCAGCAGCAGGGAGTACAGCAGCAGCAGCCACAGCCACCCCAAAATAAAAAGGAAAAAGTGCCACCAATCAACACTTACAAAATGGAACTGCAGGAAACTATTGACCTATGTAAGTCGGCCATAGGCCAAAACTTTTTTATTAAACGTTTAAGTAAAGATAGACATGCTATCCACTGCTCCACAGTGGACCAGCACAAAATAATAAAAGAATTATTAAAGAAATCCACGACTGAGCTCTTCAGTTTTACCCCCAAAGTGGATAAATATCAAACGGTCCTCTTGAAAGGTATAGATTCCTGCACGGAACCACAGGTGCTCTTAAATGAGCTCCGCCAAAAAGCGAGGGACGATCTCCACTTTATCGGGGTCAAGCCGTTCGCTACAGTTAGAGCCAGACGGGAGAAGTGGTCTTTGCCGTTCTTCCTAGTACAGCTATCGCCAAGCAGCAAACAGGTTCCGGCTGTTAGAAACGTGCATCGTATGCATTCCTCTCCGACAGAGCAAGCGAATGTATGTGATCGTGGCTTATGCACCGGCATCACCTTAGCCAACTCATTTTATGACAGAGCTTGAAAAACTTTTCGAATGTCTACGCTTGAGCTTGGAAGAAAATTACTTTCTCATGGCCGGTGATTTGAATGCCAAACACCTAGATTGGGGAAATCAAATTCAGAATCAAAGATGTATTCATCTTTTCAATTGAATGAGTCGATACAACACTGAATATGGCGTCGACCTGCTGCCTACGGATCGGTCATCGTTTCCAAGAAGCGGTGCCTATCTGCATCTATTGCTAATAGATGCAAGACTGAAAATTACTGACACTGCGGGTCAAAGACCAAGAAACTGTTTACGAACGATCGAGTACGACATTGATCACTGCGGACTCGCCACCGTAATACAGCTTCCCAACGAACTCGTGGAGTTGGATGAGTATGTACCTGTGCATACTTACAATTACAGTAAGGTGCGCTGGCCACGCTTTACCAACGCCTTATCGAGCGAAATCAGTTCGAATAACATATACCCACCAAATGACAAATTGAATTTGACAAATAACGAAATAGACCAATACTTAGAACAAATGGACGAAACAATCAAACGAACAATGAACAGAACAATACCGAAATACAAACAACGGGACGCGACCGACATGTACCGGAACGCAACCATTGACGCATTACAAAGACAAAAAAGTGGACTGCTGTGAAGACTCTAACTCTTGTACCGACGGCTTACTGACCCTCACAATCTGGAGATTAGGACACTGAAGTCGTCGATCAAGAACATTAATCAACTTATAAAGGAAAACTATCGGTTGTCCATCAATTTGTATTGGGATAACAGAATTCGGGCCGTTAATTCTAGCGACCCGAGTATGTTTCTGCAAATTAACAAAATATTTAGAAGGAATGATCAGAATGACTTTCCGTGTCTCAAGCTTCAGAGAACGACAGACAACAGAGACGTACTTCTGACAGCAGGAATTAATCCAGAGGACGCCGTCTTGGACGATGACCTTTTTATTGTCGAAGATCCGCAGGAGAAAGTGGAGGCTGTGGGGACTGCTTTCCAGCAAGTGTACAAGGTGAATGCTTGCATTCATCCCAATCATGACCTGGAAAACATAGCCTTGCTCCATCACTTCTACCTTCGGAATGACATAACGCAATGGCGATCAGAGAACCTTGGTTTCACCGGGTTCAATGAAGATAATTTGGAAAACGCCTTAATCGCCGAGCGAAATGGGCCCAGTTCCCTGTTAATTATTAAGGTAGAGCCCAAGCTCATCTTCGATTCATTAATGAAGAAGAAGTCAGCAGGAGTCGATGGCATATCCAATGTTGTACTTCGACATTTACCTCAAGAAGCAGTAGACATTTATACCACTCTGTTTAAAAACGCTCTAAATAATGCATATTATCCAGTACGGTGGAAGACAGCTGTGGTACATCCTCTCCCGAAAAAGGGAAAGGACAACTCCAATCCGGCGAATCTCCGGTCTATAAGTCTTCTTCCGAGTATCAGCAAGGTATTCGAAAAGGTTATCAATAGAGCTCTGTCTAAGTGGGCAGAGAACAATAATATCATACCGGACAATCAGTTCGGTTTTAAGGCGGGACATGACACCATTCACGCCGCGTCTTATCTCGTTTCTGATGTCCAATGGAACAAATCTAAGAAGCAGTGTACGGAAGCCTGTCTGGTTGACTTGGAGAAGGCCTTCAACACCGTTTGGTTATAGGGGCTTTATCTAAAGCTGACCAGATTTGGTATTAGTAAACCACTATTATATATGCTCTATGATATGCTCAATGGCAGAAACTTTGTTGTCAAGAGTGGCAATGTAACTTCACAACCACAACCTTTAATATTAAAAATGGTCTTCAGCAGGGAGCGGTCAACTCGCCGATTCTATTCAGCATTTACACCAGCGATCTGATAAGTAGTCTAACTCAGGCAATTGCGTATGCCGACGATATAATTGCGTACAGAACAGCCCCAAAAGTCGAGGTCATCAGGATTCTTTTGCAGCGTGACTTCGAGAATATTCAGCGATATTGCGATGACTGGAAGTTGAAAATCAACTTTCAGAAATCAGAAACTATCTTGTTTTAGACTCCGTTGCGTGGAGCCACAAGGGATGCGAGAAAGAACTGGCGCAAGCTGGTGATTGTAGGGCCAAATGGACATCCACTGGCGAGTAAATGTGTAGTTAAGTACCTTGACGTCTGGATGGATCAGTGTTTGTATTTCGATAGACATATAAATGCTGCTCTGGCTAGGGCTAGGGGAGCTTTTGCCCTGATGGAATGGTTGTTTTATAGCAGCCGGCTTGATAGCAAGGTGAAGGTGATTTACTGCATGGCCCTTATCCGTCCGATGATTGCCTATGGATGCCCGGTTTGGTTCAACGTTGCCCTATCTGAAATGAAAAAGATTCAGGTGTTTGAGAGGCAGTGTCTTCGACGCTGCCTTAGATTGCACAGAACACCAGAGTCGGAGTACAAACACTACTATTCCAACCTGGTTCTATACAACGGTGCCAACATAAACAGTATAGATAATTTCTTGCTGAAGCTTATTCGAGGTCACATTGCAAGAGCAATGTTGTCGAGCAACATCTTAATTTTTGCTAATTACCCCAACAATGAATACTACGAGAGTGTGCGTCTAAGCGGCTTTATTCCGCCCGATGCATTCCTCTATCAAGACAGTCGAGGGCTGATCAGGGATGGAGCGGCGGTTCCGCTAATCTACCACGTCGGCCGTAGAACTGTGGATCGGCGGCTCCTTTACAGTCAAGGCGTCCTCGCACAAGAAGGAACTGAGCACCTTCGGTTCAGTAGGACTGTGTTCGAACGGGACCGAAGGAGAACCAGTTCTGGTGGTTGAAAAACGAACATGAAGTTCCTTCAGATATTTAATAGTTGACCTTGCTTTTTTATTGTTGTATGGCCTACTTACATAGGTTTAGGTAATTAGTTTTAAGTAGGGACAGTGGCACAAAAAAAATATAAAACATAGAAAAACAGAAACAAAATTATAAAATAAACAAAAATACAAAAACATTATAAAACCAGAAAATGCTTGCTGTGGCTGTTCTAGTTTGTAAGTAGTCTGTAAGTAGCTTATAAGTAGGTTGTAATCGGCTTATAATTGTATATATGTTATATGTTATTATATAACTACTGTAAGTAGTTTTAAGTAGCTTTAAGTAGTTTTAATTAGTTTTAATTAGTTCTAATTAGCTTTTATGTAGTTGTTTAGTTTTATATAAATCTAAAAAAAATAAAGACATTGATATCGAGTTTGTTTGCAAATTCTTCTCGGTAAAAAATTAAACCGACCTAGATTTTAGTATTAAAATAGCTCTTAGGCCGAAAAGCATTAGCATTAAGTCATTATAGTTTTACTTAGAGCGCCTTATTAGGGCCAGTAAGTTTGTTTTAAGATATTGATAAGTAGGCTAGTTTTTATGAATTTCTGTCTAGCTTTAAGATGGTTCTAAGAAAATGAAAAATTAAAATGATTAAAAAAAAAAAGGTGCGTTGGACTACCATGCCGAAGTTCTGTGTTTGATTCCCAGCCGCTGCCACATTGAAGCAGAAATGTTTTTCCCGAGGTACTGCCTCTTGCGAGGAATGAATAAGTGCTTCTCATCTAGCCGTTCGGACTCTGCAAAAAATTGTAGGTCCCTCCATTCCTGCCAAAAACACGCACACAAGAATCGTTGCGAGTTGTAAGTCACTAGGCCCTGGTTCTCCGTGAGCTGTTATGCCACCAAATAAAATTTATTTTTTAGTATATTATTTTCATAGAACTCAATTGTAAATGTGTCTATCGTATTTTTTGTCAACAAAAATTTTTTTTAAATGTATAAACAAAAATGTATATACAAACCTAAGAAAAACCAAAAAACCGTAACAAACGAAAATAAATGAATTACTAAAATAAACCCGGCCATGGGAAATACCGTTATATGATTGTAAGATTTTTCAATCATAACTTTTAGGTTGTTATTTTTATATTTTCTTTTTTACGGCTGGTTTAAAAAAACTTTTGGCTTGCTTCTAATAGAAGAAGAATAACTCTGAAACCACACGGGAAAGTACTAAGTACTGGCAAACAAGAAGCAATACATACACAAACAAACCCAAGCAAACACTTGCTCATCAACTGGCATAGAATTTTTGAAGCCAGTAGTGAAGCAAGTTGGGAGACAAGCAAGTGGAATGCAAGTAGGAAGCAAGTGGAAAGCAAATTACGTATTTGGTAGGCAGTATATGTAAAGTAGCCAACCTGCTTGCCAGTGCTTGCGCGTGTGGCCTCGGGGTAAGATCATTCATAGTTATTGAATGTAGGTACGTAGTTAGAAATGGTGGCACAGGCATAGCACTCGCTCGGTGCCCAATTAGCACTTAATTGCGCCGTTTTAATACCATAACACGTTTCACCTGTGGGTGAAAGTGAATAAAGGCGAGGATTTGTGGATCGCCTTCAATGCGTTGAAGAAGATGTGAGACATAAGAAATTCACTCGATTAAATCGCATCTCACCCAAAGACATAGCCGAGCTTGGCAGATAGCAGAATGGCACCGGAGCACAATTGATCCAACTGATTATCGTTGTGATTCAGCATCATGAAACCTAGCATAGGCCTATATTCTGATTGCCCACGGTCTTTGGGGTCTGGGGGGAACATGATACACAATCAACCGATTTTATATTGATCCATTTCGTCGCGTTAAGAAAGGAAATCAAGTTTTTGATTTTCATTTCAGAAAGTTTTCTGAGATCGTCAAAAAAAGTAACTCCAAACGATTGTTCTCTCATTCTAGCCAGAGCAGGACATTTACAAAGAAAGTGAAAGACTGTTTCCTTTTCTTGCTGATTGTCACAGCTACGGCAGTGAGTATTGTAAGGAATACCCAGTCTCACCACACGTTCCCCTACTGGCCAGTATACAGTACAGGTTGCATTGACCCTAGCTATGTCTCGCCTGGGTCTACATGACAGATCAATTGTTCAGGATTTATTATAGGCGGAGCAGATCTCTCTAGATATTTTGAATTTGGTTATGCTATTCCACCTACGATTGGATTCACTAAGGAAGATTGACAGTGAATTGCCCTGCACAACTCTTAGGGGAATGTTGACTCTTTCGGCAAGTGAGCTGTAAAGGGCTGATCCTTGTCCTTGATAAAAAATAAACATTTTTTTTTTTAATTTTTAAGCCTATTACATTTTGTTTTCTCAAGACGAATTCAAAGGCTTGAAATTTAAAAAATTATAAAAATTCCTTTAATTCACATAAATTAAAAAATATTTAAACACGGAAATTTTTTCAAAACATTTAAAGAGCAAGAAAAAGTGATCAGCTACGCTTTGATTTCAAACAATGAGGGTAGATAAAAATACATCTAAAAAGGCTGAAATTATTAGTCTTATATATATTTCTTCGGAAAAAAGCGATTTTAGGGCAATTTGGTAACATTTGGATCAAAATAATCTTTTTTTCTCAAAACATAGTTTGTCCCCGACCTGTGAGCTTCACAGGTCAAAGTATGGATACGATGCCGATGGATAAGAAAACCTCTCACCAATTAAAAATAATTGCCGATTTCTTACTTCTCCAGTAAAAGCGATTTTACTACTTTTTACCTTTCATATTAGCTACGCTACTGCCTGATTTAAAACAGCTGTTCTGTTTATTCTATTCTCATTCTTATGTCATCATTTCATTTCATCATCAGGGAGATGATTTTAGTTTATAAATAGCGAATAATAAATAAAACATCACACTTTGTCCGGAAAAATAATGCTTCGAGCAGTCTTTTTCCGTGCAAAATTTAGTGGAGACTTTCTTTTATCTTTTCATGTACAGCGGTTATAACTGTCAAATTTTGCACTGGAGCTGCGTACTGCTTGGAAAAAAATCCAAGACAAAATTAGTCCTGGACTTATTAAATTTTGTCTCGATCTGCGTACTAGGCTTCATAGCGAAAAATGCATTAATTGATCCAGGAACCAAATGCAAATGTTGATCCTGAAACCTTTTTGTAAGTAAATAGAAGTTCACTTTCTGCTTCGGATATACAATTATTTATACAATTTAAGAGTAATATGGGTGAAATATTGCGAGCGGCTCATGTCTCCCGTTTTCCTCCTACACGTTTTCGTTTGTCATTACATTTTTTTCTAAACAACCTCATAATTTTTTTTTTTTTTTGTTTTCTTCCATTTTATGAAAGTAAAATGTTTTTTTATTTATATTAATATGATCATAAACTAACTGATAGTAAAGACAGGCCGCTTCATAAAGGGACCCGATTTGAGATTGCCTGCCCTTAGACTGCCTCCACTTCATACAACTTCAAAAAACGTTAATTTGATAATAATAAATACTAATTACAAAATATCAATTTGATATTTATAATGTTAAAACAGCATTAAAAAATATCAATTTTCTCATATAAATTTGATATTTAAAAATATCAATTTAACATTTAAAATGTTAAATTAACATTTTGTTATGTTAAGAAATCATATCAATTTTAAATTTTATTTGTAAATACTACATTAAAATGATCAAATTGATATTGATATTTTTATATTAGATCCTCTAAGAATTCCAAAATATTGGAAGTTTTTTAACTTCTCCGGAAAAATGTGATCTTAGGGCAATTGGAAAGTGTTTGAATCAAAATAAACTTGTTCTATCAAATAGTTCATCAAAAGTTTAGTTTATAAAAGCGAAATATACATAAAACGTCAAAATTTGTTCTTAAAAATAATGTTTCGAACATTCTTTTTCCGCACAAAATTAAGTGGAGACTTTCTTTAACCTTTATATGTACAGCGATTTCAACTGTCAAGTTTTGCGCTGGAGCTGCATACTGCTTAAAGAAAAATCAGAGATAAAATTTGTACTGGAAAAAAATTTAAATGAGAGATAAATTTTGTCTCGATCTGCGTACTAGCCTTTAGCTTTTCTTTATAATAAAGCTTTTCTTTATAATGAACATTGCAAGTTACATTGAACGAAAGTTTTAACCAGAGTATAACTAATAATGAGTAGGAAAACTCTTTTGCAATAGTAGAAGTCACTATTACAGTCACAAACTAAGAATAAAAAACAAAACATTCCATAAGTCAAAGCAGTCATAGACATTCCTTGCACAAGAACGATTCGACTATGCGTTTATCCCTTCCAGCTTTCCTTCTCTTTACTATTGACTTTCAAAGGCGTGCGGACTTGAAAAGTGAAAACATTTTTATCATGGACGTATATATTGTAATATTTTCTCAGGTTCGTTAATAAGACTTATTTACTTTATTTCAATTCTCTTCTTATTTACTTTACAAAATAAATCACTTCACTTTTACAACCACAAAACAATTTTTTGTTCACCACTGAAATTAATTCAACACGTTACTGTTATTACAACAAACATTACTCATTCACGATTAAAAATAAACTGCGTCCTCTTTTCCGAAAAAGCTGGAAGGTTCTAGTATTTGCTTCCAGAGCTTTCCATAAGGGAAATTTCCAATAAATTTCCCTTTGCAAATCTTTCAATTTGACGTTTAGTATTGGAAGTTCATTGAAAGCTCACCAAAGCTCTCCGTAGGTTGGTTTGTGTCCCATCTAATCCGAAATTCGGTGTTTCTTTTATTCGAGAGTGGTTATAGTTCATTCCAGAGTCGTTATAGTACAAACGCGACAGTCGTTACACATCCCACTCCTTAAGATTAATCGTCCCGAGCAAATCCATCACATCCTTCACCATTATAACGGTGTAAACGGTTACTGTGAACTACTTTCATTGTGCCTCTAAGTCCTCTCTGAATGCGGTAGACGTCATCGTTTATTCGAGTTACAACAGTATACGGGCCTTCCCAATTTTGTAGAAGTTTCGGTGAAAGTCCCTTCCAACGGTAGGGATTATAAAACCACACCATTTCTCCCGCTTGGAATTCGTTCGGTGTTGCTTTTGTATCGTATGGTGTTTTCATCCGATCACTTGATAGCTTTATATTTGCCCTTCTCCTTTCGTGAATGTCAAGAAGTTTTTCTCTTAGGTCTTCCACGTAGTCGTCTATTTCTTGGGGCTCATTACCATAATATCCAAATTTTATTTCACTTGGCAGTCGTATTGTGTTCCCGAGCAGGATTTCTGATGGTGTATTTCCTGTTGAGCTATGTACTGCACTGCGATAGGCCATCAAGAATAATGGAATATGCCGATCCCAGTCTCGTTGGTTGTCGCTTACCACTTTGGAAAGGTGTTGAATCGTTCAACCATTCCATCAGATTGTGGATGAAGCGGTGTTGTCCAAATTTTTTTTAATGCCAAGGAGTGTACAAACTTAATGAAAGATTTTGGACTCGAAGTTTCTTCCTTGATCTGAATGGAGTTCCATAGGCACACCAAACCTGCTAATCCAGTTGAAAACAATCTGATCCCCGACTGTTTTGGTTTCATGGTTTGGGATGGCAAATGCCTCAGGCCACTTGCTGAAGTAGTCCATTACTTGCAGGATGTATCGGTTTCCACTTTCGGTTTCCGGAAAAGGTCCCGTAACGTCTATTGCAATCATCTCAAAAGGCGTGAGCACGTTATACTGCTGCATTTTACTCTGGATTTTTCTGCCTGGTCCCTTGCTTGCAGCACGAGTATCACATTTTCGGCTTCATTTTTCAATGCCTTCTGTTGCATGTAGCCAGTAGAATCGCTGCCTTACCTTCTCCAGTGTCTTATTGATCCCCAAATTTCCTCCGACAGCTCCCTCATGCATCTCTTGAAGAACGTCATTAACTTTGGATCGAGGTACGATTAGCTGCATCACAAATGATTTGCAGTCTGTGGAGTCCCAGTTACGTCTTAGTACTCCTTCTTGCACATGAAGTGAGTCCCATTGAGCCCAATATGCCTTAAGAGTTGGACTTCTATCGGAGATGTCACCCCATTCTGGTTTCTCCTGGTGCTCTTTCCATGCAAGAATGGGTTCAATATCCGAGTGTTCTTGTTGGGCGGTCCTCAGTTCTTCATTACTCCAACCGTAAATGGGATGGATTCTTAATCACTGGATGGCAGCTACCTCCTTTTCTTCTTGACGTGTGCAATGCGTGCAGTCGGGTTTGCAGGGTCTCCGAGACAAGGCATCTGCGTTTGAGTGCAACCTTCCTCTTCGATGTTGAATCTGGTAGTCGTATGTCTGCAATCTCTCGATCCACCTTGCCACTTGACCTTCTGGATTTTTTAAGTTCAAAAGCCAATTAAGTGCGCCATGGTCTTTTCGAAGAAGGCACTTCTGTCCATAGATGTATTTATGAAAGTGTTTTGTAGCCGATATTAGAGCTAGAAGTTCTCTTCTGGTCACACAATAATTTCTTTCTGGCTTTGAGAGTACCTTGCTGTAATAGGCGATTACCTTCTCTTCTTCATCATGAACTTGCGACACTACGGCTCCAATTCCCACGTTACTTACGTCAGCGTCGATGATGAAAGGTTTTCCTGGTGCCGGATAGGCCAGGACAGGTGGACTCTATATATTCAACTATGACGGAAAAATTACATACAAAATGAACTACTATGCATAGCGTTTTGATTTTCATTCGGACAAATTATTTCTTCTATTTTGATTGGAAATTTTCTTCCTTGCCACTTCTTTAACTTCACGACAAATCATCAACTATTCCACTGTAAAACAAAAACAATCAACGACCTCGTAAACCTTTCCTTTTTAAGCAACTTAATGCCAATAACTTTTTAAAAAAATTTCTACTTTAACAACAACTCTTTCCTTCAATTGTAATTTTATAATTTTGATTAACTTCATTCATATTTTGCGGGGGTGTTTTGGACAGCACTGAACGGTGGTGTTTTTCTGCTCCCTGAGGATGTGACATTGCAGCAATTTACTAAAATTTAACTCCTCTGAGGGTGGTAGCTAAGTAAAAAACATAAATACACACTTATATTACATTTTTTGTTGCCATCAGAACTGGAAATCTTCGTTGTAATTGATCGGGTTTTCTCAGGAGCTATCCCGATCAACTTACGTTTCTTTCCACCTCTGACTGCAGCAACCTATGTAAACTAAAACAGGACATTAATCGCACTCGCTATCAGGTTCAACTTTTCGTCCAGTTCGATAGGTACGTTTTTAACCTCAATTTCAAAGTCATACGAGAAGTTTCACCTGAAATAGGATTCAAATAAACACACATTAGTATTTTTTCTAGTTGTTTCCTGAGCAAGACTTATAAGTTATTCCGTTTTTGATGTTATTGATGTCAGTGGCAGCGCATAAAAATTTACTGGACAACGGACAACTGACAAAGACCCCCTTTGTAACGGGGCAATAGGATGAGGACCTGGGTATAGGAATTGGAAAAATATAAGGAATAAAAATTTCACATCGATGTTTTTGCTATCAGCCGAAGTAAAATTCTCAATTTTTTTTTCCAATTTTCAAAGATTAAAAAAACTGAGCTGTCAAAATAAATAAATCTCACCGCGTTACATTGTTGTTGCAATTCACATCTATTCATCGACACGAAGTGAAATTACAAATACAACAATGTAAACAAATGATTTTTGGAGGGTGAAAAGTACGAAAGATTGGCTTCTTGGTAATTGATATTCTCTGCTTGTGTTGTTTTGTTTGTATCCCTCTACGTTTCCTTCACATACAAAAACGTAAACAAAACTAATAAGAAATCCAAAGCAAAATTGGTTAATTTCTTGATTCTGTGCTTTATCATTTCCTTCATTATATGAATATTTCTTTGCAAAAATGCATTATACCTGCTTCACTCGTACTGTCATAAAATTAGAATACGTCTTTCCCTTTCTACTCTATTTTTGAATCTCCGCCGAAAATTAAAAGTCTCCGCCGAAGCACGTAACAAATGTAAAAAAGATGACGCTACTATCGACAGCCGCCATGATAGTACTATGATTTTTATATACAAAGGAGAAATCAATCTTCGAACGTTTCCTTGTTTGAAAATCTTGGTTGGTGTATTTGGTATCGTTATTTAAATAATAACTTTGTATATATAAACCATAGTACCTTTTAGTACCTTTGTATATATAAGTCATAGTACTATCATCGACACATTCGAAGAGGGTGACATCTGCAGGCAGTATGGGGAACCTTGTCGCGGAGAGATGCAATTTTGGGAGGAGACTTGCGAATGCTTGAGAATTTGAGAATTGAGATTATGATTTGAACGGGAAAGACGTATTTAGAATTTACTAGGGTGAGACTGAATCAGGTAGAGAGCATTTTTTGAAAAGAATATACATACAAATCTTTGAGTATAAGATGAAAATGAAGAAAATAGCCAATTTTGCTTTGGTTTAGTTTTGTTTACATTTTTGTATTCTTTATGATGAGATAAGATGAAAAGAATTCAAAAGTGTGTCAAATAAAAAATATTTTGGGTATTCTTTCTGTTTGATGGTTTTTTTTGTGGATAAAGGTGGAAGTGGTTTATATTTGGAGTTTTGCAAAGCATTTGGAAAACGTTGTTTTTTTTTTTTAATTTCTTATGTCTTCATGCACCCAGCTGATGCCAATGCTTTTGAACGGTGGTGCGGTGCGCGCGGCTCAAAGGATAGAGGGGATGATTGGTTTTTATTTGTCAGCTATCCCATATTTTTTCTTATGGCTGTTTGGATGTAAGCGAGATATGAAAAGTATAGAGTGTATAGGTTTAGTACGTAGGTATGTACATATTGTTCATTATGAAAATCTATAGCTAGGAATGTGAATATGTACCTATGTATAGTTATTGTATTACTGTGAAGTTTAATACGTATTTTAATTTGCAATCTTAAGTAATTTGTTTGTTCATTCGATATAAATGTAGGTAGGTACGTAAGGTAACTTAATAGGTATATTAATAATGTAGCACAAATGCAAGAAAATATAAAATAGGTAGATATGTAGGTAAGTTGGAAGGTACATTTACCACTATAAGAGAGTGCTCAAGCAGCTTATTTCCTTAAGTTGTTTTTATAAAATTCAACTTTCATTAAAATCAAAGGACATCTTTTTTTAAGAAAATATTTTATTATGAACAAAATTCAGCAACAAATTGCAAAAACAAAAAAAATAAAAATTTAAACAATTCGAAAAAAGATAAAAAAGTGTCATATCATTGATAGATAGTTTTAAAGGTAGGTACCCAACTTTTAAGAATTTAAAATTGTTAAGTACTACTAGTTTGGCATTCAGTACTTAATGCTCTTAGACCCGTTTGCTGAAATGAAACTTAAATATTTAAGTGCAAAATAAGCGATTATATGACAGTTTATGCAGAGAAAAAATGTAGCCCATGCCAAGCTTAAATAAAACATAAATGTTTAATTTTTGTATCAGTAAACGGCACTTAATAATTTTTTGTTGAATTCTTAAAACTATAATGGTTTTGTTTTTTGTCTTTAAGAAAAATCAAAACTACGAAAAATACTAAATAAATATTTCGAAATTTCAATAGGTATGTTCTTATATCAAAAAAGGGTTGGTGATTAATTTTTAATTTAATATTTAACACCCTTATTTATAAGATTTTTTAGGCAGTCAATTAGTTAAGCAGTTTTTTAAAAGTCCTTAAAAGTTGGAAATATGTCTTATTTAATTAAATAAAGTTACAAGTTAGACAAATCTTAGCCAACCAATGCCGTTGTCCAAGTAGACAACTTTAGGACAACAGTAAACAAAGTTTTTTAAATAACTTTTTGGAGTTGAACGGCTGTCTAAAGTTGGACAAAGTTTATAAATACGACTGTAAATGTTTAAAAATAAATGCTCAAATTGAAATACCTACCTACTTAATTTTATATTAAATCTAACAAACATTTTATATGCATGTGTAGGTATACATATTCCACAGTCATATGTTCATATACAAGGGTAGTCGTTATATTTTTTTTTTTATTTTTATATAGATGAGATAGGCCTTAATCAGCTCTCAATGAAGAAAAGAAAACTGCCCATATTTTTATATTTTTTTATCCCACATGCTTTATGCGATTCGCGTTGAAAGTAGAAAGAAAAAATCCTATAAGAGGTGGGTATATCTTCTCCGCTTGGACAGTAGGTGCAATTTTATAAAAACAAAAATATTGAAAAACAAAGAGTTCTTGAGTTCCAGAATCCACCAACAAGTGGTTATTAACAAGGTTCGAGAGTTCCTGAGTTCGAGAGTTCCTGGTTCCAGAATCCACCAACAGGTGGATATTAACAAGGCTCGAGAGTTCCTGAGTTCCAGAATCCACCAACAGGTGGATATTAACAAGGTTCGAGAGTTCCTGAGTTCCTGCGTTTCAAAACCACTGCGAAAGACGCTTGGAGTTCAACTTTTTGTAGCGTAAAATTGAACGCGCTGCAAAAACACTGGATGGAGCTCGAGGAAACCCATCGTCTACTTCACGAGCTCTCGGAAGATCCACGACGAGCTGGATACGACGTAGAGGAATTCTACACGTTGGAAGATGATGTGCAAGATTTCCAGATTTCTTTGAACGAGAGATTGGAGAAGTTCGCCACACAGAACGCAATACCATCCAATCCAGTTATTAATCTTCCTACAGCAAGCACACACCATCAAGCCCTTAAACTACCAAATATAACCTTGCCTAAGTTTGATGGGGATTATACGAAATGGAAGCAGTTCAGTGATTTATTCACTGAACTAGTACACAAGCAAGACATTGCAAACTGCCAGAAGCTATTCTACCTGAAGACGACACTAGCAGGTGAAGCAGAGAACCTAATAAGGCACTTCTCCACGTCCGATGAGAACTACAGTGCAGCATGGCAAGTAGTCAAGGATCGATATGACAATCCTAGGCTACTTGCAACGGCACACATACAGAGATTGCTAATGCAACCTGCCACTCACAGTGAAGGTTCAAAAGCAATAAAAGCATTGCATGACACCACACAAGAGTGCATGCTCAGTTTGAAGGGTTTAAGTGTAGATTGGGACCCTCTGCTGATAGTCATTTTGATAAAAAAGATGGACAGAAATACGCTCCAACTTTGGGAGCAGTCGCTCAAGCAACCAAAGGCGTTGCCATCTTTGAAGGAGTTCATGTCATTCCTTGAGACGCGGTTTCAATCCCTAGAAGCACTAGGGTCAAGCCAAGGAAAGGGTTCAGAAGATCAACGACAGAGGCCAAGACCCGGCAAGGCGTATGCGACACTGGTGGCAACAAAATCTGCATGCATCTCCTGCAAGGGTAACCATCAGCTGTACTCCTGTGAGAAGTTTCTGCAACTAAGCCCGTCACAGCGCTTAAACTTGGTGCAAAAATCAAGGCACTGCACAAATTGCCTAAGATCAGGACATGCATCAAACACTTGCTCTTCCCGATGTTGCACCAAATGCCAAAAGAAACACAATACATTTCTTCATTTGGATGAGTCAGCCAGGTCCAAAAATTTGAAAGTGTCATCATTACCTGGCAACACAATTACCACCGGAGACTCAACAAGCCTTTGCACTTCTGCAGCGGGAACTAATCCCAGTGTTGAAAGCAAACCACACAAATCTTCAAGCGTGATACTGGGGACAGCCATTGTCCATCTAAAGTGCCAAACCGGAAAGCAAGTAGCATGCCGAGCCTTGTTGGATTCGGGATCACAGATCAATCTAATAACAGACAAACTAGCAAAATCATTAGGTCTGAAGAAGACTTACGAGGCGTTATGTGTTGAAGGTATCGGCCAAAGCAAGCAGGCATCTCTTCGAAGAATTAGCGTTGAAATAAGCTCAAAAATCAACGGATTCTCTACTCGAGTGGAAGCACACATTCTTTCAAAAATAATTTCACCACAGCCATCAAGGCCTATCAGTACATCTACCTGGAATATTCCAAATAATATTGTTTTTGCTGATTCACAATTCAATCGGCCAGGACCAATAGATTTGCTAATTGGTGCTGAAATCTTTTATTCGACTTTGGTTGTTGGACAAATAAGCCTAGGAGATGATCTTCCAACCCTGCAAAATACCGTGTTTGGATGGATAGCTGTAGGCAAGGTATCAACCCCCACTCTCTATCCTATGGTGGCAAATTGTGGAATTTGCACCGCAGATGAGGCTCTTGAGCAACAGATTGAAAGATTTTAGCGATTAGAAGAAACAACTTCAACCACAGACAATAATTTCACTCAAGCCGAAAAACGATGTGAGACTCACTTCATTCAAACAACAACTAGAGACACCACTGGTCGATTTGTGGTTCGGTTGCCCTTCAAAGAGGCACCGACGTGCTTAGGAGAATCAAAGGACATTGCGTTTCGGAGATTCATTGCACTTGAGCGGAGGCTTGCGAATTCACCAGATCTAAAAAAGCTCTACAGACAGTTTATGGAAGAATACCAGCAATTGGGGCATATGCAATAAGTGGCCTTTCCTCAAATTGCCAAACCATATTATTTTTTGGCGCATCACTGCATTCAAAAGCCAGACCGCAGCACTACTAAGCTAAGAGTAGTATTTGATGCCTCCGCAAAAACATCCACAAATCTATCCCTTAATGATATTCTCTCCAGTGGTCCAACAATTCAAGATGATGTTTTTTCAATGCTGCTACGATTCCGCATGCCAAGATATGTGTTTACCGCAGATATCGAAAAGATGTATCGGCAGGTACTGATATACGAAGAGGATCAAAAGTTCCAGTTGATTTGGTGGAGAAGCAGTCCAAATGATGCCTTGAAGTGCTTTAAGCTTTCAACAATTACCTACGGCACCACCTCTGCATCATACCTAGCCACAAAGTGCCTTCAGACATTAGCCAAAGAATATAAGGAACGATATCCATTGGGATCAATGGCACTGTTACAAGACTTTTACGTAGATGATGTCTTAACTGGTTCTGGCAAAATTGCCGAGTTACTCACTACCCAATCGGAACTGCAAACAATTTTACAAATAAGTGGTTTCAAGTAAAGGAAGTGGTGCGCCAATCATGCATCTCTTCTGAAAAGTATTCCGCTCTAGGACAGAGGAACGGAGCTTGACTTCAGCAGCAATGTTGATGAACACATCAAGACAGTAGGACTTACGTGGATGCCGAAGTCTGATCAACTCTGTGTCAAGACATCCTGGGTTAATGAAGTTCGAGTAACCAAACGTTCTGCATATTCCGACATAGCACATTTATTTGATCCACTGGGCATCATGGCTCCGGTGGTCGTCGTCGCAAAAATATTTCTCCAGAAACTGTGGGAATTAAAACTTGACTGGGATGTGGCATTACCTCAAGAAATGCAGACGACATGGCTTAAGTATCGTGAAGGCCTACAATCTCTGAACAATATCAAAATTGATAGGCACATATTTGCACATAGAAACCCAAAAAGCACACAATATCACATTTTTGCGGACGCTTCGGAGAAGGCATATGGAGCAGCAGTATACGTCCGATCAGTTAGCAGTGACAACACTATCACGGTGCGATTACTATGCTCTAAATCAAGAGTAGCACCTTCAAAACAATCAAAATTAACACAACAAGCAACTATTCCGCGACTGGAGCTATGTGCCGCCTGCCTTGCCACTGAGCTCCTGCTTCGTTTGCAAAAAGACCTGAAGATTCATAATGACGCAACATTTTTATGGGCAAACTCGGAAATTGTTCTTGCTTGGATTAATTTGTCATCATCCGCCTCCCTACCTGTTTTTGTTGCTAATCGAGTATCGCGTATTCAACAAAATACAATACCTCAGCAATGGCATCATGTCCCTTCAAAGAAAAATCCGGCTGATTTGCTTTCACGTGGGATAGCACCTGAACGACTCCAATATTGCAACATTTGGTTCTACGGACCAAGGTTTCTACATGGAGGCATTTCAATTTGGCCACCTAAACACAAACCAATTGACGAGAACCTATCTGTGGGAACCGCTGTTCACAAGTCACCCCCGCATCAAGAAGGAATTTTAACTACACTCAACCATAAAAATTTCTTCAAATTTGCAGAAAGAATAGTCGCTCTTATGCTAAGATACGTCCACAACCTAAGACAAAAGGCGCTAATAACCAAAATCAAGAAAAATAAAGAAGAATTGTCAACTGAAGAAATTGAGTTGAAGGTGGCAGAAATCAAGCTGAAAAATGGTCCCCTATCGGTTGCAGAACTAGTTCAGGCAAAAAAGAACATCTTCAAACAAATGCAGCAAGACCAATTTAAGGAGGAAATTACACAACTGAAGGCAGAGGGTGAAGTACCAAGTAAAAGCCCATACAAGAGCCTGACACCCTTTCTGGACGAAGAAGGGCTGATTCGTGTGGGTGGGCGCTTAGAAGCATCGTCATTGCCATATGACGCTAAGCATCCCATACTGATACCATATAATCACACGTTCACCAAAGTGCTATTTGTTTCAATTCACGAGGACAACAATCATGTTGGGCCACAAACCATGCTCTCTATTGCAAGGCAGAGCATTTGGGCAGTGAAAGGAAAGACGCTTGCTCGATCAGTGCTGCACAAGTGTGTCGAATGTGCTCGCGCCACACCAAAGCTGCTGTCACAACAAATGGGAAATCTGCCTGCAGACAGAATTCAACCAGCAAGGCCATTCATCAATACAGGTGTTGACTTTTGTGGTCCTATATCTACACATTACAAGATAAGAGGCAAACGGCCTCAAAAATCATATATCGCTATCTTCTGCTGTTTTTCTACGAAAGCCTGCCATTTGGAACTGGTAACCGACTTAACGGCACAAGGTTTCATTTCAAGGGCACTGAAGCGATTCATGGCTAGGAGGGGCCATTGCAGAAACATATACTGCGATAATGCAACAAACTTTGTTGGCGCCAAAAACCAGCTGTCAGATATAATCGCCTTCATGGAATCCGACACAGAAAGGGAGAAAATAACATCGTCATGCTCTTCAAAGGGATGTGACTTTCACTTCATTCCACCTCGTTTACCACATTTTGGCGGTCTATGGGAAGCTGCGGTCAAATCATCAAAGCATTTGCTACAGCACACTCTGGCAGGAGCATCGTTGACATATGAGGATCTTGAAACTGCTGCCACTCAAGTTGAAGCTATATTAAACTCAAGGCCCATAACTCCATTGTCCGACTCGCCGAACGATCTAACCGCCCTTACACCTGGCCATTTCCTCATCGGAGAACCTCTCATTAGCAATGTGGATCCTATGGCCGCAGCAAATGATTCAGGGGTACTTGCTCGCTGGAATCTGGTAAATCATCTCAAAAATGAGTTCTGGCGCCGATGGTCACGAGATTACCTGAATCAGCTACAGCACAGGTATAAATGGAAGGAGAGTTGCCTTAATGCAGAACCCGGGATGATGGTCATAATCAAGGAAGATAACACACCAAGCTTGCGATGGCCGCTTGGACGTATTACTAACGTGATTACTGGAGACGATGGTCTTGTTCGAGTAGCAGATGTGCGCACAGCTAATGGGATATTCCGTCGTGCCATACACAGATTGGCTCCTCTTCCAGTTCCAGTTCAAGGTGATGATGCCAATCCAATGGGAAAGACAGATGACCTTTCAAATCATTGCCCATCAACTTTGGCACATTCACGCCCAAGCCTGATGATGGTCCAGTACCCTTGCTATACTCCTGGTATTTCTATTCATCCCCATGATAGCATGTGCTCCAGTCAAGACTCAACCATTTCTGTCGCAGCCAGGGATCTACTTTGAAAATTTCGGAACCTCAGCCATAACTTCAAGCAGTTGGAACATAATCGCATATTATGACATGGACCGAATACGATTCAATAATAACCTACAGTAAGAAGTTAGCGAACATTTGTCAGCTGTTGCCAAATAAAAATGAAACTTGCAAGGGGGCAGTCCTCCAATTTGACCGGATAACCGCCGACATCAAAAAGGATAATGATCTCATATCCGTAACATCAATCAATCAGAGAGTTCGTCGTGGCGCGCTTAATTTCGTAGGCAATCTGGCTAATGCCTTATTTGGGGTCCTTGATGATGAATACGCCAACCACATGTCTGTTACAATAAACACAATCAAGCAAGATGAAGGTCACATAGTTAGCCTTATTCGAAACCAGACTTCAGTGATTGACGCCACCATAAATATCATCAAACAAAATGAGCAAGAGGCAAGTTCCCGTTTTGAGGAAATAGATGAAAACCTTAAACAATTCACAGCTGTTATTAATCACATAAGACAACAATACCACCAAGAAAGACTGCGACAGTTTTTTAATTCAATCGCACTGCAGCTTATATTAGTGTCTTCACAATTTCAAAAGACCCAGTCTCATTAATAGACGTAATGATAGACATTCATCATGGAAAAATTAATCCTCAGCTTATCTCACCCGATCAGTTGAAAAAGGAGTTTACAAAGATAAAATCAAACCTACCTTCATCGGTCAGGCTTCCAGTAGCTCTAGACGAAATTCCAAAGCTTTATCATCTTATGAGCATTCATGGCAAGGCTCTCAAAAATCACATAATATTTAAAACTGAATTGCCGCTCCTAAGTCTTGATGAATTTGAGCTCTTCAAAGTTACTAATCGGAGCATCGTTTTTTACCATACAACCATCAACCGACTACATTATGATTAACTTGCACCGTGACCAGTACTACCCTCTATCAACAACAGAGTTTCAAGGATGTTTTTCCATTACTGAAGAAAGACACCTATGCCACTTGCAGCGTCCGATTTACAGGCGTGGATCCGAAGTAAGCTCCTGCGAAATTAACTTCTTAAACCACAATCAACAATCTCCTACATGCAAAGTTGTAAGAGCCAACGATGGCCCTTACTGGGTCCAACTTCACAAGCCGAATGAATGGATTTACGTTTTGAAATTCAAAACCACTCTAAATGTAGTTTGCAATAACACCGTAACACAGACCGTGTTGGAAGGCTCTGGAATTCTGCAAAATCAACCTGGCTGCATTATTAAAGATGACTTCATAACCTTAAGTGGCCACTTCATACAAAGAACGGTCTCTAGGATGTCACTCTCTCCAGATGCAAATCTATCCAATTATGCCTCACCCGACAATTTGACTACTACAAGTTATGAAACCTTGCCGTACAGAAAACATCTAGAGGAATTGGATGCACTCAAGCAAGAACTCATAAATATTACGAAGGCATTGCCTTCAATAACATATCAAAACAATGTGCACCAATTTACAGTGAGCTACTTCGCATTAATCTTATCCATCATAATACTGATCTGCTTGTTACGATGGTCATACTACTATTACTGCAAACACAAGACGGTAATCTCCAAAGACGAACGAAAGCCCAGCAGAACCTCAGCAGATATCCGGGGCAACCTCGACTGCAAAAAAGAAGACCTCAACGACAAGAATCCCAACAACATAACATTCGAAATGGTTCTATAGTTTTGAACATAGTTCAACGGGCGGAGAATGTATATTTTAATCCATTCGATTATCATATACCAACAATTTACAATATTTACTACCCTACAACAGCTTCTCTGTTTAATTAACAGCAACAGCAACAGCTTCTCTGTATGCTTTATTTTCACATTATTCTATATGCTTCAATTCAAATGCAACAGCTTCTCTGTATGCTTCAATTCAAATGCAAATAATAATTTTCTCACAGTAGTCAGCAGTTTTTTTCTTCATTCATGCTCAGAGCATACGTACCTGACAGAAATGTATTATATTTCCTTGTATTATATCAACAAAGGTATCTACTGCGTCTTCAAGCTCAAGAGGCGTTTGTAATGAAACTCTTAACTCAACGTTGTCCTCGATATCATTTTTAAATCCATCCCAGTTGGTTTTACTGTTTGTTAACCTGGGTGGTTTTTCAATTTTAACAAGGCTTTCGCTCATAATGAGTACGACGGCAGAATGATCTGAGAAGAGGTCATAGCCCTCTGAAATTTCTATACGGTTAGAGGGTATTCCTTTCACCATGAATAAATCGATTAGGTCAGTTATTTTCGACGGATCAGTTGGCCAGTAAGTTGGCTTGCCAGTCGAATGAAAGTCATAATTATTTTTCATTCCTGCTTCATATAGCATGTGACCCTTTTGAGATATGCATCGTGAAGCCCAGAAGGTGTGCTTTGCATTAAAGTCACCACCAACAATTAAATTTGGACTTAGTGACTTTATCAATGTCGTAAATTCACTCTTATCAATTTTGCAACGTGGAGGGCAATATATGGAAGAGACATTGAGAGGAATATTTTTAGTTTTAACCTGTACACTACTCAATTGCATTGATTCCACCTCTATTTTGAGGCCTATCGAGTGTTCAATGCATTCTTTTATATACAATGATGATCCACCTCTTGCTTTGTTTGACGGATGAATGGCGTGGTAGTCATGAAACCCGTGGATTTTTAGATTTGATTCATTTTTGGCATGCGTTTCTGATATCAAACATATGTCAATATCATTTTTTCGCATATACATCTCCAATTCTCCAAGTTTTTGCCATAATCCGTTGGCATTCCACGTTAGAATTTTAAGCTTATCCATCATATATTTTTTGAAAGAGGTTTGGATCGAAAACAATTTTCGAGCTTACTTAATCTATCAAAGATAAGTTTATTTGTTTCACATTGTTCTTCAAGTTTTGACAAAATGATTGAAAAAACTTTCGAAACCGGGTCTGTTTCGGTGTCTTTAATTACGGGTATATTTTTTGCCGCTATTTGGGCATATGTTTCTGCATTTCCTTGCTTCGATATTTTCTCCGAAGGTACTGACACTGTTTTCTTTTCCTTACGGATACTAGGTTTTGGACCTTTCGTAGAATTGGCACTCTTGGGAATTGCGGTTTCTAATTGCCTTGGTAGGTTTCTTTGTGTTTGGGCACATTTTGATCGTCGCTTTTATAATTCCTTAGCTACTTCACAGCCTCTATAACTTGCTGTGTGATTTCCATTACAATTAATGCACGTCGGTGGACTTTCACTTTTTCCGTTGCAGTCAACAGTTAGATGTTTTCCAGCGCATTTTACACACCTTGGCTCCTTTTTGCAATAGGTTTGGGTGTGATTGAATTATTGGCAGCGTTTACACTGAGGGATTAACCTTGTGCTCTCTCTTAGAGGTTCGATTCTAACTACGATATTTAGAATTGTTTTAATTTTATAAATTTCATCTAATTTTTCAGTCTTATCGAACGAAAGTATAAATAGTGGGAGACCACGTTGTACCACTATCGCTTCACCCTCTGTTTTCTGTTTCTCTCTTGTGATGGAACTATCCTACAAGGCTATAGGTCCTATATGTTTTGCTAGATAAAGCGCAGCTCGCTGTATAATTTGGCTAATGAGCCGCAATTAAAAATAAAAATACATGTTGATTTTGATAGTTTTTAGAACTGTCTTTATTATACCATATTTCACCGCTATTTATACTACTTAAAAATCATTGGGTTATCCCCACTTATGCTTAAGAACTATATTACAAATACTTTTGTGCTGCATCAGCATTCTATTTTTCAATATATTTACTATATGTTGGGGCAGTCTAATTATGACTCAATGAAATTATGAATTTGGAACATAGTGTAACAAAATACTTCTACGACACTTCATATGCATAGTCACCCAAGTGGTGGCAATGCCCTGAGCACAACACTCAGTTTCGTTTGACAAAAACAAACAAATAAATGAATTTGATTTTAAACTTTATAGTTTCGAATATCAATGAAATTACTATTTCAATGATGTCGATCGAATACTACATGTGGCTTTGTTTACGTTTGAGAAATGAGAAATGATTTTACGTTAATGAAATGAAAGAATGCTTTTATTACACTACATCCTTCCCCTTTAAAAAAATGATATTTGTTTACATTTCTAAAATTTAAATAAATATAATTTGCCTTTTTTTTTTTTAGTTTTTAGTGTTATTATGATTTTGAGTATATGTACAGTATGTTATTTATTGTAAGTTTGTGTTTCTAGCTTTAATTAAATTATTATTATGTATTTCATATTTCTTATTATCTAATAAAATAGTACTATTTACACTGTTTTGAGATATAATTTTATATGGTCCTCTAAAAGGTTTATCGAATTTTCTTGTGTTTTGATTTTTTAAATATACATAATCTCCTACGGTAAAGTTTAATTTGTTTACATTTTTCTGAGAATTTTGTCTTTTATATTTGTCTTCAATTAAGTGATTTTTTGCTTGTTCATGAGCATGTCTTAATTTGCATTTCAATTCATTCAAGTAATTGTCAATGTTATAAATTGTATCTTTATTTTCTATTACTTCACATGGAAGTGTACATAATTTTCCAAATACAAGTTCAAATGGTGAATACAATGTTGAACTGTGTGGTGTGGAATTATAGCAATATGTGTAGAATGGTAACCATTCTTCCCAACTATTTCTATTTCCTATGCTCATAATGTATTCATTAAATACTCTATGATTTCGCTCTATTGATCCCATTGTTTCATGGTGAAAAGGTGTAGAAACTATTTTATCTATTTTCAAGAGTGTACAAATATTTTTCAGCAATTCATTCGTGAATTCTGTTCCCTTATCAGTTTTTAGTTTCTTAAAACATCCGTATTTAAGAATAAATTTTTCAACTATTGTCTTCGCTACAGTATACGCTTCTTTGTTTTCTATTGGAAATGCTTCTACAAATTTCGTTAAATCACATTGTACCGTTAGTATATATCTATAACCATTTGATGGTCTTAATGGTCCTACAGTACCAATTGTTATTGTTTCAAATGACGTGGAGGGTGTGTCTGTAATTACAATATTTTCTTTTGTGTATCTAGTTATCTTTGTTTCATTGCATGTTTTGCAGTTGTTAACGAATTTCTTAACCATTTTATTCATGTTTTTCCAAACATATCTTTGTTTTAACTTATTGACGCATCTTCTGATACCACAGTGTCCTCCTAGTTTTGAATTATGATATTCTTCTATTAATTTGTGCATTTCATTCTTATCTGTTATCTGTTTTGGAGGTTCATATAATATTATGTCTAGACATTTATCCTCATTTATATTTTCTTGCAGCTTATTAAATATTTCTTTAAATTCTTGTATGCATACTTCATTAAATATTAGACTATTTCTTGCTAGCGCTAGTCTTTTAACACCTGCATTGTTCATTTTGAATATTAGCTTCCTCAGAATCAATTTTATCTCTGATAAAGATTTATCGCTATATTCTACAACTACAGTGTTTGCTGCTATTATTATTTCATTTCTTTCTTTCTTTGTAACGTTACTTTCTTTAAATTCTAACTTCTTTATTCGCCTTATGTCCGATATTGATGTACAGTCCCAAATATGAAGGTAGCTAGTCTTCACAATTGAGTCCAAGGCTATTGCACAATTTTCTTTTTCATTTGGTATCTTCTCTTTATTTTTCTTCATAGCTCTAGTTAAAATGTCTATGTTGTATTTGGGTATCATTTCTTTCAAGTCGTCAGATTCAATTTTTATTCTTGATAAAGCATCTGCATTGGTATTCATCTTGCCCTTTTTAAAAATTATTTCAAAATCATAATCCATCAAGTCAACTCGTATTCTAGTTAATTTAGATGATGGGTTTTTGTGAGTGAATAAACTGACTAATGGTCTATGGTCTGTGTAAACTATAAATTTTCTGCCGAAAAGATATGGTCTAAAATAATTTATTCCCCAATGTATTGCTAACAATTCCTTCTCTATAATGGGTTTATTTAATTCGTGTTTATTTAAGGATCTACTAGCATATGCTATAGGTTTATCAGTTCCAATTTCTCCCTGTGACAAAACTGCTCCTAAAGCAAAATTGGAAGCATCTGTAGTTAGAATTAAAGGTTTTTTGAAATCAGGATAGCTAAGTATGGGAGGAGTTATTAAATTTTGCTTTAGTATGTTAAAAGATTTTTCACAGTCTTCTGTCCAAGAGAATATTTGTATTAATTTTATAATATTTTATTTTTGTATTACAAAGAAACTTAAATTAACAAAATATGGTTTAATTTCAATGAAGAAAATATTGTTTTCAAATTTAGGAACTTTTAAAATTTGACTTTCACACAATTCGAATTCTGCCTATAATAACTTATGTGATGCAATGAAGAATCTAATCTACATTTACAAAATCTGTGTTTTGACAAATCAGAAGGGGAAAAAAATCAATTTTTGTTACCAAAAGAAAACCCCAGAAGTGACTTCGATTGCAATTGAGAATTACATAGCATTGCATTGTGCACACAAAATGTGTACTTCTAGATATTTATTAACAATTTCTGTATATATTATAAAGTAAATATATTATAAAGTAAATCGTTGTTTAACATAACACACCCTATTTTGAGTACAAACATAACTTAAATTGAAAATGTTTCTTAATTTACAAATACATAAGATTATTTAAATAAAACATAATTAATAAATGTTAATAGGTAACTAGAAATATTAGTTTCAACTTAATAAATTGAATATATTTTGCCTAGGCAAGAATGGCATTTTCGGTTACAGTTTTGGGAATATCCATTTTAATAGTCAAGCTGACAAGTCTGACCCAGGTTTAATTGAGTTTTCTATATATAGCCCCAGAAATCAATTTACTTTATGACATCATGTATAAATGTAGATATTCAATTCAATATAAAGATATTCAATCATATATAAAGCAGCATAAAAAAAAATAAAATATAAGCATTATTTCAATTACGTATTTATGTAAGTAAAGTGAATTTATTGTTTAACTCTGTTTGACAATAATTGCTGTTGTGTGGTTAACATTTTAAAACACCTTTCATTCGTTTTACCATCCAAAGTAAGATTTTGTATAATATTTTCAATAAGCTGCTTAACAAACCAAATTTCTTTACCACTTTTACCACATTTTCGCATTTGATTTGCTAAATATTCGCCATAAATAGTGTATCTATCTTGCATTGCTTTTAAATCTAACTGTTTTCATGCAACTGAAAGCATCTTCCACAATGCTGCATTTATTTGAATTAAGTATAATTGAGACATTTTCTACAGAATTTTATTTTTGTTCAGACACTAAGCTTGATTTCGGACATTCCAAAAACGACTCTGATTCATCGTGTTGAGAATCTTGATTTTTTTTGGAAATTGTTTTCGGTCCAGTTTCCTGAAGAACTCTGATTGCGGTTTTAGTACTAGACCTGTTTAGGGATTGTTGTTGGGATGAATCCAGCTTGGTTTGTGTTTCCAGTGGAGATACAATGATACAAATAGCATCACTGTCTTTACACTTGTTCAATGTTGACATTGCCATATGTTTCTGCTCCATGACTTGTTTCAATTCGGTATCTTTCTTTAACTGAACTTCATTTTGGGGCCTTATCTGATTTTCCGGTGGAGAAACAATCATAGAAGCCGCATCAATATCGTTACATTGTTTCGATGTCGACATTTCTACTTGTTTTTGGTCCACTACTGTTGGTAAAAGAAAAATTTTTTTTTATACCTAACAGTTTGGCAGGATCGCCATGTGATGGAACTATCCTACAAGGCTATAGGTCCTATATGTTTTGCTAGATAAAGCGCAGCTCGCTGTATAATTTGGCTAATGAGCCGCAATTAAAAATAAAAATACATGTTGATTTTGATAGTTTTTAGAACTGTCTTTATTATACCATATTTCACCGCTATTTATACTACTTAAAAATCATTGGGTTATCCCCACTTATGCTTAAGAACTATATTACAAATACTTTTGTGCTGCATCAGCATTCTATTTTTCAATATATTTACTATATGTTGGGGCAGTCTAATTATGACTCAATGAAATTATGAATTTGGAACATAGTGTAACAAAATACTTCTACGACACTTCATATGCATAGTCACCCAAGTGGTGGCAATGCCCTGAGCACAACACTCAGTTTCGTTTGACAAAAACAAACAAATAAATGAATTTGATTTTAAACTTTATAGTTTCGAATATCAATGAAATTACTATTTCAATGATGTCGATCGAATACTACATGTGGCTTTGTTTACGTTTGAGAAATGAGAAATGATTTTACGTTAATGAAATGAAAGAATGCTTTTATTACACTACAATGACAATGTTCGTCGCATCGAAGATTTTGAGGTTGCACTCTTTTAGATCACTAATAATATCGTCTTTTAAACGTGATGCGTGTAGACCTCTTGCCACAATACGTAGGGGTCTTCCCGACTTATTTTCATAGGTATACCATTCTACTTTTTCTTCGTTTAGTTTTCGTGGCAGAAGACGATAACTTTCGGGGTCTTTCACACAAACTTTCCATTTGTTGTTGTTAAGTGAAATAATTTTAAAGCCGATGGTAATAATGCCCTTAATATGATTTGCAACTTGTTATACTCCGCAATATCGATAACATTTATCAGTGGTGGGGGCTGTTCCTTAACAGGTTTTTCTTTTAATTTTCGCTTTTCAATATCTCATTTTCTATTCGAAGAAGATCGACTTCTTTCTTTAGCTCTTGATAAAGTTCCATTACTTGATCAAGTTTTTGTCGAAGTTCGTTATTATCTTTTTCAGGATTTTTTGTTTTATCTGAGTCTATTTTGGCGCGCGCAGGCGTGACGGGTGAACTATTTTGCCCGAATTTCGATGGTTTTGCACACGATTTAGATGGTGTTGATCGAGATACCCTTGCACTTTTTAGGAAGGGATTTATTAAATGCAATAATTGGCTCTCCCCAGAATCCATAGAGCCGACCTCCGAAGAGGGTGGATTTTCCAGTGAACCTGGACTGCCACCTGGGGTACTATATCTTATTGTTTTGCTCATTGCATAGTTATGTATACATCAATCTCAGTATACGGAGTTTGGATTTTAGTCGCCTCTTACGACAGGCATGCCTACCTCGGGTATATTCTTTCCCCTTACCCGCAGGCGGCAAAAAGTATTGAGCGATAAGAAAAAACAGAGTAGTATTAAGGATTTTTGTAACTGAATTACTTAAAAACTGAATATAATATCATTAATTAGTTCACGCCATCAAGACTGTACTGTATTTGTTTTTTGAAACAATTTTTTTTAAAAAAAAAGTATTATACTTTTCTTCCCCCTCAAAAAAAAATACCCTTTTACTATAGATATTTTTATAGATTCTTTGATTCTTCATTCGGGTAGATCAAAACACATTTCTACCAAGTTTCATGAAGGTACCATTTACCCTTACCCCGAAAAAAACACCTGTTCACCACACATATTTTTATGGATTCTTCTTTTTATTGCTTTTTATTACAAATGAACCGTTGATGCCAAGTTTCATCAATGGACCATTATTTTCAGTTGGTATTTGGTAATATTTAACTTTTATACTGAAAACTTAGTCATTCTTACATAAAAATGGTAATAATTTTTTTCACGGAGGCCGCATGGATTTGCTTTTTATGTCATTTGATTCAGCATTGAAATCTACATTAAGAACGTGTGACATATGCTTAGGTTGTACCAAGGTAAATTTTTCCATTTGATGCACCACAACTTCCCCCCCCCCCTCTACCATTCAAAAAAACACCCTTTTATATTAAATATTTTTATAGACTCTTGATCCTCCATTATCATGGTACATGAAATGTTTTCACCAAGTTTCATTATAGTACCAATTTTTTTGTTTTACCTATCGAATTTTACCTGTTCTATGTAGATTTTTACATTTTTTTTCTTCCTAAAACACGGTTATATTTTATTTGCCGAATTTTGTTTTTTTAGCATCAAGTTTATTTTTATTCAAAAGAACTGTATACTAAATATAATGAAAATAAAAATAAAAATTTTTAATTTTTTAAATTTTTAATTTATTTATATTTAAAAATTAATTATCACAACATCTTTTATATTTTTTTTTATTTTGCTACACGTTTCGGTTGAAAAAACCATCTTCGGGCGTAATATTTATATTTTTTAAACCGAAACGCGTCGCAAAAATAAAAGGAAAACTATAAACGATGTCGTGATAGTTAATTTTTTAAATATAAGTAAATTAAAAATTAAGAAATTAAAAAAAAAAATTATTTTCACTATACATTCATACAACACACAACATGGAGACTAAACAACAAATAAATATATACTACGCTTAAGAAGTTGGTTTTAATTGCTTTTATATTTGCTTTTGGTGCATTAACAGACCGTGGACACTGTGGTCCGTTCCTTTTCTCTACAATGTTAACATTGTGGTTTTTAAAGTATAAACAGCTATTTTTATTGCTATTTCATATCGGAATGATTTTCTTTTATTCTGTGCAATCATTAATATTAAAAAAAAATAAAAAAATAGGTTTGCATTGTAACGAATATTGTTTATTTCATTATATTGTTAACTGTTTCATTAAATATTAAATCTGACTATCTTATTTTTACTAACGGTAAGTTATGCGATTGAGTTTATATAAAGGGTTTTTCAACAGGGACGCTACAAAAGTGGAGCGACAGGGACAGCAAACGACGCCATATTTCTTGCCGCTCTTTTGACATTTCTCTTCAGTACGGTTTGCCATTTCATGATGGAAAGATATACGAGCCAACAACGAGTCGAAATTATTAAAATTTACTACCGAATGTCGTCAGTCAGTGGCCTCAACGTTAAGAGCGCTACGTCCAATTTAAAGTCGTCATAATCGGCTGGCTGAATGGCTTCGTCAATAAACAAAATATGCGGTATTGGTCAGGCTGCAATCCACACGTACTCCATGAGTCATCATTGCATCCCGAACAAATTACCGTTTGGTGTGGTTTATGGGCCGGCGGCATCATTGGGCCGTACTTCTTCCGTGATGATCAAGACCGGCACGTTACTGTGAATGGGGATCGCTACCGTTTAATGATAACCGAATATTTTTGGCCCCAATTGGATGATATGGACTTGGAGAACATGTGGTTCCAACAGGACGACGCCACAAGCCACACAGCGAATGTCATAATCAATATATTGGAAACCAAGTTGGGAGAACGTGTGTTATCTCACGAAATGGTCTAGTCGCTTGGCCGTCTCGGTCGTGCGATTTTTATGCCATTAGACTATTTCCTGAGGGGCTACGTCAAGTCTATGGTCTATGCCAACAAGCCAGCGACGATTGATGAACTTCGTACGAATATCGAACGTGAAATTGCAGCAGTATCGGCCGATTTATGTTTGAAAGCCGTCGAAAATTGGGTTTAGCGCTCTTATTGAAAAAAACTCGATACATACGAAAATACTAGTCAATCAATTTCAAATGTCACTTTGTGTATCCAAAGACGACAACCACTTACTCATAAAAAAGATTTATCTCTGGATCACATACCTAGATTTCACTTTATTTGTCCTTAAACTAGATCCATTTTTACTCATAAAAAAAATAATTTGTGGATGTCATGGATTGTGTAAGTTAGCACTAAATACGCTGACACACGTTCCCAAAGCGTCTCTAAATGTTGCGGATACATGTGCCGCCAAATATGTTGACACATTTCCATACTACAGGTCAGTGCGGATGCAAGCCTCGAATTCTTGGGAACTGAAAGAGGTGAGCAACCGAATGGCTGCAACGTCGGCACTTGTTGGTATTGCCCATAGGTTATCATAATGTTAATTAGATATTTTAGTTATTTGAGTTTCAATAAAAAGCTTTACCTGTGCGGTCGCACAGTAAAAAAATGTATTTTTTATTTCCTCGGGCATAAAACAACTAACTGGCGCCCGAGCTAATTTGTGTTCTTATACCCGAGCTAATTCGTGTTCTAAAAAGCGAAAAAAAAAATCTCGTTAATACCGAGTAAGCAAAAAAAAACTTAAAAAAAACATCTCGTTAAACCGAGTAAGCCAAGAATCAAGTGCAGTGAAGTGAAACTCCTCTGGAGAAATTAAGGCCCCTTAGTAGCTGCTAATGCAAAATGGAGACAGTACCGCTGCCAGCCGCTCCAGAATTCATTCAGAAGTCCAGATGTCGAACATCATCATAATTGTTCTGTAAGATTAATTTAAGTTTATTTAAGGGAAAAGTGCTTTCGTAGGTACATATGCATACCGTAAACCTTTTTTCTTTCTAAATATAAAATAAATAATAATTAAAAGAATTTAAAAAAAATATATATAATATTAATAATAGAAATTTTTTTTTTCTTAATATTTTCTCCAATCCAAATCAAAAGAAAATAAAAAAAAAGATAACATTAATAATAGCGAAAAACAAAGAGCTTATTTATATTTAAGAGAAAGTGCTTTCATAGGCACATACGTATACCGTTAATATTTTCCTTTCTTAATATTATATTGAATTTAAACTTAAAATTAGAGTATAAAAAAAAGGAGAAAACGTTTTTTTCTTTTAACCATGTCAAACCCAAATAACGGAAATCGCCCTATGTTAAATACTCCTAACCTTAATGTTCCTCCTCCAAATCCACAAGCGAATCCCCTCCAGTTACCGCCAAGTACAACCCAAGCAAGTGTAATCTCAAGCCCCGAACTTATAAAAATAATAGCAGGTGTTGTTAGCTCAATTGTCAATACACATTTCAACCTAAATCGTCAAGAGTAAATTACCAAAATCGTCCCCAGCCATTCAAATACGCTGGAAAAAGGACACAAGGCTCGAATCCCTCTTTTCAAAATATGGTTCCGCATAAAATTAATAGGAATTTTCATATAAATCTCGAAATCTCGACACCTTCCTCATACGAGCCTCCAGATTTTACCTTACAACCAACAGGTTACATCTCCCCAAACGATGCACCTGCCTTCTACCAACAACCATACGTAGAAGAAGCCGTATATGATCCTGATCTGTATAGGTATATGCAAGAACAAGCCGAAGAATTACACGAAAGTAATGAAATGCAATTTGAAGCAGAACCCACTTTAGACGAATGTGACATTCATTTCTTAGGTCAAATGACTCTTCGTTGCCATACTTTCAGTGCAGAACGGAAAGCGGAAAACTGTTAAATTTTTTAATTGACACCGGATCCAGTAAAAATTTCATTCAATCGTCTCTAGTAGATAAACCAATTCCGACCGAACAAAATTTCTTAGCTAAATCAATCGCTGGTGATATAGAAATAACCCAGCATAAATTTGTCAATCTTTTTAACCAGAACGATGTCGAATTAAAATTTTATTCTCTACCAACTCTAAAGTCCTTTCATGGAATATTAGGTAACGATAGCCTTAAACAACTTAATGCAATTATCCACACTAGGAACAATTTATGTCAATCCTAGGCAGAATTAAAATTCGAATAAAACAATTAAAATCTCAATCTATAAATCCAATAAAATAAAAACCGATCATATGTGACTTACAGAAAAACGCTGTCCATGCTCTAGTTCAAAAATTCAGACCCTTATTTGCAGACCCTAATGAAATGCTTACTTATACCACCAAGGTGGTGGGCGAAATACGTACTAACACAGACTCTCCGGTATACTCTAGGTATTATCCATACCCTGCATCTCTAATAGAGGAAGTGGGAAAACAAATCCAAAAACTCCTCGAAGACAAAATCATCAAATCCTCTCGTTCGCCATACAAGCAGTATGGATTGTCCCGAAAAAAGATGATGCAAAGGGCAATAAACAAAACAGACTGGTGATCGACTACAGAAAGTTAAACCAGGTCATTGTATCTAATAAATACCCAATCCCCGAAATTAGTGAGGTCTTAGCCCAATTAGGACAATGCAAGTTCTTTACAGTACTAGATCTCAAGAGCGGGTTTCACCAAATTTCTTTGAAAGTATCGGACACTGAGAAAACCGCCTTCTCTATTAATAACTATAAATATGAGTTTCTCCGTCTCCCGTTCGGGATGAAAAATTCACCAGCAATCTTCCAACGAGCCCTAGACGACATTTTACGGGAACATATTGGGAAAATCTGCTATGTTTACATTGACGATATTATCGTCTTTAGTAAAACTGAAGAGCAACATGTTAAGCATGTCGAATTAATTTTTCAAACGTTAGCGGAAGCTAATATGAAGGTGCAACTAGACAAATGCAACTTCTTTAAGGAAGAAGTTGAATTTTTGGGCTTTATTGTATCCTCAGGGGGCTTAAAAATAAACACCAATAAAGTTAAAGCCATCAACGATTTCCCGATCCCGACCACTCTCAAAGAATTAAGATCATTCTTAGATCTTGCTGGATACTACAGGCGTTTCGTTAAAGATTACGCAAAAATAGCAAAACCATTAACCACATTATTGCGTGGTGAAGACGGAAGAGTGTCAAAAAGAGTTCCTGTCACTCTTACAGCAGATGCACTAGATGCTTTTCAAAAAGTAAACTATTAATTAACTTCGAAAGATTTACTCCTGGCTTATCCGGATTACAAGGAATGCTTTGAAATTACAACAGACGCTTCTACCGTGGCGATAGGTGCCGTTTTATCACAAAACGACAAACCTCTTATTTTCATTTCAAGGTCGTTAAGTAAATCGGAAGAACATTTTGCCGCAAATGAAAAAGAGATGCTTGCCATTATATGGGCACTTAACTCTCTTCGAAATTACCTTTACGGTACAACTCACGTCAAGATCTTTACAGACCACCAATCCCTGACCTACACCCTGAGTCAAAAAAACAATAATTCTAAGATGAAGCGATGGAAGGCCATCTTGGAGGAGTATAACTACGAGTTTCACTATAAACCAGGAAAGAGTAGTGTGGTAGCGGATGCACATTCTCGCTCCCCACAATTTTCACAAGTTCAGCGTCTCAGCACAGTGATCAAAGCTCATCCCATGATCTCATACCTGCAGTTGAAACACCAATTAACGTATTTAAAAATCAAATAATGTTATTAATAGGAGACGAGAGGTCATACAAATTTCAGATTCCTTTTCCAACTTATCATAGACACATTTTTGTTCAACCAAGCTATTCACAAGATGATCTTCGTTCAATCCTAAAGAGATATCTTAACCCTAGCGTTGTGAACGGCCTCTATACAAATGAACCAACGATGGGCAAAATCCAGAATACTTATCCAAACCATTTTAGAAACTATAAAACACGCTTTACCCAATAACGCGTAAGTGACTTAACTGATTGCACAGAACAAGAGGAGTTGATTCTTAAAGAACATAACAGAGCCCACAGAAATGTTAATGAAAATAAAATACAAATCCTTCAAACGTTTTATTTTCCGAAAATGAAAGCCAGAATCCAGGAATTAGTAAAACAATGTAGGGTTTGTAAAAAGCAGAAATACGACAGAAAGCCTAACAAGCCTAAATTGCGAATCTCTCCTATCCCACAGTACCCAGGTCAGATAATTCACATTGACATCTACTCCACAGATAAACAATTAGTGCTTACAGCAATTGACAAATTTTCAAAGTACGCTCAGGTGCGAATCATTAAATCTAGGGCAGTAGAAGATGTAAGGGAACCATTAAGACAGATTGTGTTTGCATTTGGTGTACCCAAAATGGTGGTATACGATAGTGAAAAGACATTTAGCTCAGCTTCCATATGTTTCATGCTACAGGACCAACTAGGAATGGAAACTTATAAAACACCTCCATATACGAGTGCCGTAAATGGTCAGGTGGAAAGATTTCATTCGACCCTCTCTGAAATAATGCGCTGCTTAAAGACAGATCGAATTCATAGATCTTTTCTCTAACTTCTCGATCGAGCGGTATATGAATATAATTACTCCACACACTCAACCACTAAGAAACGGCCCATTGAAGCTTTTTTCGGTAGAACAGTTAGCACCAACCCCGAACAGTAAGAAAAAGCTGGACACGAAATAGCAGGGCAAATAGCAGAAAAACAAAATGCTGACCTAGAATATCACAACAAAAATAGACACAAAATTAAAACATATTCCCCAGGAGAGACTATCTTTTTTAAAATAAACAAAATATTAGGGACAAAACTCTCACCAAGATATAAAATGGAAGTAGTTAAAGAAGACAAAACCACAATCGTTACAACAGAACCCTAAAAATTATTCACAAAAATAACATTAGGAATTAACATTCTCTTTTTCAGGTCACTTCTATCCAAAAGTCTCGCTGAAGTTCAGATTTTGGACTATTCTAATTCCAAAATTGTTTCGACAAGCATGGGAACCGCAAAGTTACAGACGGGTGCGTTTAGGATTATTCAAGTGATAGAACTAGAAGCTTACGAAATCATACTAGAAGACATTAGATTACAAATGGGGAATTTAAATGAATCCGATCCAAACTATCCCATAATATCCCACCAGATAACCCAAATTACTAACCAACTCAGCATCCTTAAAGAATAAGTAGAAATCCTAGATCCCTTAATTTTTTAGGAAGCGCGTGGAAATGGCTTGCTGGTAGCCCTGATCACGACGACTTTCAAATCCTAAAGTCCCAGTCACATAAATTATTGAACAATAATAATAAACAAGTTGTTATTAACCAAGCTAATACGAAAAGAATAAATTAATTAACTAACGTCACGAACGAAGTAATGAACCTACTAAGGTCAAACATTGTATTTAAAAATCAATACACAATAGATTTAAAATATAAACTTGATGTCATTAAAGAAGAATAAACTAACATAGAATATGCACTTTTATGGGCGAAAAATCATGTTGTCAGCTCATTTACTCTTTCTTATTCAGAAATAAAAATTGTTAAAGAAAGATTTAAAGAAAGTAATATACCATTTATAAATTAAGAAGAGGCACTTAATTTTTCAGAAATAAAAATTGCATCAGATAAAAAAACAATACTATACATTATCAGTATACCTACAACTGGAAAATATATTTGTATATATGATTTTAATCAAGCCTATCAAATATAAAGTTATGTCCCAGACATCATCATATAACGTGATGGACGGCTATAGTCGCCGTCATAAATAAACATTCACTTCCGTTGATGTACCATCGACAATCCTGTGGGAACATAAACAATCCATCCCTCACCAACCAAATCACAAACATCGATATCATCAATAGCAACTACCTTAAATAAACAATAGACATCCGTTGATGTCACTATTAACTGTTCATATATGTTGATCTTACTTCCTTTAAAAATCCAAATCACACAGATATCGAATTACATTGATTTGTCATCTTTTGATGACACACAGATCTGGAGTAAAAGCTCTCATGTGATCGTATAAATAACCCCTGTCAATCATAAATAACTTTATGTTCTTTTCTCAGTTCAGTTCGATCGGTATTCAAAACTTGGGTTCTCGCATTAAGATTAAATACGAGTAGCTTTAAAATAAGTGCGTATAAAAAATAAATAAAAAATAAAAAGTTTAATTAAAATAAAATCTCGTGTTGTGTTGTGGCTCCCAAGTTGGTCGGGAGGATAAAAATGGTTTCTTTTCCCTAGGCTGGGAAAAGATATAACTGGCGCAATCGAAAAACGTGCTCCCTAGACACGCTGCAAATAAAGTGAAAAAAATTTAGAAAAAAGAAATAATAAGTATCCTAACAAAAAATAAAAATCGAATAAAGTTAAATATTTGAGAATGAAAGAAGTGCCATAAAATTTGGTGGTAAAAATAGTGAAAATAATGTCAAATCAAATATCAAAAGAACAACAACAACAACTACAAAAACAACAACTACAACATCAACAAAGAGCTCTTATTGAAAGAGTAAGTAAGATTAAAAAAGTGATAAGACTATGAAGACGACGTAAAAAAAATAATAACGTTTAAAAAAAAAAATATAATACAAAGAAAATCAACATAAAAATCGAGAAAGAGCTAACAAAGTGAACTAATTTAAAATATTTATTAGGATAAATAATTCAAAGCTTGTAAAATAAAACATAAAAAGACAAACGCGAAACCGTTAAGAAAAACGATTTTATAATACCGAATTCATTATAAAATTTCGAACAAAATACATAATACAAAAAACTAATACCTGCATCAAAAGTTAATCTGGAAAATAAAATATAAAAAAAATAGAAGTGACAAAGTATAACTAGGAAATAGTTATAATATAACTTAACAAGTGAATAGTTACATTATTTTGAACGAGTACATACTTACAAGCATAAGTACAAAAAAAAAGAAAAAGAAAGAGAATATTTTTTACATCTATCACCACAACGAAGACATCTATAGTTCAATACATCTGTAGCTAACATATATGAAGACAACTACTACAGCATACAACTTTAACGAATATTATAAATTGCAACTTTAACCACCATCAAGCCGTAATCAACTTTACTTATCATTCAGCCTTTAACATCATCCAGAATCAACAATTAAAAATTAATCTATTTTAACAGGTATAATTTAATTTCTTTTATGTATTATAATGTATTAAAACAAAAATAGCGAAAAAAATTTGTATTAGAAAAAGTTTAAACCAACCAGTTTTACGCAAAGTGCTTATGTTAGTAAATACCCCTTTATTAATAATGACAATATTGTTTAAAGAATATCAAAATAAACAAATTTTGAAAAAGGATACTTAGAATCCAAATTAGGTACAAAATATTGCATACATAACATTTGATTTTCAAAATGGATTTCACAAGAAGTCCAGACATGCTCAAAAGTCTTCCGGAATTAGCCGGTAAGGTAACTGAGCTAGACAATTTCATTAAAGCCGTCGATTTAGTGTGGAACGCACTAAGAACAGTTGAAAATGCTCCGCTTCAAATTTGGGTCCAAGTAATAAGGAACAAAATCAAAGACTCAGCCTCGGAAAGGCTTTGCCTTTACGGCAACCCAGATACCTGGGAAAGTATAAAAGACATCCTTCAGAGACATTTTCGAGACCATAGAGATGAAAGAAGTCTCTATAATCAATTAAGTCTGATAAAACAAACGTTTGTCCAAATTTTATGATGATGTCCTCGAAATCATCACGGCACTTAACGTGCGAGTAAGAAGAACTGAAGATGATGTAGATTTACGCACAAGAATGATGCGTAGAAATATAAGAGAAGGTCTTGACACTTTTGTCAAAGGACCAAGAGATCCTTTGAGGACAATCGTGATTTCCAGAGACCCAGATAGTTTAGAACAAGCGTATGAGATTACTCTTGGTTTGGTAGAAGCCAACAAAGCATATTCCTCAAATTTTAATAATAATAATAATCAAAGAAATGATAATAACAGTAATGTGAATAGAAATAATTTCAATAAAAATAATAATAATAATAATAATAATAATAATAATAATAATAATAATAATAATAATAATAATAATCAGGGATATAATTTTAGAAATAATAATAATCAAAGAAATTATAATTTAAACAGAAATAACAGTAGTAATAATAATTACAATAATAATAATTATCAGAATAGAAACTAAATATAATAATAATTTCAACAATAGCAATAATATCAACAGAAACTATAATTTCAATAATGATAACAGAAATAATATTAACGGCATAAATTTTAACAGGAACAATAATAATTACGACAATAACTATAACAGGAACAGGAATTATGAAAATAATTCTGCAGTCTATAGAAATTCGGCACAACAGAGGTACCACAGAGTTATTCCAATGAAAGTTGATCCAAATCCTTCCACTGTTCAAAGAAATTTGAATAGAAATAATAATAATAATAGACCAAACGAGGTTTATTGTCAAGAAAATTTTCGGCCCAGAGCCTCGGACTAAATACACTTCCATATGTGGAACTAAAAATAAATGTGAATACAAAATTAAAAATGTTAATAGATACTGGATCATCAAGTTCAGTACTTATTCCAGAAGGTATAAGTAAGAAATTTATTATAGATAGAAAGGAAAGCAAAATCATTTAGCGGGGAAACAGTAATTAGACAAAAAATCGAAATGACTTTATTTGAGGAATTTGGGTTGGACTGCCCAAATGTTACTTATTATTTAAATAAATTCCATGATTACTTTGATGGTATAATTGGAAACGGTATTTTAAGCAAGCATAGAATAAACGTAGATTACCAAAACGGAGAACTTACAAGAGGGAAAAATAAAATACAATTTAAAAAAATAGTTAAAACCTATGAATACGAGTTAGAGCCGCAACAAATTATTTGCACAGAAGAAGTGATAAAAAACGAGGAGACATTAAAATATTAGAACGGAATTTAGGCAATGTTCAAGTCTTAGACGACGTATACTGTTCTAAGAAATGGTTGGCAAAGTTAATGTTGAAAAACAAAACAAACCACCCTCTAACTTTTAGAGTTCAACAGCCATTAAAAGCCGAACGGCTTAATGGTCTAGAGAGCTATTTTTGCTTAGCAGCTAAAAATACCCTAGATGTCAACTTAGCAATTGACCAGTTTCCTAATATTGAAGCAGATATTGAGAACGAAAATGAGAATGAGAATAAGAACGAGAACAAAGGTAGTAACGAGAATAATATAAGAAAAAGTAGAGAAGCATTCAAAAATAAAAATTATATTATGAGTAAAAATCTTAAAACCAAAAAGACAGGCATAATGCCTTATTAAAGAAATATAACAGAAAATAATAATAATAATAATAATAATAATAAAATGAAGGAAGTAGTAACGAAGTCGGACTGGACCCCGATGATGTAGAAATTAGTAGTATCGGAACTGTTGAGAACCAATTTAAGGAAATTAGTCCGAATTTCCGATGTTGCAGTATCAAAGTTGATGAGAAACTAAATAAAGGTGAAAATAAAATTATAGGTAAAGAACCTTATGTCATAGTGACGGGCGAAGAGCCAGAAATAAGTGAATCAGAAATATCGATCGGATTGGAACCCGAAAGTTTAAAAAGTAGTAGTACTTCAATAAAAAAAAGAAACCAACAGGAATACAAAAAAAGTAAAAATTAAAAAAAATAAATAACGAAATGAAAGAAGAAATTAATTCAACGGAATCAGCAGTCAATCAAGAAACATAAATGATTTACTATCTCAAGTTGATTTAGTCATTTAGATATGAAAAACCAGGGACAATTAGTAGACATTTTAACAGAATATGCAGGTATATTCAAGAGGGATGGACAGAATCTTACCTTCACAAATAAGGTTAACACGAAATTAAAACTACAGATGAACGCCCAGCTTACGTGAAAAATTATAGGCATCCTTATGTTCATAAAGAAGAAATACAAAAACAGATAAAAGAAATGTTAGAGTCAGGAATAATAAGACCAAGTAGTTCACCATGGTCTTCACCGGTTTGGGTAGTACCTAAAAAAGATGATGTTTTAGGAAATAAGAAATAGCGATTAGTTATAGATTTCAGAAAGGTAAATGAAAAAACAGTAGATGATAGATACCCAATACCAAATATACAAGAAATATTAGAAATGTTAGGTAAATGTTCCTATTTAACAGAAGAAAACAGCATTTACTGTTAACAATGGTCGTTACGAATATACGAGAATGCCATTTGGTCTAAAAAATGCGCCGGCAACATTCCAACGTGTAATGGACGAAATATTAAAAGAATTAATCAACGTTATTTGTTTTATTTACACGATATACATGATGATATTATAATATTTTCCCAAGATTTCAATGAACATATTCAGAATTTACAACAAGTTTTCGAAGCATTGAGAAATGCTAATTTAAAAGTTCAAATAGAAAAAAGTAAATTTCTCAAAGAGGAAGTAGAGTTCCTTGGTCATGTGGTAACAAAAGACGGTATAAAACCAAATCAAAAAATAGAAACAGTAAAAAATTATCCAATTCCGAGAACTCAGAAACAAATCATACAATTTTTAGAATTATTAGGTTATTATAGAAGATTGCGAAAGTTACAAAACCATTAACAGACAAATTAAAGAAAGGTCAATTGATATAAATAATGAAAGATATTGTAAATGTTTTAGAGATCGTACAAGTATGCTCACGTCAGAACCAATTTTAGCTTACCCAGATTTTAGAAAGCAATTTATTTTAAGTACAGACGCATCAAATTATGCTATAGGAGCTGTGCTATCCCAAATTCATGAAGGACTGGAACATCCTTTATGCTACGCGAGTAGAACTTTAAACGATCATGAGAAAAACTACTCAAACATTGAAAAAGAGTTATTAGCCATAGTTTGGGCTACGAAATACTTCAGACCATACCTATACGGTACCAAATTTAAAATTCATTCAATATGACATTCAACTCTTGAGAAATCAAATAAGAAAAGTAAAAGAAAATTTGATGTTATGTAGGTTAAACGTTTTAGGAAGAGATATTCTTACAACAGAAGAAGTAATACAAAATAATATTACTATTAAAACCTTAATGTTCATAAAAAGTTCAGTAGTACTATACGAAAATAAAATTATATTAGTAATAATGATTCCAAATTATTCAAAGCAAACATTTTATAAAACTTATATTGAACCAATTCCAAATAAGAATAAATTAGAATTAGATTCAAAATATTATACTGTAATTTTAAGCAATACAACATTTTTTGAGTATGAAGAAAAAGAAACGTTGTTAAAGAAAAAATTAAAAATTATAAAAGAAGACTGTATTTCAAATCTGTTGAAAGAAAATGCAGAATGTAATTATAAAACTTTTAATAAAGGTTTAAAGCAACTGACAAGTAATATAATCCACTCGATAGGCCTCAAAATAGAGGCGGAATCAATGCAATTGAGTAGTGTACAGGTTAAAACTAAAAATATTCCTCTCAATGTCTCATCCATATATTGCCCTCCGCGTTGCAAAATTGATAAGAGTAAATTTACGACATTGATAAAGTCACTAAGTCCAAATTTAATTGTTGGTGGTGGCTTTAATGCAAAGCACACCTTCTGGGCCTCACGATGCATATCTCAAAAGGGTCGCGTGCTATATGAAGCAGGAATGGAAAATAATTGTGACTTTCATTCGACTGGCAAGCCAACTTACTGGCCAACTGATCCGTCGAAAATACCTGACCTAATCGATTTATTCATGGTGAAAGGAATACCCTCTAACCGTATAGAAATTTCAGAGGGCTATGACCTCTTCTCAGATCATTCTGCCGTCGTACTCATTATGAGCGAAAGCTTTGTTAAAATTGAAAAACCACCCAGGTTAACAAACAGTAAAACCAACTGGGATGGATTTAAAAATGATATCGAGGACAACGTTGAGTTAAGAGTATCATTACAAACGCCTCTTGAGCTTGAAGACACAGTAGATACCTTTGTTCATATAATACAAAAAGCAGCTTGGGATAGCACACCTTATCAAAGGCTAATGCCTCGCTTTCAAGATATAAAATGTCCACAAGAAATAAAAGATTTTGTGAAAGAAAACGAAAAGCATGTAAAAAATGGCAGCAAACCCGTGCTCCTCAACACAAAGCTCATTTAAATCGCTTGAGTAATATGCTAAAAACGGCGATATCAGATTTCAAAAACCTTGAAGTTGAAAATTACCTTGAAGGCTTGACAGCGGGGAAAGAATCCAACTACTCACTTTAGAAAGCTATAAAAACAACGAAAAAACCAAAGCTTCCAGTGCCTCCGATTAAGAATAGCCAAAATGAATGGGCTAAAAGTGACAAAGAAAAAGCGACGGTATTCGCCGATTACTTAGAGGAAACATTTAAGCCGTTTGATGGGCAAGAACTCAACGAAAATATTAATATGAATTTTACCTCAAATGAAAGCTACATAACGAGAAATGCTACACTTGCTGAATTAAAAAGAGAAATAAAGAAGCTTTAGTCCAACAAAGCTCCAGGATATGACTTAATAACGGCAGAGATTTTAAAAATGCTCCCTCGTAAAGGGTTTATTAACCTCCTTTACATAATAAATGTCGCTCTAAGGTTAGAATATGTTCCGAGCCAATGGAAAGTTGCGGAAGTCATAATGGTTTTGAAACCTGGCAAACCATCTCACGAAAAGAAGTCTTACAGACCGATTTCGCTTCTTCCTATTATATCAAAAGTTTTTGAAAGAATACTACTCCTGCGCCTGCAACGGATAATAGAAGAGAAACAATTAATACCTGAACATCAGTTCGGATTTAGAAGCAAGCATTCGACAATTGATCAAGTGCATAGAATTACTGACGTAATTGAGAGAGCTCTTGAAGAAAAGAAAATCTGTTCGACTGTTTTTTGGACGTGTCGCAGGCGTTTGACAAGGTGTGGGACGAAGGCCTCAAATTCAAATTAAGACAAGTTCTGCCTGAAGGACTTTACAACATTCTAAACGGATATCTAAATGAAAGACTTTTTCGTGTAAGACACGGAAATGACTATTCTGATTTCAAAGAAATAGTGGCTGGGGTACCACAAGGAAGTGTATTAGGTCCAGTTCTGTACCTTTTATTTACACGCGATATACTTCAAACAGATGACACTATTGTAGCCACGTTTGCTGATGATACTAGCAGTAGGCAAAACGATATGCGAAGCTACAATTAAATTACAAAATGCTCTTAATAATGTTAATGAGTGGACGAAAACATGGCAAATAGCGCTCAATGAACAAAAGTCAGTCCACGTGGACTTTACGTATAAAAAAATAAATAGATTACCCGTCTTTCTTAATACCGCTCGTTTTCCATTTGCAAATGAGGCAAAGTATCTGGGAATGACTCTAGACGCGAAATTAAAATGGAAGTCACACGTGAAAAAGAAATGCGAAGAACTAAAAAGTAAATTAAGAGATATGAACTGGTTACTCGGTAAATATTCAAAGCTTAGTATTGATATTGCTTTTATACCGACAGGTTCTTAAACCTGTTTGGACTTATGGTATACAACTTTGGGGTTGTACCTGCGATACAAACTTAAATAACTTACAAACGTTTGAAAATAAATTGCTTAGGTCAGTTGTAAATGCTCCGTGGTATATAAGAAACGAAGATCTTCATAGGGATCTCGGGATCCCTACGATGCGGGAGGAAATAAAAAGTTTCGCGCGAAAACATAGAAATCGACTATTAGAACACGCTAATTCAACGATTATTGACATTCTTGACGAGTCGAATTTAGTACGCCGTCTGCGAAGAACAAAACCTTCCGACTTGGTGCGGTGAACAGAAAACCGCTTTAAAATCGCGGATTAAGCAGGAACTTTCACCGGAAAGTAACCTGCAACACGTTACTTAATTTCGTTAAACATAAATTGCTAGATAAATTTCAACTTAGTTGCAATCGGGAAGTGGAGGTGGTTTTAGTGTAGTAAGAATCTCACACTTCTATGAGCACGCGTTTTTCGGTCCTCATAGAGCCTGAACAGCAGGTTTTGCACCTACCCACGGGAAAATAACCACAAAAAAAAAAAAAAATTGTTAAAAATTTGGTGAAAACAAAAATAATCCATAACTGTAATTTATATGATGCTGTCATAGCAGGAAACGCATTAATAAATTTTGAAAATTGTAAACTTAAAATTAATGATGTAAGTTATGAAACCATAATTGTAAGAGAACATTTTCTTATTCCAAGTTTCAACAACGTAAAGATTAAAAATATTTCATTAAACATTTCAATACCAGAATTGCATTTTAAGAACATTGAGAATAGGAAAATTATAGAGGAAATCAAATATTATCACTCAGTAACTTCAAAAATTTCTTTCAGCACAATGGCTGTTTTGATATTCATTATAATGATAATAACTTTTATCCTTTTAAAAGGAAAGTTTTACAGAAAAAAACCCACAATACATGGGTTAATATTGAACTCAAAACTTCGGATTCTCCGGAGGAGAATCATAAGGGGGGGAGTTATGTCCCAGACATCACCATATAACGTGATGGACGGCTATAGTCGCCGTCATAAATAAACATTCACTTCCGTTGATGTACCATTGACAATCCTGTGGGAACATAAACAATTCATCCCACACCAACCAAATCACAAGCATCGATATCATCAATAGCAACTATCTTAAATAAACAATAGACCTCCGTTGATGTCACTATTAACTGTTCATATATGTTGATCTTACTAGATCACTTCCTTTAGAAATCCAAATCACGCAGATATCGAATTACATTGATTTGTCATCTTTTGATGACACAAAGATCTTGAGTAAAAGCTCTCATGTGATCGTATAAATAACCCCTGTCAATCATAAATAACTTTATGTTCTTTTCTTAGTTCAGTTCGATCGGTATTCAAAACTTGGGTTCTCGCATTAAGATTAAACAGCTTTAAAATAAGTGCGTATAAAAAATAAATAAAAAATAAAAAGTTTAATTTATATAAAACCTCGTGTTGTGTTTTAAGTGGCTCCCAAGTTGGTCGGGAGGATCAAAATGGTTTTTTTCCCTAGGCTGGGAAAAGATATCATAACTATAATAATAAAATAATTAAATTACAATACGAAAATGTACTCACTTGCGAAAGTGAAATGTATGGCTTAAAGAAACATTGTAAAACATATAATGAACTAACAGTTTGTAATAGAGATGAAATTATAAATCTTAGCGCAGAAAATTGTATTCGAAATCATATATTGGGTAAATCTTCAAGTTGCGAAGAAATTAACAATCAACATTTGCCAACAGTCGAAGAAATCTAGTTGGGAACCCTGTTTCTCAAAATGTTTATAGAAAATGAAGTGGTCAACATAACGGGAACCTTCATCATCCAATACCATAATTCATCAATCACCATAAATGGTCAAGAATTTGTATCAAAAGAAGTACCATCCGCTAAGCCGCTGCCTGCAATCGTACATTCCAAATCATCAACAAAGACCTATAAAGAGCTTCTAACGTTGGAGATGCTCAAAGAGCTGCATGTCAATAACACCGCGCACATAGACAAAATCCAGGAGTCAGGAAAGATCCATATCATAGCTAATTACACCGTTACATTGCTCATTGTTATGCTGATCATAGTTCTTGTAATCGTGAAGTACACCATTAATGGACAAAAAGAAGCAAGGCGTCAACAACCTGAAATAAAACCAAAGAGCAAAGCAGATATCGATTCATCAAGGTTAAACCGAATCCCATTACTTTTCGTGGAATCGACCGAGGACGCTCGAGCTTAAGAAGGGAGGAGTTAGCATTAAATATGCATCACACGTTCCCACAGCGTCTATAGGTGTTGCGGATACATGTGCCGCCAAATATGCTGACACATTTCCATACTACAGGCTTTGTATATAAACTTTATAGTGAAACATCAATATCGATGTTTCACCAGCCCCTGGTGGTGGAACACCTTGCCTGTTCCAACATCAAGTGTTGAGGGAAACATTTGAATGTTTCTTGTTTGGGTTTTCTTCTTCTACTTTTGGGATTACATGTTTATAAGTTCAGTCGTAAGAATGCATTGGATATGGGAGGATCGCCTCTCAGCACTCCAAAAATGAAAACAAATGTTGATGGATTTTTTTATGGAAGATTTAATGTATATGTTTATTGTATTTGATGATTATTTATTAAGGAAACGTTGAAAATTGTATTAAAAAGATGCATACGTTAATGAATGCTTGTTTAATTAGAAAAAAAATATCTAATAGGTAAATATTTCCATTTACAATTTGCAAAAGGAAATAGTAGAATGAATAAGTGTTATTTTGTAGGAGATTGATCTTTTTCAATTCAATGAATAGGAACATACATAATTACAATTTCTTAAGGATAAGAATAAATTAGGTAGGTACTTAATTCATTAGGCATGGGCTTTTCATTCTTTAATATAAAATAATTTAATTTCGTATTTGTGCAGGTATGTAGATGCCTCAACCTGATCTTTTTAACTGTAGATAAGTTCCCAGATTTAGCTATTTGTTTGCAGTTGCGATAAAGACATTCCTATTTTTTTTTTTTTTTTTTTTTAAACAAGAATTTTTGTTCAGGAGGTATTTTAGGACATTCAATGGATATGTATGCGAGTACACTTAAACTCGAAAAGGGCATATACATATTTTTTGAAAATACCATCCAATTGGTGTGTAGATATCATGCAATTTATCGTGATGCTTTATAAAAATATGGAAAGGTTTGGAAATATTCTCTAAACCCAGTCCCTGCTTTGCCAATAAACATTATGTTGAGTAATTAAGCGGTAATTATTGTTAAGAACTTTAAATTGAAATTGAAACTAAGGAATTATTTTTATAGAAATAAAAGATTCTATATACAAACATATGTACTACCTACTAAAAAAATGATTATTTAAATTCATTGAAGTAATCATGAATGTAGGCACTTAGGCTGAGGATGGCGATGCGCTGGTTGGTTGGTTGTCCATTGACATTATTTATTTATTGGCTTAATTCAAGCTGATTAACATAACATATAACAAACAAAAATTTTAATATAAAATGCTAACAAATAAGAATTTTAAGATAGTTAAACTAAATAAATTAAACAATCTGATAAATCTAGCTTAAATTATTATTTGTAAAAGAGGGGTTAAGGGTAATTGGAATAAAGAATTTTTCTGAGGGAGGATGAACTAAGGTTAAAATCAAAAATATTCACTTTTGGCTAGGCGTAGCATTCTGATGACTGGATTGTTATGGCCATAGTTTGTGCGGTGGGTAGGCAGGCGGAAGAATGGGATGTATCGAAAGTTACGTGGGTTGGTATTAATCAGGATTAGTTGAAGAAGTGCCGGAGAATCGATGGCACCAGTAATTAGTTGGTGGACAAATAGAATGTCGGCAACAGCACGTCGTTTGGCAAGAGTGTGTAAGTTAATTAATTGCAATCGATCTTCATAGGGTGGTAAGATATGGGCATCAGATCAAACGGAGGAACCTTCGCTGTACACATTCTATTCTATGTGAGTGTGTAGATTGGTAAGGTGACCAATCCTGGCTGGCGTATTCAAGAATGGGTCTTACATACGTGGTGAAGTGTGACTTGGTGACGTAAGGGTTGGAGAATTCTTTCGACCAACGCTTTATGAAACCGAAGCTAAAATTCGCTTTTGCAATAATATGGTCAATGTGCATACAGAAATTGAGTTCTTTATCACAAATTATGCCAAGATATCGGATAGAAGAAACTAAGTTCGGACGGGTAAGGGGAAAAAAGATGAAGGAAAAGCAAAGGTTTTCAACTGTAGATAATTTGGTGAGATATTTAATCGAATGCCTTACTGAAGTCGGTGGTGACAACATCAACATCAAAGCCTTTTTCCAAAGCACAAAGGGTCATGGAAACAAATTGAACCAGATTAGTGGTCTTGGACCTACCCCTTAAAAGTCCATGCTGAAGGGGAGAAACTATTGATTTGACAAACAAACTATTGTCAGGGATACCGTCAGGACCAGGAGAAAAATCGTCTTTCAATAAATTGATCTTTTCGCAGACCGAACGAAGACTTATATCGACAGAAACAAGTGACGTATGAGGATTGTTCGATAGGAAGCTAAAATATGCAAGGTCAGGCTCATTTGTATCATCACTGTAAGACTGCCCGAAAAAATTGGCAAAAAAGTTAACAATTACTAGGGGATTAGCAGATGATGAGTCACGAAAATTAAAAGAGGAAGGTAAGCCATCCGATTTTCTCTTGATATTTATAAGTTGGTAGAACCACTTAGGTTCAGAAATGAGGTTTGTCTGAATTTTGGCAAGATAATCATGGTATAGGGATTCGCAAAGGGGCGATTTATAAAATGCATTTTCGTGATCTAGGAAGCGCCAGTTCTAAAAATAAAATAAAAAAATATTTACATTGGAAAGTCCACTTTTCAGTCGTAGACCCACCGCCAATGAAGATAGACTTACATTTATAACGTTAATGTCAATTCATCGGCAAATTGAAACTAACACTGAGAAAGTTATGTAATGGGAAGTATTTCTTATGAAAGTAGAAATAATTTTTGACTTTAAAAGCACAGTTAACAGTACCCATGCAGAAAAAAATAAAATTTTTCCACATATTCTGTGCATAATTTTGGTTTGATAGAAGAGATTTACATCGTGTTTTTTCATATAAAATAAAAGATATTATTTTAAATAACTAAAAACACTTGATTCAAAATAGCTTTTTTATGGCCTTTTGTCCTACAAATTGGTGCCTCGTCCGGCTTGAATTTTGAATCAATAATTCAACAGGTCCAATCCTTTAATGCTAAGCCTTCTACTTGGCAGATTTATTTCAGTAGTATATAGAATTTGTATTATTAAAAAAACCATCTTATAAAAACACTTTTTTTTAATTTATCTACTTAAATCCATGCATAATTCTGTATAATATTTATGAATACTATACTAATCGCTTTGGCGAACAATGTTTGCCTTGACCTCATAAATGTTCCATTGATTAATGAAATATGGAAATAATGGAAAATAATTATTTTACGATAGAAAAACCATTCGCATGCAAATAATGCTGTGAGATGCATACCTATATGTTTTTATTTTTTTTTTTTAAGTTTAAACTGACCATACGAAAAAAAATATTTTTTACTAACCACGCTGTTTCCCAGCACGCAATACAATTGCCAGGTAATTGTTTCGTAATTTCATGTAAGCAATGTTTTTTTTGCATGAAACTGAAAACCAAATAGGTATACAAAAATATAATTTCTAGGTATTTCATCTCAATATTTTGTTCACATGCGAAAATACTCGTATGTTCATGGGACCTTTAAACTGTTCTTAGCAACGAATTTTAAGCTGCTTAGAACAGCTCTTGGCATTTGTATTTGCTTTTGCATAGTATAATTTTTTTTGAAAACTGTAAACTGAAGACCTACCTTCATAAATTTCGTTTGCAGCACGGACATTTTTTATTTAAAGCCAGTTTTTTTCTCACCAATAAACTTTTTTTTAGAAAAAACTGTGTACCTCATTTCCTTAAATGATTATTTTTTTTCTCGGAAAAATAATTAAAATTCATGCGTACATTGCTCATTGTTATGCTGATCATAGTTCTTGTAATCGTGAAGTACACCATTAATGGACAAAAAGAAGCAAGGCGTCAACAACCTGAAATAAAACCAAAGAGCAAAGCAGATATCGATTCATCAAGGTTAAACCGAATCCCATTACTTTTCGTGGAATCGACCGAGGACGCTCGAGCTTAAGAAGGGAGGAGTTAGCATTAAATATGCATCACACGTTCCCACAGCGTCTATAGGTGTTGCGGATACATGTGCCGCCAAATATGCTGACACATTTCCATACTACAGGCTTTGTATATAAACTTTATAGTGAAACATCAATATCGATGTTTCACCAGCCCCTGGTGGTGGAACACCTTGCCTGTTCCAACATCAAGTGTTGAGGGAAACATTTGAATGTTTCTTGTTTGGGTTTTCTTCTTCTACTTTTGGGATTACATGTTTATAAGTTCAGTCGTAAGAATGCATTGGATATGGGAGGATCGCCTCTCAGCACTCCAAAAATGAAAACAAATGTTGATGGATTTTTTTATGGAAGATTTAATGTATATGTTTATTGTATTTGATGATTATTTATTAAGGAAACGTTGAAAATTGTATTAAAAAGATGCATACGTTAATGAATGCTTGTTTAATTAGAAAAAAAATATCTAATAGGTAAATATTTCCATTTACAATTTGCAAAAGGAAATAGTAGAATGAATAAGTGTTATTTTGTAGGAGATTGATCTTTTTCAATTCAATGAATAGGAACATACATAATTACAATTTCTTAAGGATAAGAATAAATTAGGTAGGTACTTAATTCATTAGGCATGGGCTTTTCATTCTTTAATATAAAATAATTTAATTTCGTATTTGTGCAGGTATGTAGATGCCTCAACCTGATCTTTTTAACTGTAGATAAGTTCCCAGATTTAGCTATTTGTTTGCAGTTGCGATAAAGACATTCCTATTTTTTTTTTTTTTTTTTTTTAAACAAGAATTTTTGTTCAGGAGGTATTTTAGGACATTCAATGGATATGTATGCGAGTACACTTAAACTCGAAAAGGGCATATACATATTTTTTGAAAATACCATCCAATTGGTGTGTAGATATCATGCAATTTATCGTGATGCTTTATAAAAATATGGAAAGGTTTGGAAATATTCTCTAAACCCAGTCCCTGCTTTGCCAATAAACATTATGTTGAGTAATTAAGCGGTAATTATTGTTAAGAACTTTAAATTGAAATTGAAACTAAGGAATTATTTTTATAGAAATAAAAGATTCTATATACAAACATATGTACTACCTACTAAAAAAATGATTATTTAAATTCATTGAAGTAATCATGAATGTAGGCACTTAGGCTGAGGATGGCGATGCGCTGGTTGGTTGGTTGTCCATTGACATTATTTATTTATTGGCTTAATTCAAGCTGATTAACATAACATATAACAAACAAAAATTTTAATATAAAATGCTAACAAATAAGAATTTTAAGATAGTTAAACTAAATAAATTAAACAATCTGATAAATCTAGCTTAAATTATTATTTGTAAAAGAGGGTTTAAGGGTAATTGGAATAAAGAATTTTTCTGAGGGAGGATGAACTAAGGTTAAAATCAAAAATATTCACTTTTGGCTAGGCGTAGCATTCTGATGACTGGATTGTTATGGCCATAGTTTGTGCGGTGGGTAGGCAGGCGGAAGAATGGGATGTATCGAAAGTTACGTGGGTTGGTATTAATCAGGATTAGTTGAAGAAGTGCCGGAGAATCGATGGCACCAGTAATTAGTTGGTGGACAAATAGAATGTCGGCAACAGCACGTCGTTTGGCAAGAGTGTGTAAGTTAATTAATTGCAATCGATCTTCATAGGGTGGTAAGATATGGGCATCAGATCAAACGGAGGAACCTTCGCTGTACACATTCTATTCTATGTGAGTGTGTAGATTGGTAAGGTGACCAATCCTGGCTGGCGTATTCAAGAATGGGTCTTACATACGTGGTGAAGTGTGACTTGGTGACGTAAGGGTTGGAGAATTCTTTCGACCAACGCTTTATGAAACCGAAGCTAAAATTCGCTTTTGCAATAATATGGTCAATGTGCATACAGAAATTGAGTTCTTTATCACAAATTATGCCAAGATATCGGATAGAAGAAACTAAGTTCGGACGGGTAAGGGGAAAAAAGATGAAGGAAAAGCAAAGGTTTTCAACTGTAGATAATTTGGTGAGATATTTAATCGAATGCCTTACTGAAGTCGGTGGTGACAACATCAACATCAAAGCCTTTTTCCAAAGCACAAAGGGTCATGGAAACAAATTGAACCAGATTAGTGGTCTTGGACCTACCCCTTAAAAGTCCATGCTGAAGGGGAGAAACTATTGATTTGACAAACAAACTATTGGCAGGGATACCGTCAGGACCAGGAGAAAAATCGTCTTTCAATAAATTGATCTTTTCGCAGACCGAACGAAGACTTATATCGACAGAAACAAGTGACGTATGAGGATTGTTCGATAGGAAGCTAAAATATGCAAGGTCAGGCTCATTTGTATCATCACTGTAAGACTGCCCGAAAAAATTGGCAAAAAAGTTAACAATTACTTGGGGATTAGCAGATGATGAGTCACGAAAATTAAAAGAGGAAGGTAAGCCATCCGATTTTCTCTTGATATTTATAAGTTGGTAGAACCACTTAGGTTCAGAAATGAGGTTTGTCTGAATTTTGGCAAGATAATCATGGTATAGGGATTCGCAAAGGGGCGATTTATAAAATGCATTTTCGTGATCTAGGAAGCGCCAGTTCTAAAAATAAAATAAAAAAATATTTACATTGGAAAGTCCACTTTTCAGTCGTAGACCCACCGCCAATGAAGATAGACTTACATTTATAACGTTAATGTCAATTCATCGGCAAATTGAAACTAACACTGAGAAAGTTATGTAATGGGAAGTATTTCTTATGAAAGTAGAAATAATTTTTGACTTTAAAAGCATAGTTAACAGTACCCATGCAGAAAAAAATAAAATTTTTCCACATATTCTGTGCATAATTTTGGTTTGATAGAAGAGATTTACATCGTGTTTTTTCATATAAAATAAAAGATATTATTTTAAATAACTAAAAACACTTGATTCAAAATAGCTTTTTTATGGCCTTTTGTCCTACAAATTGGTGCCTCGTCCGGCTTGAATTTTGAATCAATAATTCAACAGGTCCAATCCTTTAATGCTAAGCCTTCTACTTGGCAGATTTATTTCAGTAGTATATAGAATTTGTATTATTAAAAAAACCATCTTATAAAAACACTTTTTTTTAATTTATCTACTTAAATCCATGCATAATTCTGTATAATATTTATGAATACTATACTAATCGCTTTGGCGAACAATGTTTGCCTTGACCTCATAAATGTTCCATTGATTAATGAAATATGGAAATAATGGAAAATAATTATTTTACGATAGAAAAACCATTCGCATGCAAATAATGCTGTGAGATGCATACCTATATGTTTTTATTTTTTTTTTTAAGTTTAAACTGACCATACGAAAAAAAATATTTTTTACTAACCACGCTGTTTCCCAGCACGCAATACAATTGCCAGGTAATTGTTTCGTAATTTCATGTAAGCAATGTTTTTTTTGCATGAAACTGAAAACCAAATAGGTATACAAAAATATAATTTCTAGGTATTTCATCTCAATATTTTGTTCACATGCGAAAATACTCGTATGTTCATGGGACCTTTAAACTGTTCTTAGCAACGAATTTTAAGCTGCTTAGAACAGCTCTTGGCATTTGTATTTGCTTTTGCATAGTATAATTTTTTTTGAAAACTGTAAACTGAAGACCTACCTTCATAAATTTCGTTTGCAGCACGGACATTTTTTATTTAAAGCCAGTTTTTTTCTCACCAATAAACTTTTTTTAGAAAAAACTGTGTACCTCATTTCCTTAAATGATTATTTTTTTTCTCGGAAAAATAATTAAAATTCATGCGTACATTGCTCATTGTTATGCTGATCATAGTTCTTGTAATCGTGAAGTACACCATTAATGGACAAAAAGAAGCAAGGCGTCAACAACCTGAAATAAAACCAAAGAGCAAAGCAGATATCGATTCATCAAGGTTAAACCGAATCCCATTACTTTTCGTGGAATCGACCGAGGACGCTCGAGCTTAAGAAGGGAGGAGTTAGCATTAAATATGCATCACACGTTCCCACAGCGTCTATAGGTGTTGCGGATACATGTGCCGCCAAATATGCTGACACATTTCCATACTACAGGCTTTGTATATAAACTTTATAGTGAAACATCAATATCGATGTTTCACCAGCCCCTGGTGGTGGAACACCTTGCCTGTTCCAACATCAAGTGTTGAGGGAAACATTTGAATGTTTCTTGTTTGGGTTTTCTTCTTCTACTTTTGGGATTACATGTTTATAAGTTCAGTCGTAAGAATGCATTGGATATGGGAGGATCGCCTCTCAGCACTCCAAAAATGAAAACAAATGTTGATGGATTTTTTTATGGAAGATTTAATGTATATGTTTATTGTATTTGATGATTATTTATTAAGGAAACGTTGAAAATTGTATTAAAAAGATGCATACGTTAATGAATGCTTGTTTAATTAGAAAAAAAATATCTAATAGGTAAATATTTCCATTTACAATTTGCAAAAGGAAATAGTAGAATGAATAAGTGTTATTTTGTAGGAGATTGATCTTTTTCAATTCAATGAATAGGAACATACATAATTACAATTTCTTAAGGATAAGAATAAATTAGGTAGGTACTTAATTCATTAGGCATGGGCTTTTCATTCTTTAATATAAAATAATTTAATTTCGTATTTGTGCAGGTATGTAGATGCCTCAACCTGATCTTTTTAACTGTAGATAAGTTCCCAGATTTAGCTATTTGTTTGCAGTTGCGATAAAGACATTCCTATTTTTTTTTTTTTTTTTTTTTAAACAAGAATTTTTGTTCAGGAGGTATTTTAGGACATTCAATGGATATGTATGCGAGTACACTTAAACTCGAAAAGGGCATATACATATTTTTTGAAAATACCATCCAATTGGTGTGTAGATATCATGCAATTTATCGTGATGCTTTATAAAAATATGGAAAGGTTTGGAAATATTCTCTAAACCCAGTCCCTGCTTTGCCAATAAACATTATGTTGAGTAATTAAGCGGTAATTATTGTTAAGAACTTTAAATTGAAATTGAAACTAAGGAATTATTTTTATAGAAATAAAAGATTCTATATACAAACATATGTACTACCTACTAAAAAAATGATTATTTAAATTCATTGAAGTAATCATGAATGTAGGCACTTAGGCTGAGGATGGCGATGCGCTGGTTGGTTGGTTGTCCATTGACATTATTTATTTATTGGCTTAATTCAAGCTGATTAACATAACATATAACAAACAAAAATTTTAATATAAAATGCTAACAAATAAGAATTTTAAGATAGTTAAACTAAATAAATTAAACAATCTGATAAATCTAGCTTAAATTATTATTTGTAAAAGAGGGTTTAAGGGTAATTGGAATAAAGAATTTTTCTGAGGGAGGATGAACTAAGGTTAAAATCAAAAATATTCACTTTTGGCTAGGCGTAGCATTCTGATGACTGGATTGTTATGGCCATAGTTTGTGCGGTGGGTAGGCAGGCGGAAGAATGGGATGTATCGAAAGTTACGTGGGTTGGTATTAATCAGGATTAGTTGAAGAAGTGCCGGAGAATCGATGGCACCAGTAATTAGTTGGTGGACAAATAGAATGTCGGCAACAGCACGTCGTTTGGCAAGAGTGTGTAAGTTAATTAATTGCAATCGATCTTCATAGGGTGGTAAGATATGGGCATCAGATCAAACGGAGGAACCTTCGCTGTACACATTCTATTCTATGTGAGTGTGTAGATTGGTAAGGTGACCAATCCTGGCTGGCGTATTCAAGAATGGGTCTTACATACGTGGTGAAGTGTGACTTGGTGACGTAAGGGTTGGAGAATTCTTTCGACCAACGCTTTATGAAACCGAAGCTAAAATTCGCTTTTGCAATAATATGGTCAATGTGCATACAGAAATTGAGTTCTTTATCACAAATTATGCCAAGATATCGGATAGAAGAAACTAAGTTCGGACGGGTAAGGGGAAAAAAGATGAAGGAAAAGCAAAGGTTTTCAACTGTAGATAATTTGGTGAGATATTTAATCGAATGCCTTACTGAAGTCGGTGGTGACAACATCAACATCAAAGCCTTTTTCCAAAGCACAAAGGGTCATGGAAACAAATTGAACCAGATTAGTGGTCTTGGACCTACCCCTTAAAAGTCCATGCTGAAGGGGAGAAACTATTGATTTGACAAACAAACTATTGGCAGGGATACCGTCAGGACCAGGAGAAAAATCGTCTTTCAATAAATTGATCTTTTCGCAGACCGAACGAAGACTTATATCGACAGAAACAAGTGACGTATGAGGATTGTTCGATAGGAAGCTAAAATATGCAAGGTCAGGCTCATTTGTATCATCACTGTAAGACTGCCCGAAAAAATTGGCAAAAAAGTTAACAATTACTTGGGGATTAGCAGATGATGAGTCACGAAAATTAAAAGAGGAAGGTAAGCCATCCGATTTTCTCTTGATATTTATAAGTTGGTAGAACCACTTAGGTTCAGAAATGAGGTTTGTCTGAATTTTGGCAAGATAATCATGGTATAGGGATTCGCAAAGGGGCGATTTATAAAATGCATTTTCGTGATCTAGGAAGCGCCAGTTCTAAAAATAAAATAAAAAAATATTTACATTGGAAAGTCCACTTTTCAGTCGTAGACCCACCGCCAATGAAGATAGACTTACATTTATAACGTTAATGTCAATTCATCGGCAAATTGAAACTAACACTGAGAAAGTTATGTAATGGGAAGTATTTCTTATGAAAGTAGAAATAATTTTTGACTTTAAAAGCACAGTTAACAGTACCCATGCAGAAAAAAATAAAATTTTTCCACATATTCTGTGCATAATTTTGGTTTGATAGAAGAGATTTACATCGTGTTTTTTCATATAAAATAAAAGATATTATTTTAAATAACTAAAAACACTTGATTCAAAATAGCTTTTTTATGGCCTTTTGTCCTACAAATTGGTGCCTCGTCCGGCTTGAATTTTGAATCAATAATTCAACAGGTCCAATCCTTTAATGCTAAGCCTTCTACTTGGCAGATTTATTTCAGTAGTATATAGAATTTGTATTATTAAAAAAACCATCTTATAAAAACACTTTTTTTTAATTTATCTACTTAAATCCATGCATAATTCTGTATAATATTTATGAATACTATACTAATCGCTTTGGCGAACAATGTTTGCCTTGACCTCATAAATGTTCCATTGATTAATGAAATATGGAAATAATGGAAAATAATTATTTTACGATAGAAAAACCATTCGCATGCAAATAATGCTGTGAGATGCATACCTATATGTTTTTATTTTTTTTTTTAAGTTTAAACTGACCATACGAAAAAAAATATTTTTTACTAACCACGCTGTTTCCCAGCACGCAATACAATTGCCAGGTAATTGTTTCGTAATTTCATGTAAGCAATGTTTTTTTTGCATGAAACTGAAAACCAAATAGGTATACAAAAATATAATTTCTAGGTATTTCATCTCAATATTTTGTTCACATGCGAAAATACTCGTATGTTCATGGGACCTTTAAACTGTTCTTAGCAACGAATTTTAAGCTGCTTAGAACAGCTCTTGGCATTTGTATTTGCTTTTGCATAGTATAATTTTTTTTGAAAACTGTAAACTGAAGACCTACCTTCATAAATTTCGTTTGCAGCACGGACATTTTTTATTTAAAGCCAGTTTTTTTCTCACCAATAAACTTTTTTTTAGAAAAAACTGTGTACCTCATTTCCTTAAATGATTATTTTTTTTCTCGGAAAAATAATTAAAATTCATGCGTACCTTAAAAATATATAATTATACCATTCTCTCCTAGCAAATTATCTAGGCAAGTGCTACGGAATGACAATTATTTACCTTTTTTAATTCTTTTATTTTCTCAATTGTTAATTACGTAACTATTTTTTTTTTTTCAATTAAACAAACTACCTATGTTTTTGTTTGTATTAACTGGATTAATAGAAAAAAAAAATAGATAAATGAATAAATCAAGCAAAATAATTATTCTCCATTCTCCAAAATTCAAAACAGAAAAATTTATCATTTTAACAAACTTTTCCTTCGTCATTAAAATTTCCTTACCTACGTAGGCACATATTTTTGTATACCGCACACAAATTTTCGAAACTTACAAAACGAAAATTCATGCCATTATTAGAAAATTGAGAAGAATGAATAAATGTACCTGCAAAAGTACCAGCACAAAAAAAAGACAGCATAAAATGACAAAAACAACAACCACCACTAAGTCTACCATTGCTTTATTGTCCATCATAACAAAACAAAATACATGTTTGTATAGAGGAAGTGTACCGATTATGGAATACCAAAACATAAACTCATTTTTAAACACAAAAAAATCACATTTTATTCAGTCTTTTGAATTGAGGTTTATAAAAATACTTTAAACTACTTAAAAAACAAAAAAAAAACTTTTAAAAAAAATAATACTTCATTCAATAAATAAAAAATAAAAAAAACACAAAATGAACACTTTGAAAAAAGTGAACCACTGGTGGTTTTGTGTAAAATAGGACATGAAATTTAATTTGATGTGCAGAAATCACAAATAAAGTTATTGGATTCTGCGCCAGAGCAATCTACGTGATACCATTTTTGGCAGGGCAAGCATTGTATCCATTCTTCGCCGCCTTTATCATCTGTAAACAAGCCCAAACAATAACCGCACTCTGCCTCACCGTCGGGATCACGTGTTTGCAAGGTAGATGCAAAATCATCAGTTGTGGAATCGGATTGAAATGAAATGTCATCAGATTCTGATGAAAAAGATGAATCTGAATGCTGTTTCTTCTTAGACTTTTTTACCGTCTTGTTCTTTTGAAGGCCACTTGTTGATGGTTGATCAAATATAGTTGGTCCTTTCATTGCTTCATATGTTTTCGATTTCGGTGAAATGTCATAACGTTCTGATGAGAACGGAATACTATTCCATATTAGGAACACTCTGATATTCCATATTAGGAACAAGACGATTCACTGCACTATGTAAGAATTCACTCTTTATTTCACTGAACTTACCTGAATACGTTTTATTATTCCAAAGTTTAAGATTTTTCCTAATGACACGCGAGAGAAAATATGTTAAAAGTTAAACGGATACAATAATATAAGAAAAATAAACTCACAATAATATGTCATGCACCTAGCCAAAAAACAACTTTAAATAATTGCGCACGTCCACAGCGACCGGCGTCCACAAGGATACTAAAAACGAATATGCGCACAAAAAGAAAGCTTTAATTGAAATAAACAGATACATACACATCGTGGTTTTAAGAATATTGCACTATTCCATATTAGGAGCGTATTCCATAATTGGTACACTTCCTCTATATATTATCTGTACATCAAACGTAAAAACAGAGCAATCAAAAAAAGAAGATTTTTTCTTAAAACCTTCATTCATATTGAAGAAGAAAAAAACCACCACCATTGCCTTACAAAATTCATACGTAGCAAAAAAAGAAAGACAATTCATATGCGCTAACCAACACAACCCCAATACTTGCGGCTGTTGAGAAGCTGCACCTTGAAAATAAAAAATGTTTCCAATTCTCCTAGCAAAATCGTAAACATGTTGAAGATTTTTTTCTCAACATGGGTATTCACTAGCGTCACCATCGGTGATACACCGCGTAATTAAAAACAGCTCCATGATAATACTATAAAGTTTATATACAAAGCTACAGGTCAGTGCGGATGCAAGAATCCTTGGGAACTGAAAGGGGTGAGAAACCGAATGGCTGCAACGTCGGCACTTGTTGGTATTGCCCATAGGTTATCATAGTGTAATAATATTTAAGTTATTTGAGTTTCAATAAGGTGCTTGAACTGTGCGGTTGCACAGTAAAAAAAATATATTTTTTATTTCCTCGCGCATAAAACAACTAACTTGTATAAGCAGCCACCTACCTACAAATATACCAACACAAGAAGCGGTGCCTATCTGGATTTATTGCTATTAGACGAAAGACTGACAATTACTGACACTGTGGGTCGAAGACCAAGAAACTGCTTACGAACGATCGAGTACGACAGTGATCACTGCGGCCTCGCCGCCGTAATACAGCTTCCGAACGAGCTCGTGGAATTGGATGAGTATGTACCTGTGCATTCTTACAATTACAGTAATGTGCGTTGGCCACGCTTTACCAACGCCTTATCGAGCGAAATCAGTTCGAATAACTTATCCCCACCAAATGACAGGAATTTGACAAATAACGAAATAGACCAGTACCTAGAACAAATGGATGAGACAATCAAATGAACAATGAACAGAACAATATCGAAATACAAGCAACGGGACGCAACCGACATGTATCGAAACGCAACCATTGACACATTACACAGACAAAAAAGTGGACTGCTGACAAGACTCAAACTCTTGTACCGACGGTTTACTGACCCTCACCATCTGGAGATTAGGACACTGAAGTCGTCGATCAAACGATGATGACGATGACCTCTTTTTTGTCGAAGATCCGCAGGAGAAAGTGGAGGCTGTGGGGGCTGCTTTCCAGCAAGTGTACATGGTGAATGCGTGCATTCGACCGAATCACGACCTGGAAAACAGAGCCTCCATCAGTTCTACCTTCGGAATGACATCACGCAATGGCGATCAGAGAACCTTGGTTTCACCGGGTTCAATGAAGATCATTTGGCAAACGCCATAATCGCCGAGTGAAATGGGCCCAGTTCCCTGTTAATTACGAAGGTGGAGCTCCAGCTCATCTTCGATTAATTAAAGAAGAAGAAGTCAGCAGGAGCCGATGGCATATCCAACGTTGTACTTCGACATTTACCTCAAGAAGCAGTAGACATTTATACCACTCTGTTTAACAACGCTCTGAATAATGCATATTATCCAGTGCGGTGGAAGACAGCTGTGGTGCATCCTCTCCCGAAAAAGGGAAAGGACAACTCCAATCCGGCGAATCTCCGGTTGATAAGTCTTCTTCCGAGTATCAGCAAGGTAGTTATCAATAGAGCTCTGTCTAAGTGGGCAGAGGACAATAATATCATACCGGACAATCAGTTCGCAATGTAACTTCTGCCACAACCTTTAATATTAAAAATGGTCTTCAGCAGGGAGCGGTCAACTCGCCGATTCTTTTCAGCATCAACAGCGATCTGACAAGTAGTCCTCAGGCAATTGCGTATGCCGACGACCTAATTGCGTACAGAACAGCTGCAAAAATTGAGGACATCAGGATTCTCTTGCAGAGTGACTTCGATGAGATTCAACGATATTGTGATGTCTGGAAGTTGAAAATCAACTTTCAGAAATCATAAACTATCTTGTTAAGGACTCCGTTGCGTGGAGCCACAAGGGATACGAGAAAGAACTGGTGCAAGCTGGTGATCGTAGGGCCAAATGGTCATCCACTGGCGAGTAAAAGTGTAGTAAAGTACCTTGGCATCTGGATGGATCAGTATTTGTATTTCGACAGACATATAAATGCTGCTCTGGCCAGGGCTAGGGGAACTTTTGCCCTGGGGAAACGGTTGTTTTATAGCAGCTGGCTTGACAGCAGGGTGAAGGTGATTTGCTACATGGCCCTTATCCGGCCGATGATTGCCTATGGATGCCTGGTTTGGTTCAACGTTGCCCCATCTCAAATGGAAAAGATTCGGGTGTTTAAGAGGCAGTGTCTTCGACGCTGCCTTGGATTGCACAGAACACCAGAGTCGGAGTACAAACACTACTATTCCAACCTGGCTCTATACAACGGGGCCAACATAAACAGGATAGATAATTTCTTGCTGAAACTTATTCGGGGTCACATTGCAAGAGCGATGTCCTCGTCTAACAGCTTAATTTTCGGGGCTTATTACCCTAAATACGAATACTATGAGAGTGTGCGTCTAAGCGGCTTTATTCCGCCCGATGCATTCCTCCACCTAGACAGTCGAGGGCTGATCCAGGATAGAGCGGCGGTTCCGCTAATCTACCACGTCGGCCGTAGAACTGTAGATCGGCGGCTCCTTTACAGTCGAGACGTCCTCGCACAAGACGGAGCTGAGCACCTTCGGTTCAGTAGGACTGTGTCCGAACGGGACCGAAGAGATAGGGTAAAGCAGGAGAACCAGTTCTGGTGGTTGAAAAACGAAGATGAAGTTCCTTCAGACATTTAATAGTTGACCTTGCTATTTTCTTTTGTTTGGCTGACTTGCACTTGTTAAGGTTAAGTTTTAAGTAGGGACATCAGGGTGGCACAAAAAAAAAAAAAAAAAAATATAAAATCCACAAAAATACAAAAAAAATTATAAAACCGGAAAATGCTTGCTGTGGCTATTCTAGTTTGTAAGTAGTCTGTAAGTAGCTTATAAGTAGGTTGTAACTAGTTTATAATTAGTTGTAAATAGTTTTAAGTAGCTTTAAGTAGTTTAAATTGGTTTTAATTAGTTTTAATTAGCTTTAATTTAGTTTTATGTAGTTTGTAAGTTTTATATAAAACCATATAAAAATAAAGACAATGATACCGAGTTTTTTGTAAATTCTTCTCGGTAAAAAATAAAACCGACCCGGATTTAGTATTAAGATAGTTCTTAGGCCGAAAGGCATTAGCATTAAGTTATTATAGTTTAACTTAGAGCGCCCGACTGGGGCCAGTAAGTTAGTTTTAAGATATTGATAAGTAGGCTAGTTTTTATGAATTTTTGTCTAGCTTTAAGATAGTTTTAAGAAAATTGAAAAATAAAAATTAATTAAAAAAAAAAAAAAAAATACCAACACAACATGAGCACTGAGGAGAGTAGTGAGTAGGGAGCAGTGAGTATGAGCAGGTAGAAATAAATTTGTCTTTATTTTAATCTGTAATCTGAATGTGTATTTTGTGTTGTTTCTTTTGTTTTTTCGTCGAAACAAGTAGCCACCTATTGGTATTGGTTTTGGATCTTGAAATTTCGCTATGTTTAGGTATAATTGTGGCCACGTAATTTAGCCACTCAGCGAATAAATACTATAAATTCTAAAATATTTTTCTATATCACTTTATCTCTAAATTCATTCACGGTCACTAGCATTATCTCTTTATGAAATTGACATGTCAATCAAAAATGAAAATTAGTTGATTTTCAAACTGCACGCTGTTATATATGATAATGTCGTAGCGCAAGTGTTCAAATAACTAAGCCACTTCCTTAAATACATGGTATTAATTTAAAAATGTGTTTAAATAATTTGTTCACTCATTTAAAAGTCCATTTTCATTGAAAAAATTTATATCTTAACTGAAATGTGTAAAAATTGGAGCTACACTCCACCTGATAGAAAAATTGTCTTGAAATGCTTCCAAAACCCCAAAATTATCATGAAAGTAACACAAATTTGATGTTTTTTTGGAGAGTCAAGCAAGAAACGCAGTTCATTATAATACAAAACAAAACAAAAATATGATGTTCCCTAAAAGAGCTGCGTAAAACGATTCCTGCTGGAGATAGGAAACTCATCAGACCTAGCAAGTCAGACCCATTTCTAATATCCGTGCAATTAAGAGTCCGAAATGAGATGGATTACTATGTTAAAATACTAAAAACTTTATTAAAGAAAATTTATCATTTAGATTGGTTTGTGCAAAGTGAAAATTTAACTAAACTAAAGTGCCAGTGAAAAACCATCACAGCAATTCGAGTGCAGCTAGAATTTTCTGTTTTGTGGCTTTAAAGTGAAAAAAGGTTTGGATGATCTTCGCAAATTTCCAAGGGCAATTGTATTTGTTTGACAGCAAAACCAAAAGCTTGTAAGTACCAAGCAAGTTTTAAATAAATTGTATTGCATACTTTTTGGTGTATTGAGTATTGGATTATATAATCGAAAAGCTCTCCAATATACAAATCCAATAACGCCTGAAAATATGCATCGAACTCCTTTGAAAAACCAAAATACAGTCGCGGCTGGACTTAAAGAAACCTCACAATCAAATAATAATTCGAAAAGAAGGTTGGGTGAAACTTCCCCCAAGCCTTCGGGTGCAATAAGACCACAAAGCCCACAGAAACTAGTTGGAAGCATGACTGTTGTAGATTTAATGGGCACAATCCAGTACGCCATGGCAAATCTTTTAAACGAAAAATTGAGCCAAATACCATCTAAAAAAGACTTTGAAGAACTGACGTCACAAATGAGTACCCTATCATCAAACCTCAGTGACTTGGCAATAGAAAATCAAAGTCTTAAGGATCAAATTAAACACTTGTCTGTGGAGAGGGAAAGGGATAGGCAAACAATTACGTGGCTAGAGGACCAAGTAAAAAACAAAAACATTATTTTTAAAGGCCTTGACGCAACAATCCCTATGCCTGTAGCGGTTAAAAACATTTGCGAAGGTGTAATCAAAGTTCCAACGGTAGTAGATGTCCGCTCAACCAAAAAAATCTATGAAAAAGATGGAAAGATGACGGTCGTCGCTGAGTTTGAATCAGCAGAAATCGTTGAAGATATCTTCAAACATACCAAAAACCTAGCAGGCACATCCTTTATCCTAGAGAGAGATCTTAACTCACTGAAACAGGAGAAAAAAAAGGCAATGCTGTCCCTAAGAAGGAGAATATTATCAACAAGTCACCGGCACAGAGTAAATGTTTTGAACGATAGGATGCGAATCAACGGCAAGTGGTTTGCATGGAACAGAAACCATGAGTTAGTATGCGGTCAACAGAAGGCGGAAGGCATACTCAAAGGCCTGTACAACGGGGAGATAGATGCTGTTACTTGCAACTTTTATGAGCTGCTTGATCAAACGTTCTCTTCTAACCAAAAAAACTAAGCAAAGTCTGTCGTCGTAAATTAAATGAACAAAATATACAAACAAATACTAACTTAGATTTAAGAATAAACAATAATATACAAAATAATGAAGATTTTAGAATATTAGCCTACAATATAAATGGTTTAGAAAATAAAAGTTTATTCACACAGTTTTTTAGTTATGTATTATCATGTGAAATATTTATTCTAATAGAAACACATATAATGAAAATTGAAAAAATAGAGCAATTCAAGAAATACTTTCAAAAAGAGTTTCACACATATTGGAAACCTGGTTCGCGAAATAGTAATTTTGGAAGAGCGATTGGTGGCTGTCTTTATGGAGTAAAAAGAAATCTGGTTGAGAGGGGCATTCGGCATGAGTACAACGACAGACGAACAAAAAATAACTATTTTCCCTTTGTATCTGAGAGGCATCAATTGGCGCAGTGAATTTAACGCTGTGAAAACCTTTTTTGTAGAGAACAGAGTTGTTAATCCAATAGTTATCGGTGATGTGAACGTTAGATTGGGTGAATTGCAACAAGACATAGAAGACGTACATATGTCATTTTTCCACGCTGGAGCTCAAACACGGCGTTCCAAAGATGCCACTATTAATTCAAGAGGAAGAGAGTTCTTGGAGTTCTGTGAGGATAATCGGCTTAATCATTTTAAATGGAAGAACGAATGGTGATGAGGAAGGCAACTTTACATTTATGAATAACGTTGGAAATTCGGTGAATGATATCTGCTCTGTGTCGCAAGAGTTGCTGATGTGCGTGGAAAGATTCTGCGTAGACGAAGAAATATGGTCGGACCACCTACCGATAAAGTTGTATCTCAGGAATATTTCAACATCGAACAGATTAAAAAATTTTAATCTTTTGCCTAAACTACAGTGGAATGAGCGGAAAAAGACTGATTACCAAATTAAACTAAATACAAACTTGGAAAACCTCAAAAATCAAAAGGATCAAATCGAGCTTAAGGACCTAACCAATCTAGTTAAGAACTCGGCAAAAGAACAGAGCACTACGTCAAAACCTCTCAAGCCAAAAAACAAGTGGTACAGTTATGAGTGCGAAGCAGCTAGGAAGAATAGTTATAAACAACTAAATATTTTTCGAAGAACCGAAAACCAGGAAGCCAAAGAGAACTACTTAAGAGCTCAAAAAGAATACAAAATTATCTGCGCAAGAAGTAAGACGGTGTACTATAGTCACCTTGATCTTAAAATAAGCAGGGTAAAAGACAGCAAAGAGTGGTGGAGGTTGGCAAAGGAAATACGTAACCAGGATCCGAAAATTTGCCCTCAAATTTCCGCTCCTGAGTTTAGAGCCTATTATAGTTCACTCCTTAACCCAAATCAAACGGAAAATCAGATTTTCTACGCACCTAACTTAATCCAGGATCGGGATTTGGATAAACCCATATCTGTAGAAGAAATTACAAGTATTCTGAAAAAAGTAAAACTCAACAAAGCGCCTGGTGAAGACAGGATTACGTATGAATTTTTCATACATGCAACGGATGACTTCCTGGAGCAATTGGCGGCAGCTTTTAGTAGGATATTGAATGACTGCAAAATCAAGGAAGCTTTTGTCAAAACAATTATCTTTCCCATATTTAAAAAAGGGGATACAAGCCAACTGTGCAATTACAGGGGAATCTCTTTTATGAATTGTGTGGCGAAGATTATGATGGGAATCCTTAACGAGAGGCTGTACGCATGGGTGGAAGCGAATGATATATTGACAGAATTTCAGGCAGGCTTTAGGAAAAAATACTCAACTATGGATAACATTTATAATCTAGCATCAATCGTTCATCTGAAGCTGGCAGAAAAAAAGAAGGTGTATGCATTTTTTGTCGATTTGAAAGCTGCATTTGATAAAATCTCAAGAAAGTTGCTTATCTACAAGTTGCACGCAATGGGAGTTTCGACTAAATTTGTAAACTTGATAGAAGCTATATACGCCAACACTAAATCTACTGTTTGGACGGGAGAAGAGCTCTCCGAATATTTTGAGACACTCTTTGGAGTTAAACAGGGATGCTTGCTATCGCCATTGCTTTTCGCCCTTTATATTAATGATTTACATGAATCTCTAGGAGGAGGACTCTTTATCGATTGGCTCAACATAAGATTGCTGCTGTATGCAGACGATATGGTTATCCTGGCGGATGATGTCACGGTATTACAGCATATGATAACCCAACTGGAATCTTACTGCATGAAATGGGGCCCAGAAGTGAACCTATCTAAATCAGAGATTATGGTGTTTAGAAATGGCGGAAGGCTATCTAGTCAAGAAAATTGGACATTAAATGGAGAAATAATACGAATTGTCTCTAACTATACATACTCTCTCCAAAGATGTCGTTTTCTAAGCATGTAGAAAAGAGAAACACTGCAGCCAAGAGCAGCATAAATTCGACCTGGCAATGCTTCTTAACTAAAAGAAACATCAACCTTGCAGCAAAGTGGAAACTATTTCAGGCGGTTTGTAGAGCTATTCAAACTTACGGTGCTCAGATCTGGGGTTTTGGAATGTTCCAAGAAGTAGATAAGCTTCAACGCTATTTTTTGAAAAGAATTTTAAAATTGCCTCCATTTAACCCAAACTACGTGTTGTCAATGGAGACAGGAGCGGAGGACGGTCATTTCTACACTCTTGAGCTTCACCTCAGGTATATTTCAAAAACAATATTCGAATACGGTGAAACGAGATTACCACATCAGCTGACAAAAATACTTTTGAGGGAAAAATTGTTCTGGGTTAAAGAATTGAACCAACTTGGATATTGTTTTGGGCTGTGTTGGGATGAGAGGAATATTTCTCAAAGTGAATGGATCCAAAAAGGCACTGATTTATTACGGCTGCTGAAATCGGAGAGTCAGCAAGAAAACCTACAGAGGGCATCTGAGAGCAGCACACGCATCTACAAACATCTGGATCATTCAAAAGGAGAAAGATACATTAACGATGGGTTCGAACTGAACAAAATCACCTGGATTTTTAAGGCAAGATGTGACTTAATCAAACTTAATGGGAATGGATTTGGCCAGAACGAAACATCATTATGTACTGTGTGCAACTTAAGGGAGGAAGAAAACATTCAGCACTTCTTAGGCAGATGTCCGGGTTTGAAAGAATTTAGGCTGACTTACTTTGGAGGAGCTTGGTTAACAGAAGCCGAAATTATCTGTGTGCTCAATGGAGAAAACAGAACCAGTTTTGATGGACTCGCTAATTTCATCACTGTAGCCTTACCATACCGAAAAGAACTAGTGAGAGAATTTAATCAGTAACAATTTTCTTATAATTATCAAAAACTCTTGATTTAAGCTTATTCATAATATCAATATAAATTTAAATTACCCGACAGACGACTTTTGTCATTGTCGTAAGTTTTGCGTTTTTTAACTTTAATCAAAATCCTTAATCTAAATAAAAATTGTAACTTTAACATATTAAGTTTGAAATAAAAAACATTTACTACTACTACTACTACTACTATGTTAAAATATTGGCAAAAACCACATGATGACCAAGATGACTTTATAAAAAAAAAATTGGTGGGCTAATTACGAAGCGTTGGGCAAATGTGTCGAAAAAAATATTGCACGAAGGCAATAGTTCGTCAGAGAACATCTCCATACGAGCAAAAATTTTTGGAATTTGGTCATCTAAGGCAATGGCGATTTATTTTATTGTTCTTAGAAATGATGGCAGATCATCCTTCAGGTGTCTTCCATTAAAATAAATAGACCCCAAATACATGGTTTTCATGGGTGAAGATTTGGAAATATTTTACCTCATCTGCCCTATTATTTAGATCAATGGGAAAATAATAGTTGAAATGCAAACAGATATTCTTTGAAATAATTTAATTTAATTTTAATTGGGATTATTCCAATAATTTGCAGTTACCTTGGTCCTTGTAACCGGATATCGACCTAAAGAACTGTTCTCTGATCATCAAATCCTGGTTTGAATCGAACTCCATTCAAGTTATGGAGTGGCTTGATCAAAGCCCTAATTTGAACCTTATAAAGAATTTTTGATGCAAAACAAAATAAGCGGTTTCGACTAAAAAAAATCCATGCATAAGGCTCTGGAATAAATCTAACAAGAGTAAGAAAAATGACCACATCCCAATGTGAAGCGCTGTTAAATAAAATTGGAAATAAAATGGCCGAAGTAATATCACAGAAGGAATCTCCAACCAAATACTAACTGCAAAAAAAATAAAACGTATTCCGAATAACAGTAAACTCAACGTTAATGTTCTTGATAGCAAATGGCTTAATTACAACAAATAGATAAAACAAGTTTATTTAGTTAAAAGACTAAATTTATTTATTTTGAACTGAATGTTAAGCTTTAATTTAGTGGTTTAATTGTATGTCCACAATTGCAGTTACACCTGCTCATTTTAAATAGTATTAAAGACATGTTATTGTCTTGTTGTTGTGAAATTTATGTTCAGTCACACACAAAAATATAATGGGTGATTTTTTAAGAGGCTTAGAACTTTTTTTAAAAAAAAAACACAAAAAATTCGAAAAAATGAATGAAATATTTATTTGAATCGATAGTTTGAACCTTGCAATTTAATGTTTAAAGATAATTTCATGCAAATGTTGACCGCGGCTGCGTCTCAGGTAGCCCATCCGCTGAGTCCAATTTTGGCATACTCTTTCACACATATCGGCCGGTATCTCACGAATGAATGCATGGATGTTGGCTTCCAGTGCGTCAATCGAAGTGGGCTTGTCCCTATAGACATTAGCCTTGACATACCCCCACAAAAAATAATCTAATGGTGTCAAATCGCACGATCTAGGCGGCCAATTGACCGGCCCGAAACGTGAAATTAACTGTTCACCAAACTCGCCTCGCAATTGCGCCATTGTTTCGCGTGCTGTGTGGCATGTGGCACCGTCTTGTTGAAACCACATATCATGCAAGTCAAGAACTTCCATTTCGGGCAAAAAAAAGTTTGTTATCATCGCTCGGTAGCGTTCACCATTGACAGTAACGCTGCGATTCGCATCATCTTTGAAGAATAATGGCCCAATAATGCCGCCGGCCCATAAACCGCACCAAACAGTGGCTTTTTCGGGATGCATTGGTAGCTGTTGCAATGCTTCTGGCTGATCTTCACTCCAAATGCGGCAATTATGCTTATTTACGTACCCATTCAACCAAAAATGAGCCTCATCGCTGAACACAATTTCCAACATTTTGAACATTGCGAACCGAGCACGAATTTTGATAGTAAAATTCAATAATTTGCAAGCGTTGTTCATTTGTAAGACGATCCATGGTTAAATTGCAAACCAAACTGAAGCTGTTTGACAGTGACACAAGGTACTAAACACACGTCAGCTGTCAAAACCAGTGTTGCCAAAACCAAACCAGCTAAAAAATCACCCGTTATAAAGTAAAAAGTTTTGGGTAATCATAAGATTTTTTATTGTAACTACCCATTCTTTTATGAAAGAAAACCTAAAATTAGGTAAACTAGATGTGTTTTATTATGTTCTTCTCTTAAGTTTTTTTTACAAAATATAAAAAAAAAGGGTTAATTTTCTTAATTAAAAACAAACGCACAAATTTTATTAAATTTAAAAGTAAGTAACAAAATACCTAACTGAATATATAAATATTTACCTACATTATTATGTATTAATAATTTTTTTTACTTTATCTGGTTTTTAAAGCTCATTTTTACGAGTTAAACCTATGTATCAAAAAACTACTTATGTAAAGCATGAAGGAGAAATTTTTTACATTCAAAATCAAGTTAAAAAACAATAGGGTAAATTTTTCATTTCATTTTATTTCATATTTTTGATTTGTCTTCAGTTCAAATAAGATATATTCTTATTCGAAAAGTACCCACCTAAATGTTGCATTTTATTCTTAAGTATGTTATTGTTAATATGTACAATAATACCTTTAGTCCAGTCAAAATAGACATCAAATTTTGCAAACCTAGCCATAATTCCGATAAACCTGAAAATTGGTATAGACGTTCCTTTGGACATAACAAATCAACTGCCAAAAGTCCCCGTCAATCCCACTCGAGCATAAAAAGTTATTGAAAATAAAATGTCGAAAAAGTTGGTTTTTGGCCTATAACTTTTGAACGGTGACTGATAATGAAAAATAATATGACAAAGCTGTGTAGATCATGCAATTCTCTACAGAAAAGGTTAAGACACTTTTTTTCGTAAGACCATTGGTTAAGGATATAAAGCTATTTCAAAAATGGTGAATTGACAAAAATATCGGTTTTTGCGAATAACTCTTTAACGGTAAACCTTTTGTTCTAACATTTACCGTTAAAAAGATATAATTATTTTAAGAATTTGGTCGAAAGCCAAAAATAACGGTTTTCCGTTTTTTACTCGTAAATGACAATGGTGTTCAAAATAAATGTATGCTCAGTCCGTAGATGGCAAAATGTTCTACTTAAAATGTTTTGACGGTTTTTCCCATACGAGTACTCAGTTACAAGATATTGTGATTTAAACATGGCCACATGTCGAAAATATCGAACTTACATCTACAATTCGTAAGCAATTAATGTTATCGAAAAGTTCTTGATGCAAAGTTTGTAGATTGTGTGATGTTCTATAAAAAAAATATTTATTTTTTTTTCTAAAATTAGCCATTGAAAAGATATGAATATTTTTAGAATTTGGTTTAAATTCAAAAATAACGATTTTTTATTTCAACTCTTAAATGCCTAAACTGTTACAAAAAAAAAAGGATGCTAAGCTTGAAGAAGTTGAAATGTACTACATAATATGTAACGGGTGATTTTTTAAGAGGCTTAGAACTTAAAAAAAAAAAAAACACAAAAAATTCGAAAAAATGAATGAAATATTTATTTGAGTCGATAGTTTGAACCTTGCAATTTAATGTTTAAAGATAATTTCATGCAAATGTTGACCGCGGCTGCGTCTCAGGTAGCCCATCCGCTGAGTCCAATTTTGGCATACTCTTTCACACATATCGGCCGGTATCTCACGAATGAATGCATGGATGTTGGCTTCCAGTGCGTCAATCGAAGCGGGCTTGTTCCTATAGACATTAGCCTTGACATACCCCCACAAAAAATAATCTAATGGTGTCAAATCGCACGATCTAGGCGGCCAATTGACCGGCCCGAAACGTGAAATTAACTGCTCACCAAACTCGCCTCGCAATTGCGCCATTGTTTCGCGTGCTGTGTGGCATGTGGCACCGTCTTGTTGAAACCACATATCATGGAAGTCAAGAACTTCCATTTCGGGCAAAAAAAAGTTTGTTATCATCGCTCGGTAGCGTTCACCATTGACAGTAACGCTGCGATTCGCATCATCTTTGAAGAAATATGGCCCAATAATGCCGCCGGCCCATAAACCGCACCAAACAGTGGCTTTTTCGGGATGCATTGGTAGCTGTTGCAATGCTTCTGGCTGATCTTCACTCCAAATGCGGCAATTATGCTTATTTACGTACCCATTCAACCAAAAATGAGCCTCATCGCTGAACACAATTTTTCGATAAAAAAGCATTTCGAACCGAGCACGAATTTTGATAGTAAAATTCAATAATTTGCAAGCGTTGTTCATTTGTAAGACGATCCATGGTTAAATTGCAAACCAAACTGAAGCTGTTTGACAGTGACACAAGGTACTAAACACACGTCAGCTGTCAAAACCAGTGTTGCCAAAACCAAACCAGATAAAAAATCACCCTTTAGTTAAATTTTGTCCCATACAAGGGGTTGGCCAAAGATATAGCGATTTAAAAAGGGCCAAATGCCAAGAATATAGGTTTTTCGCGTATAACTCTCAAACGGTAAATGTTTTCAAAAAGAAATTTATACAAAGTTTGTAGATTATGTCATATTGAACCAGATAAAAATTATTTTTGTTTCTTAAATTTTACAATTCAAAAGATATAATTATTTTAAGATGTTATTAAAAGTTAATAACACCGATTTCCTTCGTCTTAATCTTAAATGACAAAGTTGTCTTAAACCAATTAATGCTGAACTCGGAGATCATAATATTGTTTACACAATTTGCATAAATTTTGTTTGATTCGAGGAAGATACCTGCCTGAATTTCTTAAAATTTTTGATACATTATTGATATGCACATGCACATGCACTCAAAACTCATCTCTTAACGGGTGGTGCCTTATTCGATCTTTGCACTTTGGAGAATGATGATGATATGAAAAACATTGTATGGGAAACATTTTATTCCCCCCCTGGGGCTGGGGGGACAATTTCTGAAAAATTGACTTGAAATGAAAAAAATATTAAAAATCAACGAAAACGCGTATAATGATGTGCTATAGTTCCTTTTGAAATTTAATAATCTACTGCTGAATTTATTAGATTTTCTTAAAATGCCTCTTAGAGGTCATTTAGTTAAGTTTGCTTAAATATTTAAGTTGCCTTTAAATAACGTTACTTAAATTCTCATCTATAATCAATTTTCCATCGCTAAAACTCACCAATACATGTTCTTTTCAGCTGTTTTTTGACAGCTTGCAAACAAATGCAAAGAAAAGATGAGCACATGTATTTATAAGAAAGAAAGAGAAGCAACTGGTATACTAAATGCAAACGAGATGAAACATGATTCCATTTTGGTTTCTGATGCTTTGATGTTTGTGTTCAGAAATTCTATTATTCAATTCTTTGATACACACCTTGGCCTTTTGATAGAAAAATATGTTAATAAATCGAAACAATTTATTTTACAATTCATTTTACTAAACGAAACCACAAATCTTAAAACTTTCATTAGGTACCCACAACAAAAATATGAAAACTCTACACACAAACATACATAGGTACACCTATATTTCTGAAATAAAAAAAAAACCATTAGTCTCGAATGTCACAATATGTTTAAGATGGCTTTAAGTAACCTTTAAACGCGGTGAATGCCGTTTAAGTTAAGATGCATTTAAGTAACGTTGCTTAAAAGTGAAAATTGATTATAGATACCGATTTCGCACTTAAGAGCAACTTAGAGGCATTTTAAAGTTACGAAGCCTTTAAATTTTCTTTATAAATACGGCTGCTATTCTTTTGTTTATTTTTTGAATAAATTAAATTAAATTAAATTAAATAATTTATAAAGAAATTAAATTTCAAAATCAATATTGTTAAAAACAAAATTGTGAACTTTTTTGTCAAGATGATTTTTTTTTAAATAGTTTACCTTACTAAGCTCCACTGTTCTTTAAATATTCAATGATTTTATCAATACTTAAAGGGAAGACCACGTAAAAAAATGCGCCAAGTACTCTACCTCAAGGTGGTGTGAAAAAGACTTCATATAATCATACATACATAAAATGCAATGTCTTGTGCATTATTGCTTGAGTGGAATTAATTGTGTAGACAATATTATGATCTCCGAATTCAGCATTAATTGGTTTAAGACAACTTTGTCATTTAAGAGTAAGACGAAGGAAATCGGTCTTATTAACTTTTAATACCATCTTAAAATAATTATATCTTTTGAATTGTAAAATTTAAGAAACAAAAATAATTTTTATCTGGTTCAATATGACATAATCTACAAACTTTGTATAAATTTCTTTTTGAAAACATTTACCGTTTGAGAGTTATACGCGAAAAACCTATATTCTTGGCATTTGGCCCTTTTTAAATCGCTATATCTTTGGCCAACCCCTTGTATGGGACAAAATTTAACTACATATTATGTAGTACATTTGAACTTCTTCAAGCTTAGCATCCTTTTTTTTTTTGTAACAGTTTAGGCATTTAAGAGTTGAAATAAAAAATCGTTATTTTTGAATTTAAACCAAATTCTAAGAATATTCATATCTTTTCAATGGCTAATTTTAGAAAAAAAAATAAATATTTTTTTTATAGAACATCACACAATCTACAAACTTTGCATCAAGAACTTTTCGATAACATTGATTGCTTACGAATTGTAGATGTAAGTTCGATATTTTCGACATGTGGCCATGTTTAAATCACAATATCTTGTAACTGAGTACTCGTATGGGAAAAACCGTCAAAACATTTTAAGTAGAACATTTTGCCATCTACGGACTGAGCATACATTTATTTTGAACACCATTGTCATTTACGAGTAAAAAACGGAAAACCGTTATTTTTGGCTTTCGACCAAATTCTTAAAATAATTATATCTTTTTAACGGTAAATGTTAGAACAAAAGGTTTTGCCTTTTCATGTTATGAGTCAACTACAAACATTACTTGAATCACTTTTCAATAACATTTACCGTTAAAGAGTTATTCGGAAAAACCAATATTTTCGTCAATTCACCATTTTTGAAATAGCTTTATATCCTTAACCAATGGTCTTACGAAAAAAAGTGTCTTAACCTTTTTTGTAGAGAATTGCATGATCTACACAGCTTTGTCATATTATATATCGATATCAGTCACTGTTCAAAAGTTATAGGCCAAAAACCAACTTTTTCGACACTTTATTTTGAATAACTTTTTATGCTCGAGTGGGATTGACGGGGACTTTAGACAGTTGATTTGTTATGCCCAAAGGAATGTCTATACCAATTTTCAGTCTTATCAGAATTTTGGCTAGGTCAAATGTCTATTTTGACTGGACTATTATAGGCTTTTGAAAAACTGAAAGATTAGGGATTTAAAGGCACAATTGCGTGCAAGGGTTTTTATTTTATTAAATATGTTTTTTTAGGCAATAACATGCTTATTTGAAACTAAAAATGCATGCGTGTCTGAGAAATACTGGCTACAGTTAAATGTTTGTGGTATAAATGAAAAACTAAGCCGAATTCGAATATTTTTTTCAAAATTAAATTTTCTATGGAAATGAATGGTTTAAAAATTTGTGTAAAAAAATTTGAGCAAGTAAATTTAACAAAAACGAACCTAAGACAATTTATAAAATTCAAAGCTTTATAAATTTTTTATATAAATTACGCATGCGAAAAATGATAAGATATTGTGAAGCTTGAATGGCTATATCCCTGACAGTTTGTTTCAGCTTGTCTTCAGACACATATAAATATCTTTGGTCCGAAAAAAACTTAGAAATCTTTTATTTTTCGATTTTTTGTATATTGGATTTTGTTAGCACTGTTCCTCAGGGAAGCCATTTGTGTCCAATATTAATTGATTTATTTATAAATGATTTGGTCTTGATCATTAAAAATTCATCCATCCTTATTTATGCTGTTGGCATTAAGCTTTATGGAAGGATAAATTTATCCAGTGACTTTTCTCTTTTGCTAGAAGATCTTGTTAGGTTTAGAGAATGGTGCAATATAAATCGTCTATTTTTAAATATTGACAAGTGTAAAACCATGTGTTTTACCCCGAAGAAAATTAGTATTACGTATAGCTACATGTTTGATTACGTATAGCTACATGTTTAATTCGTCTCCTTTAAATAAAATTTCTGTGTTTTAGGATTTAGGAATAATCCTGGATTCTAATTTGATCTTCAATGACCACTTAAATTTGATTATTAAGAAAGCCAATAGGTTTATAGGATTTATAAAACGATTCTCGTGTGACTTTCGAGATCCTTATGTACTGAAGCTTCTTTTTGTATCATTTGTTAGACCAATTCTCGAGTACGGTTGTGTTGTATGGGCCCCTTACTACTCTGTTCATATAACGGGTGATTTTTTAAGAGGTTTAGAACTTAAAAAAAAAAAACACAAAAAATTCGAAAAAATGAATGAAATATTTATTTGAATCGATAGTTTGAACCTTGCAATTTAATGTTTAAAGATAATTTCATGCAAATGTTGACCGCGGCTGCGTCTCAGGTAGCCCATCCGCTGAGTCCAATTTTGGCATACTCTTTCACACATATCGGCCGGTATCTCACGAATGAATGCATGGATGTTGGCTTCCAGTGCGTCAATCGAAGTGGGCTTGTCCCTATAGACATTAGCCTTGACATACCCCCACAAAAAATAATCTAATGGTGTCAAATCGCACGATCTAGGCGGCCAATTGACCGGCCCGAAACGTGAAATTAACTGTTCACCAAACTCGCCTCGCAATTGCGCCATTGTTTCGCGTGCTGTGTGGCATGTGGCACCGTCTTGTTGAAACCACATATCATGCAAGTCAAGAACTTCCATTTCGGGCAAAAAAAAGTTTGTTATCATCGCTCGGTAGCGTTCACCATTGACAGTAACGCTGCGATTCGCATCATCTTTGAAGAATAATGGCCCAATAATGCCGCCGGCCCATAAACCGCACCAAACAGTGGCTTTTTCGGGATGCATTGGTAGCTGTTGCAATGCTTCTGGCTGATCTTCACTCCAAATGCGGCAATTATGCTTATTTACGTACCCATTCAACCAAAAATGAGCCTCATCGCTGAACACAATTTTTCGATAAAAAAAGCGGATCCTCGGCCAGCTTTCCAAGAGCCCATTCACCAAAAATTCGGCGTTGTGGTAGGTCGGCTGGCTTTAGTTCTTGCACCAGCTGTATCTTAAAAGGCTTTACGCCCAAATCCTTCCGCAAAATTTTCCACGTAGTGCTGTAACAAAGGCCTAACTGCTGGGAACGGCGCCGAATCGACATTTCGCGGTCTTCTGTCACACTAGCTGATACGGCCGCAATATTTTCTTCACTACGCACAGTACGTAAACGTGTTGGTGGTTTAATGTCCAACAAAGTAAATTTGGTGCGAAATTTGGTCACAATCTTCCGAATAGACTGCTCAGAAGGTCGAGAATGCCGACCATAAAATGGAAGCAGCGCGCGATGAACATTTCGAACCGAGCACGAATTTTGATAGTAAAATTCAATAATTTGCAAGCGTTGTTCATTTGTAAGACGATCCATGGTTAAATTGCAAACCAAACTGAAGCTGTTTGACAGTGACACAAGGTACTTAACACACGTCAGCTGTCAAAACCAGTGTTGCCAAAACCAAACCAGCTAAAAAATCAGCCGTTATTATGACTAGAAGCAGTACAGAGAAGATTTATGCGTTTCTGCCTTCGATTTCTTCCCTGGGTGCCAGGAATTATGCTACCTCTTTATTCTCAGACATTAAAGTTAATAGACCGTCTTTTACTCTCACAAGATAGGCAATACCTTCAATTCTGCTTTATCTCCGGAATATTAAATTGTTCTATTTCATCTCCATCAATTCTGGGTCAATTAAAATTTAATTTTAGTCGGGCAAGCATAAGAAGACAGTAACCTTTAAATCAAATATTTAGTGGATCAAACTATGGTGCAAACAGCCCTCAAACAATGGGGTACTAATACTACGTACACAATACTAAGTATACAATTTTAAGACTCAGTTCGGTTTTAAGGTGGGACATGACACCATTCATGCCGCGTCTAAGCTCGTTTCTGATGTCCAATGGAACAAATATAAGAAGCAGTGTGCGGGTGCCTGTCTAGTTGATTTGGAGAAGGCCTTCGACACCGTATGGTTAGAGGGTCTTTATTTAAAGCTGACCAGGCTTGGCATTAGTAAACCACTATTATATATGCTTTATGATATGCTCAATGGCAGAAAGTTTGTTGTCAAAAGTGGCAATGTAACTTCTACCACAACTTTTAACATTAAAAATGGTCTTCAACAGGGAGCGGTCAACTTGCCGATTCTATTCAGCATTTACACCAGCGATCTGATAAGTAGTCTAACTCAGGCAATTGCGTATACCGACGATCTAATTGCGTACAGAACAGCTGCAAAACTCGAGGACATCAGGATTCTTCTGCAGAGTGACTTCGATGAGATTCAACGATATTGTGATGACTGGAAGTTGAAAATCAACTTTCAGAATTCAGAAACTATCTTGTTTAGAACTCCGTTGCGTGGAGCCACAAATGATACGAGAATGAACTGGCGCAAGCTGGTGATCGTAGGGCCAAATGGACATCCACTGGCGAGTAAAAGTGTAGTAAAGTACCTTGGCATCTGGATGGATCAGTATTTGTATTTCGACAGACATATAAATGCTGCTCTGGCCAGGGCTAGGGGAGCTTTTGCCCTGACGAAACGGTTATTTTATAGCAGCCGGCTTGACAGCAGGGTGAAGGTGATTTTCTACATGGCCCTTATCCGGCCGATGATTGCCTATGGTTTGGTTCAACGTTGCCCCATCTTAAATGGAAAAGATTCGGGTGTTTGAGAGGCAGTGTCTTCGACGCTGCCTTGGATTGCACAGAACACCAGAGTCGGAGTACAAACACTACTATTCCAACCTGGCTCTATACAACGGGGCCAACATAAACAGGATAGATAATTTCTTGCTGATGCTTATTCGAGGTCACATTGCACAGCTTTATTTTCGGGGCTTACTACCCTAAATACGAATACTGTGAGAGTGTGCGCTAAGCGGCTTTATTCCGCCCGATGCATTCCTCTATCTAGACAGTCGAGGGCTGATCCAAGGGCTGATCCAGGATATTTTTGTCTGAGAATAAAGAGGTAGTATAATTCCTGGCACCCAGGGAAGAAATCGAAGGCAGAAACGCATAAATCTTCTCTGTACTGGTTCTAGTCATAACATATGAACAGAGTAGTAAGGGGCCCATACAACACAACCGTACTCGAGAATTTGTCTAACAAATGATACAAAAAGAAGCTTCAGTACATAAGGATCTCGAAAGTCACACGAGAATCGTTTTATAAATCCTATAAACCTATTGGCTTTCTTAATAATCAAATTTAAGTGGTCATTGAAGATCAGATTAGAATCCAGGATTATTCCTAAATCATAAAACACAGAAATTTTACTTAAAGGAGACGAATTAAACATGTAGCTATACGTAATCAAACATGTAGCTATACATGTAAGTTAAGTCTTCTTCCGAGTATCAGCAAGGTATTCGAGAAAGTTATCAATAGAGCTCTGTCTAAGTGGGCAGAGGACAATAATATCATACCGGACAATCAGTTCGGTTTTAAGGCGGGACATGACACCATTCATGCCGCGTCGAAACTCGTTTCTGATGTCCAATGGAACAAATCTAAGAAGCAGTGTACGGGTGCCTGTCTGGTTAATTTGGAGAAGGCCTTCGACACCGTATGGTTAGAGGGTCTTTATCTAAAGCTGACCAGACTTGGCATTAGTAAATCATTATTATAAATGCTCTATGATATGCAATGGCAGAAAGTTTGTTGTCAAAAGTGACAATGTAACTTCTGCCACAACCTTTAATATTATAAATAGTCTTCAGCAGGGAGCGGTCAACTCGCCGATTCTATTCAGCATTTACACCAGCGATCTGATAAGAAGTCTAACTCAGGCAATTGCGTATGCCAACGATCTAATTGCGTACAGAACAGCTCCAAAAGTCGAGGTCATCAGGACTCTTTTGCAGCGTGACTTCGATGAGATTCAACGATATTGTGATGACTGGAAGTTGAAAATCAACTTTCAGAAATCAGAAACTATCTTGTTTAGGACTCCGTTGCGTGGAGCCACAAGGGATACGAGAATGAACTGGCGCAAGCTGGTGATCGTAGGGCCAAATGGACATTTGCTGGCGAGTAAAAGTGTAGTAAAGTACCTTGGCATCTGGATGGATCAGTTTTTGTATTTCGACAGACATATAAATGCTGCTCTGGCCAGGGCTAGGGGAGCTTTCGCCCTGACGAAACGGTTGTTTTATAGCAACCGGCTTAACAGCAGGGTGAAGGTGATTTTCTACATGGCCCTTATCCGGCCGATGATTGCCTATGGTTTGGTTCAACGTTGCCCCATCTTAAATGGAAAAGATTCGGGTGTTTGAGAGGCAGTGTCTTCGACGCTGCCTTGGATTGCACAGAACACCAGAGTCGGAGTACAAACACTACTATTCCAACCTGGCTCTATACAACGGGGCCAACATAAACAGGATAGATAATTTCTTGCTGATGCTTATTCGAGGTCACATTGCACAGCTTAATTTTCGGGGCTTACTACCCTAAATACAAATACTGTGAGAGTGTGCGCTAAGCGGCTTTATTCCGCCCGATGCATTCCTCTATCTAGACAGTCGAGGGCTGATCCAGGATAGAGCGGCGGTTCCACTAATGTACCACGTTGGCCGTAGAACTGTGGATCGGCGGCTTCTTTACAGTCGAGACGTCCTCACACAAGACGGAGCTGAGCACCTTCGGTTCAGTAGGACTGTGTCCGAACGGGACCGAAGGAATAGGGTAAAGCAGGAGAACCAGTTCTGGTGGTTAAAATATGAAGAATGAAGTTCCTTCAGATATTTAAAAGTTGTCCTTGGTTTTTCTCTGTCATGGCCGACATACATAGATTAAGGTAGTAAGTTTTGAGTAGGGACAGTCAGGGTGGCACCAAAAAAAAAAAAATTATAAAATCAACAAAAATACAAAAAAAAATTATAAAACCGGAAAATGCTGCTGTGGCTGTTCTAGTTTGTAAGTAGTTGCTGTCAAGCTGGCTGCTATAAAACAACCGTTTTGTCAGGGCAAAAGCTCCCCTAGCCCTGGCCAGAGCAGCATTTATATGTCTGTCGAAATTCAAATACTGATCCATCCAAATGCCAAGGTACTTTACTACACTTTTACTCGCCAGTGGATGTCCATTTGGCCCTACGATCACCAGCTTGCGCCAGTTCTTTTTCGTGTCCCTTGTGGCTCTAAGCAACGGAGTCCTAAACAAGATAGTTTCTGATTTCTGAGAGTTGATTTTCAACTTCCAGTCATCGCAATATCGCTGAATCTTCTCGAAGTGACGCTGCAAAAGAATCCTGATGACCTCGACTTTTTGAGCTGTTCTGTACGCAATTAGATCGTTGGCATACACAATTGCCTGAGTTAGACTTCTTATCAGATCTCTGGTGTAAATGCTGAATAGAATCGGTGAGTTGACCGCTCCCTGCTGAAGACTATTTATAATATTAAAGGTTGTTACATTGCCACTTTTGACAACAAACTTTCTGCCATTGCATATCATAGAGCATATATAATAGTGATTTACTAATGCCAAGTCTGGTCAGCTTTAGATAAAGACCCTCTAACCATACGGTGTCGAAGGCCTTATCCAAATCAACCAGACAGGCACCCGTACACTGCTTCTTAGATTTGTTCCATTGGACATCAGAAACGAGTTTCGACGCGGCATGAATGGTGTCATGTCCCGCCTTAAAACCGAACTGATTGTCCGGTATGATATTATTGTCCTCTGCCCACTTAGACAGAGCTCTATTGATAACTTTCTCGAATACCTTGCTGATACTCGGAAGAAGACTTATCGACGGGAGATTCGCCGGATTGGAGTTGTCCTTTCCCTTTTTCGGGAGAGGATGCACCACAGCTGACTTCCACCGCACTGGATAATATGCATTATTCAGAGCGTTGTTGAACAGAGTGGTGTACATGTCTACTGCTTCTTGAGGTAAATGTCGAAGTACAACGTTGGATATGCCATCGACTCCTGCTGACTTCTTCTTCTTTAATGAATTGAAGATGAGCTGGAACTCCACCTTCGTAATTAACAGGGAACTGGGCCCATTTCGCTCGGCGATTATGGCGTTTGCCAAATGATCTTCATTGAACCCGGTGAAACCAAGGTTCTCTGATCGCCATTGCGTGATGTCATTCCGAAGGTAGAAGTGATGGAGCAACGCTCTGTTTTCCAGGTCATGATTGGGGCGAATGCACGCATTCACCTTGTACACTTGCTGCAAAGCAGCCCCCACAGCCTCCACTTTCTCCTGCGGATCTTCGACAATAAAGAGGTCATCGTCCAAGACGGCGTCCTCTGGATTAATTCCTGCTGTCAGAAGTACGTCTCTGTTGTCTGTCGTTCTCTGAAGCTTGAGACACGGAAGATCGTTCTGATCATTCCTTCTGAATATCTTGTTAATTTGGGGAAACATGCTCGGGTCGCTAGATTTAACGGCCCGAATTTTGTTATCCCAATACAAATTAATTGACAACCGATAGTTCTCTTTAATTAGTTGGTTGATGTTCTTGATCGACGACTTCAGTGTCCTAATTTCCAAATGGTGAGGGTCAGTAAACCGTCGTTACAAAAGTTTGAGTCTTGTCAGCAGTCTGCTTTTTTGTCTGTGTAGTGCGTCAATGGTCGCGTTCCGGTACATGTCGGTTGCGTCCCGTTGTTTGTATTTTGGTATTGTTCTGTTCATTGTTCGTTTGATTGTCTCGTCCATTTGTTCTATGTATTGGTCTATTTCGTTATTTGTCAAATTCCTGTCATTTGGTGGGGATATGTTGTTCGAACTGATTTCGTTCGATAAGGCGTTGGTAAAGCGTGGCCAGCGCACCTTACTGTAATTGTAAGTATGCACAGTTATATAATCATTCAACTCCACGAGCTCGTTCGGAAGCTGTATTACGGCGGCGAGTCCGCAGTGATCACTGTCGTACTCGATCGTTCGTAAACAGTTTCTTGGTATTTGACCCACAGTGTCAGTAATTTTCAGTCTTTCGTCTATTAGCAATAGATCCAGATAGGCACTGCTTCTTGGAAGCGATGGCCGATCCGTAGCCAGCAGGTCGACACCATATTCAGTATTGCATCGAGTAATCCAATTGAAGAGATGAATACCTTTTTGATTCTGAATTTAATTTCCCCAGTTTTGGTGCTGGGATTTCAAATCACCGGCCATGAGAAAGTAATTTTCTTCCAAGCTCAAGCGTAGACATTCGAAAAGTTTTTCAAGCTCTGTCATAAAATCAGTTGGCTGAGGTGATGCCGGTGCATAAGCTGCGATCACATACATTCACTTCCCCTGTTGGAGAGGAATGCATACGATGCACGCCTCTAACAGCCGAAATCTGCACAGATCACTATTATATATAACTTTATGATTAATGCCTTTTCGTATGAAGATTGCGACGCCCCCCCTTGAGTGGAGTTGGGTCGATCTCTTCTAACGATATTGTAATTGTTGATAATCAACTTTTGTTTCTGGTTCAGCTTAGTTTCGCTGCCATAAACACATCTGGACTTTGGTCTTTCAACAATTGGAAAAGATTAGCTCTACGTTTGGTCCTAATCAGTGAATTTACATTCACAGCAAGGATCCTAAGAGGCCTCTCCGACAGCGCGCCTTTAACCTCTAATTTGCGTTAGGCTAGGCAAAACAGAGTAGAGGTAGTCTACCCTAGTCGCCTGCTCCTTTATCTGATTGTGAAGTAATGTCAACTGGCCTTGAATTGCCAGCAACATGCTTCTTATTTCGGCCTGAGCGTCCGGCGCCTTTGGCACTAGGGTCGGTTGGGCTGCCTTAGCTGCAGGCTGTACCGTTTTTCCCCTTCCTGCCGCCATTTGGGCGTAGGAAATTTGGGGATTAACGGGTGTTGCTGTAGGAGCACGCGTTGATGGGCGTATCTCTACCGCTGTCTGCTTAGCCGCTTTGTTATTTCTTATTTGCTGAAAAGCTGAGCAACCCCGATAAATAGCAGGGTGCCCCTCTTTTCCGCAAAGTGCACATTTAAGCTGGGTCATGTCTTCGACCCGTTCTTCACCGAGCTTACACTCCCCCTTAATGTGGTCCTCACCACACTTAACGCAGCGTGACTGCATTTCGCAGTTTGCTGCAGCGCGGCCAAACCTTTGGCAGCGCATGCATTGACACATGTCGCCACGTCTCTTAAATTTATCCCAAGTAACAACCTGGTAGTTGAGGACGGAGATACTCCTCAACCTATCCAGTTTGCTGCTGGGCAATAGCTGAACTAAGAAGAACGGCAAAGACCGCTTCTCCCGTCTGGCTCTGACTGTAACGAACGGCTTGACCACGATAAAGTCGAGATCGTCGCTCGCTTTTTGACGGAGCTCATTTAAGAGCACCTGTGGTTCCGTGCAGGAATCTATGCCCTTCCAGAGGACCGTTTGGTATTTATCCACTTTGGTGGTAAAACTGAAGAACTCAGTCGTGGATTTTTTCAACAATTCTTTTATGATTTTGTGCTGCTCCACTGTGGAGCAGTGGATAGCATGTCTATCTTTGCTTAAGCGTTTAATAAAAAAGTTTTGGCCTATGGCCGACTTACACAGGTCTATGGTTTCCTGTAGCACCATTTTATAGGTGTTTATTGGCGGCACCTTTTCTTTTTTATTTTGGGGCGGCTGTGGCTGCTGCTGATGTTCTCCTCGCTGCTGCTCGTTCCGCTTCTGCTGACTGCGCTCCTGTGGTTGCTGTTGCTGCTGCTGCTGTTGCATTGATTTTTTTGGACGATGCTCCTTCGGCTGCTGCTGTTGTTGTTTAGTTGGCAGTCGTTGTTGTTGCTGCTGTTTTTGTGCATTTTGATATGGATTTGGCTGCTCTTGCTGTGGTGCTGCCTTTTTTGGCGCCTGCACCACTTTTTTCTGCTCGCGCTCCTGTTTCTCCCTTTCGCGTCGAGCTTCTTGCTTTTGTCTGAGAGCTTCTATCAGTGGGGTCACGATGGCATTGAGACGTTCCATCTCCCCCAGAATGACTATTTTTTTTTGGCTGATGGCCTGCTCGTCCAATTCTTCTTGCGCCTCGATTTCCTCTTCGGAGGACGCCTCTGGTGAGGTTAAACCAACAAGCACATTGCTGTTGGATTCCCCTGTAGTGTAACGAGGTTCGGCGCACAGCTAATCCTCTTCCTCATATTGTTTTTCACATCGGCTGTTGGTGCCATTGGTGGTTTTGCCGTTGATGCTACGGCACTATACGACGGTATGGCTGGTGGTGCCATCGTTTGCTTGTTTGTTGTTGTTACTGTTGCTACGGCATCTGCGGTAGCTTTGGCTGGTGGTGCCATAGCTGGCTTTATTGTTGTTGCTGGGACACCTTTCGATGTCCTCGCCGTGTTGTTCGATGCCATTTGCTGTTTTTCCCACTCGATGAAGTTTTCGACTTCTCGATTATGGAAAAAAGCAGCTAAATATTTTTTGCCCAACTGGGACTCGAACCCGTGATCCTCAGGTTGTGGGTCTGCCACCTCTTTTTTTTTTTTTTTTTTAAGTTAAAATTTTTATTCAATATTTACTTATATCTACTTACATGCTAACAAAATTCAGAAAACTAGCCTAATTAATAATACTTAAATATAACTTACTGGCCCTAAACGGGCACTCTAAGGAATTCAAGATTTTTTTAAATTAATGCCTTTCAGCCTATGAACTAATTTTTTTTCGTTTATTTTGTTAGAAAATTTAAAAAAAAAACTAACATCTTTATCGTTTATTTTATATCTTACATACTAAGTCCTTAAAATAAAACTTGAAACTACCCCTAACCTACCTACACACTACTTAAAACTAGAACAACCACAGCGGCAAAAGCTATGTCCATGTCCATATTATGTGTTGTTGATTATTTTTGTAAGTTTTTTTTTTTTTATTAATTTTTTTTTTTTTATTATTTTGTTTTTGTTTTTTTTAATTTTTTATTTTTATAGTGCCACCGTCTCTACTCTACTTAACCTAAACCTAAGACTAAAACAAGTATGTAAGCCGGCCAAGGCAAACACTACCCCCCCCCCCCCCCGGTTTACTCCTTATCAAATTCATTTAGCCACCAAAACTGGTTTTCCTGCTTCCTCCTATCAATACGGTCCGGTTCGGACACAGCCCTACTAAACCCGTAGGAGCTCCGCTCCATCTCGGGCGAGGATGTCTCGTTCGTACAAGAGTCGCCGGTCCACGGTTCTACGCCTGACGTGGTAGATAAGCGGTACTGCCAATCTATCCTGTATCAGGCCGCATTTATCTAAATAGAGGGATGCCTCTGGTGGGATAAAGCCGCTCAAACGTGCCATACCGAAGTATTCGTCGTTCGGATAGAACGCCCAGAATATCAAGTTGTTGGTCGAAGTAACAGCTCTTGCTAAGTGACCCGAACAATTTTTATCACGAAATTGTCAATTCTGTTGATCCGAGCTCCGTTGTACAAGACCACGTTAGAATAATAATGCAAATAAGATGATTCTGGTGTCCGATACCAACCGAGACAGCGCCGTAGACACTGCCTCTCGAACACCCGAAACTTCTCCATTTGGGAAGGGACAATGTTGAACCAAACGGTACAACCATAGACAAGCATTGGCCGTATGAGGGCCATGTAGCAAATTACCTTCACTCTGGGGTCAAGCCGACTGTTGTAAAACAGCCGTTTCGTCAGAGCGAGGGCTCCTCAGGCTCTGGTCAGAGCAGCATTTATATGTCTGTCGAAATACAAATACTGGTCCAACCAGATACCGAGGTACTTCACTACACTTTTACTCGCCAATGGCCGCCCGTCGGGCCCAACAATTACCATCTTGGGCCAATTCTTGCACGTATCTCTCGTGGCCTTAGCCAAAGGAGTCCGGAACAGAATTGTCTCCGACTTTTGGACATTTATTTTCAGTTTCCAGTCGTCTCAGTATCGCTGAATCTTCTCGAAGTCACGCTGCAAGAGAATTCTAATAACCTCAACCTTTCGGGCCGTTCTGTACGCAATCAGGTCGTCGGCATACGCTATTGCGTTAGTTTGGCTACCTATCAGATCGCTGGTAAAAATTTTGAAGAGGATCGGCGAATTGACCGCTCCCTGTTGAAGACCGTTTTTAATTTCAAAGATGCTGGTAGAGGTTACATTGCCACTTTTGACAACAAACTTTTTACCACTGAGCATATCATAAAGCATATACAATAATGGTTTACTGATGCCTAGTCTGGTGAGTTTTAGGTACAACCCTTCTAACCATACGTTGTCGAAGGCCTTCTCTAAGTCAACCAGAACAGCACCCGTGCATTGTTTTTTGGACTTGTTCCATTGGATATCAGAAACGAGTTTAGACGCGGCATGAATACAGTCATATCCTGCCTCGAACCCGAACTGATTATCCGGAATTATTGTGTTGTCCGCAGCCCACTTAGCCAGAGCCCTATTGATTACCTTCTCGAATACCTTGCTGATGCTTGGAAGAAGACTTATTGAACGAAGATTTGAAGGATTGGAGTTGTCCTTTCCCTTTTTCGGGAGAGGATGCACCACAGCTGTCTTCCAACGCACTGGATAATATGCATTTTTCAGCGCGTTGTTGAACAGTGTAGCATAAATGTCTATAGCTTCAATCGGTAAATGTCTTAGAACAATGTTGGGTATGCCATCGACACCTGCTGACTTTTTGTTCTTTATTGAATCGAGGATGAGCTGGAGCTCTACCTTCGTGATGAGCAAGGGACTTGAACCCGTTTTTTTGGCGATAATAGCGTTTGCTAAGAAATCGTCATCAAACCGTGTGAAACCACAGTTCTCGGATCGCCAATGAGAAATATCATTCCTTAGGTAGAAGTGATGAAGTAAGCCTCTGTTCTCCAGGTCGTGGTTCGGGCGAATGCAAGCATTCACCTTATACACTTGCTGGAAAGCATTACCAATTGTCTCCACTTTCTCCTGCGGATCCTCAATCACAAAGAAGTCATCATCCAAGACGGCTTCCTCTGTTCTATGTCGTTCTCTGAAGCTTAAGACACGGAAGGTCGTTTTGATTATTTTTCCGGAAAATCTTATTAATTTGCGGGAACATACTCGGGTCGCTAGAGTTAACGGCCCGAATTTTCTTGTCCCAGTACAAATTAATAGACAATCTGTAATTTTCTTTAATCAGAGTGTTTATGTTTCTTATTGACGAATTCAGTGTCCTAATCTCCAGGTAGTGGGGGTCTGTGAATTGTCTGTATAAGTTTTTAAGTCTTGTCAGTAGTCCGCTTTTTTGTCTGTGAAGTGCGTCTATAGTCGCGTTACTGCAGACGTAAGTTTGGTCGCGTTCTTTGTACTTCGGTATTGTCCGTTCCATTGTTCGTTTTTTTATATAGTCCATCTGTTCAAGGTGTTGGTCGATTTCTGTGTTTGTCAAGTTTCTGTTGTTTGGTGGGGCTATGACCCCCGAATGGAGTTCTCTTGATAGAGCTTGGGTGAAACGTGGCCAGCGCATCTTACTATAATTGTAAGAATGCGTTGGGACTATTTCATCCAGCTCCACAAGCTCGTTCGGGATTTGTATTAAGGCAGCCAAGCCGCAATGGTCACTGTCGTATTCAATTGTCTGTAGGCAATTACGCGGGTGGTACCCACTTTGTCAGTTACTTTCTGTCTTGTATCGTACAGCAAAAGGTCCAGAATTGAGCCGCTCCTTGGAAATGATGGCCTTTCAGTGGCCAGCAGGTGTACACCGTATTCAACACTGCAAAGATTCATCAAATTAAAGAGATGATTACCTCTTGGGTTGCTTATTTTATTTCCCCAATCTCCGTGTTTGGCGTTCAAATCTCCGGCCAATATAAAAAAGTTCTATTCCAAGCCCAGTTGGAGTACTCTAAAACGAATCTCGAGCTCTGTGATGAAGTTAGTTGGCTGCGGAGCATCAGCCGCGTAAGCCGCAATTAAATATAAGTGCTTACCTCTAGTGAGGGAAACACGTACGACGCAAACTTCTAACGTCTGAATCTTTCGCAAATCATTATTGTACATAACTTTATGATTAATGCCTTTACGTATGAAGATTGCAACACCGCCTCCTTGATTAGAACCGGGTCGATCTCTTCTTACGATATTGTAATTATTGTGAGTCAATTAATGTTTCTGGTTTAGCTTGGTTCCGCAAGCCATAAACACATCAGGACTGTGGTCTTTCAACAACTGGAACAAATTGGCTCTACGTTCGATCCTAATCAATGAATTTACATTCAAACCTAGGATCCTAAGGCGCGACTTCGGCAGCGCGCCCTTAACCATGAATTTGCGCTCGGCCAGGTAACAATGAGTAGAGGTAATCTACTTTTTCGCCTTGCTCCTTGATCTGACTTTGCAGTCCTGTCAACTGGCCTTGAATGCTCAGCAACAAGGATACAATGTCTGGCTGCCCCGCCGACACCTGAGGCACTTGGGCCTGTGGGGCGACCGGTGGTGGAGCCTGTCTCGTGTTTACCCTTCCTTTCGCATAGTTGGCGTAAGAAACGTTGGGATTAACGATTGAAGTTTTTGTTATTGTCTTACGGGTTGACTTTCAGCTTTTTGCCTAGCCTGTTTTTCCCGTATCGCTTGGACCTTAGGACAACCCCGATAATTAGCAGGGTGCCCCTCGTTCCCGCAGATGACACACTTGAGCTGGGCCATGTCTTCGACCCGCTCAGTCCCTAACCTGCATTCACCCCTATTAGGGGTTTCGGCGCATTTCACACAGCGCAACTGCATTTCGCAGTTGGCTGCAGCGTGACCGAACCTTTGGCAGCGCATGCACTGAAGCATGTCGTCATGCCTCTTTAATTTTTCCCAGTGTATGACCTGGTAGTCTAGGACATTAATATTCCTCAGGTTCTCCAGTCTACTTTGGGGCGACAGAGTTACGAGGAAGATTGGCAGTTTCAGCCCCTCCCGTCTGGACTTGACCGTGGTAAACGGCTTGACCCCGACGAATTCGAGATCATCGCTGGCCTTCTGACGGAGCTCAACTAGGAGTTCTTCGGGTTCCGTGTAGGAACTGATTCCCTTTAACAGGACCGTTTTAGGTTTTTCACTCTTAGGAGTGAAGCTGAAGAATTCAGCAGTGGCTTCCCTAAGGCAATCTTTAACTAATTTGTATTCGGCCAATGTGAAGCATTGAGCCGAATACCTATTTTGTTGTTCGTATATAATTTTAATATAAAAATTGTTTTTAGTGGCCGACTTGAATACCTGTTTTATGTCTGCAAGGTCGACCCTATAGGTACGAATTGGTGGCACTTTCTCGGACTTTGGCCGTGGTTGCTGCTGGTGTTGCTGTCTCGCTGCTGCTGATGGTGCTGCTGCTGCTGGTGCTGCTGATGGTGCTGCTGCTGCTGATGTTGATGCTGCTATTGGTGCTGCTACTGGTGCTGCTACAGAAGCAGCTTGTACTGCAGCTAGTACTGCCGCTGCTGGTTTTGGGGCCCCCGATGTACTGGGGCCTGTTTGTGCCACCCCTGTGTTGTGTTTGGGCGGCTGCTTTTGCTGCTGCTGTGGCACCCTTTGAGGTTTGAGTGCTGCTGACGGCTTGTGTTTAGCAGCTTTATTTGGCTGCTGCTGCTGCTGCTGTTGTTGTTGTTGTTGTTGTTTCTGCTGTTGCTGTTGTTGTTGTTGCCTTCGCATTTAAGCCTCCTTTTGATGGCTCGCTTCCTGCTTCTTTTTCAGCACTTGTAGGTAAGGCTCCATCTTTCGCTTGATGTTTTCTATTTCATCATACAAATCGTTGATGATTGACTGGGCCTTTTCTACCTCGCCCTCTCCTTCTTCGTCCGAGGACGACTCTGTCGATAGGCCCGCAAACCTATTGCTGTCCCCGGACCTGAACCTTTCCTCACCATCATCGGACACATATTCTATGTCGTCATCGGATGGCGATGTATTAAGTTGCCGTTGTACCTTTTTGGCTGCTGTTGTCTTGGCGTTGCGCGCCGTCTCTTTGCCTGCAGCTGGCAGCTTAGCTGAGTCGATGGTAGAACGACGCTTTACCAGGTTCGGTGTATACCTGATACTCCTCCTCCTTTTAACTGTAGCATCAGTTGACGGTGCCGTTGATGCTTTAGCTGGTGTTGTTGGTTTGTGAGCATCTTGCGATATCACCGTAGCTGTTGCTGTTGTCGTTGGTGGCTTCATAGCTGTTGTTGTTGTTGTTGCTGCTGTTGGCTGGTCGTCTTTCGACGATCCCGCTTTAGCTGTAGCTGATGATGCCGTTGGCGATCGACCTGCTTTTTTTGGGACATCTTTCGATGCCCCAGCAAGTTTTTTCCCGTCAATGTGAGAATTCTCCCACTCAATAAAGTTTTCCACTTCTCTGTTGTGGAAAAAAGCAGATAAAATTTGTATGCCCGACTGGGGTCGAACTTGGCACCTCTGGCTCTGGGTTCCGCCACCTCTTTTTTTTTTTTTTTTTGTAAATTCATTTTTATTTTTCAATTATCTTAGAACTATCTTAAAGCTAGACAAAAATTCATAAAAACTAGCCTACTTATCAATATCTTAAAACTAACTTACTGGCCCTAGTCGGGCGCTCTAAGTTAAACTAGAATAACTTAATGCTAATGCTTTTCGGCCTAAGAACTATCTTATTACTAATCCAGGTCGGTTTTATTATTTACCGAGAAGAATTTCACAAAAAAACTCGGTATCTATGTCTTTATTTTTTGGTTTTATAAAAAACTTACAAACTACATAAAACTAAATTAAAGCTAATTAAAACTACTTAAAACTACTTACAACTAATTTTAAACTAATTAATACCTACTTATAAACTACTTACAAACTAGAACAGCCACAGCAAGCATTTTCCGGTTTTTATAATTTTTTTTGTATTTTTGTTGATTTTATAATTTTTTTGGTGTTTTTGTATGTTTTATATTTATTTTTTTTTGGCGCCACCCTGACTGTCTCTACTTAAACCTAACTATCTTAACCTATGTAAGTCGGCCATACAAAAGAAAATAGCAAAGTCAACTATTAAATGTCTGAAGGAACTTCATCTTCGTTTTTCAACCACCAGAACTGGTTCTCCTGCTTTACCCTATCTCTTCGGTCCCGTTCGGACACAGTCCTACTGAACCGAAGGTGCTCAGCTCCGTCTTGTGCGAGGACGTCTCGACTGTAAAGGAGCCGCCAATCTACAGTTCTACGGCCGACGTGGTAGATTAGCGGAACCGCTGCTCTATCCTGGATCAGCCCTCGACTGTCTAGGTGGAGGAATGCATCAGGCGGAATAAAGCCGCTTAGACGCACACTCTCGTAGCATTCGTTGTTGGGGTAATAAGCCCCGAAAATAAAGCTGTTAGACGAGGACATCGCTCTTGCAATGTGACCCCGAATAAGTTTCAGCAAGAAATTATCTATCCTGTTTATGTTGGCCCCGTTGTATAGAGCCAGGTTGGAATAGTAGTGTTTGTACTCCGAATCTGGTGCTCTGTGCAATCCAAGGCAGCGTCGAAGACACTGCCTCTCAAACACCCGAATCTTTTCCATTTGAGATGGGGCAACGTTGAACCAAACCGGGCATCCATAGGCAATCATCAGCCGGATAAGGGCCATGTAGCAAATCACCTTCACCCTGCTGTCCAGCCGGCTGCTATAAAACAACCGTTTCGTCAGGGCGAAAGCTCTCCTAGCCCTGGCCAGAGCATCATTTATATGTCTGTCGAAATACAAATACTGATCCATCCAGATGCCAAGGTACTTTGGCCCTACGATCACCAGCTTGCACCAGTTCTTTCTCGTATCCCTTGTGGCTGTAAGCAACGGAGTCCTAAGTTTCTGATTTCTGAAAGTTGATTTTCAATTTCCAGTCATCGCAATATCGCTGAATCTTCTCGAAGTCAAATCATAGACCTGTGTAAGTCGGCCATAGGCCAAAACTTTTTATTAAAAGATTAAGTAAAGATAGACATGCTATCCACTGCTCGACAGTGGAGCAGCACAAAATAATAAAAGAATTATTAAAGAAATCCACGACTGAGTTCTTCAGTTTTACCCCCAAAGTGGATAAATACCAAACCGTCCTCTTGAAGGGCATAGACTCCTGCACGGAACCACAGGTGCTCTTAAATGAGCTCCATCAAAAAGCGAGCAACGATCTCGACTTTATCGGGGTCAAGCCGTTCGTTACAGTCAGAGCCAGACGGGAGAAGTGATCTTTGCCGTTCTTCTTAGTTCAGCTATTGCCCAGCAGCAAACTGGATAGGTTGAGGAGTATCTCCGTCCTCAACTACCAGGTTGTTACTTGGGATAAATTAAAGAGACGTGGTGACATGCTTCAATGCATGCGCTGCCAAAGGTTTGGACACGCTGCAGCAAACTGCGAAATGCAGTCACGCTGCGTTAAGTGTGGTGAGGACCACATTAAGGGGGAGTGTAAGCTCGGTGAAGAACGGGTCGAAGACATGACCCAGCTTAAATGTGCACTTTGCGGAAAGGAGGGGCACCCTGCTAATTATCGGGGTTGCTCAGCTTTTCAGGAGATAAGAATTAATAAAGTAGCTAAGCGGACAGCGGTAGAGATACGCCCATCAACGCGTGCTCCTACAGCAACGCCCGTTAATCCCCAAATTTCCTACGCCCAAATGGCGGTAGGAAGGGGAAAAACGGTACAGCCTGCAGCAAAAGGCAGCCCAACCGGCCCTAGTGCCAAAGGCGCTGGACGCTCAGGCCGAAATAAGAAGCATGTTGCTGGCAATTCAAGGCCAGTTAACAGGACTTCACAACCAGATAAAGGAGCACGCGACTAGGGTAGACTACCTCTACTCTGTTTTGCCAAGCTTAACGCAAATTAGAGGTTAAAGGCGCGCTGTCGGAGAGGCCTCTTAGGATCCTTGCTGTGAATGTAAATTCACTGATAAGGACCGAACGTAGAGCTAATCTTTTCCAATTGTTGAAAGACCAAAGTCCAGATGTGTTTATGGCCAGCGAAACTAAGCTGAACCAGAAACATAAGTTCACTAACAACAATTACAATATCGTTAGAAGAGATCGACCCAACTCCACTCAAGGGGGGGGGGGCGTCGCAATCTTTATACGAAAAGGCATTAATCATAAAGTTATATATAATAGTGATCTGAGAAGATTTCGGCTGTTAGAGGCGTGCATCGTATGCATTCCTCTCCAACAGGGGAAGCGAATGTATGTGATCGCGGCTTGTGCACCGGCATCACCTGAGCCTACACTTGAGCTTGGAAGAAAATTACTTTCTCATGGCCGGTGATTTGAATGCCAAACACCTAGATTGGGGAAATCAAATTCAGAATCAAAGAGGTATTCATCTTTTCAATTGGATGAGTCAATACAACACCGAATATGGTGTCGACCTGCTGTCTACGGATCGGCCATCGTTTCCAAGAAGTGGTGCCTACCTATATCTATTGCTAATAGACGCAAAACTGACAATTACTGACACTGTGGGTCAAAGACCAAGAAACTGTTTACGAACGATCGAGTACGACAGTGATCACTGCGGACTCGCCGCCGTAATACAGCTTCCGAACGAGCTCGTGGAGCTGGAGGAGTATGTACCTGTGCACACTTACAATTACAGTAAGGTGCGCTGGCCACGCTTTACCAACGCCTTATCGAGCGAAATCAGTTCGAATAACATATCCCCACCAAATGACAGGAATTTGACAAATAACGAAATAGACCAATACTTAGAACAAATGGACGAGACAATCAAACGAACAATGAACAGAACAATACCGAAATACAAGCAACGGGACGCAACCGACATGTATCGAAACGCAACCATTGACGCACTACACAGACAAAAAAGTGGACTGCTGACAAGACTAAAACTCTTGTACCGACGGTTTACTGACCCTCATCATCTGAACATTAGGACACTGAAGTCGTCGATCAAAAACATCAACCAACTAATTAAAGAGAACTATCGGTTGTCAATTAATTTGTATTGGGATAACAAAATTCGGGCCGCTAATGCTAGCGACCCGAGCATGTTTCCGCAAATTAACAAGATATTTAGAAGGAATGATCAGAACGATCTTCCGTGTCTCAAGCTTCAGAGAACGACAGACAACAGAGACGTACTTCTGACAGCAGGAATTAATCCAGAGGACGCCGTCTTGGACGATGACCTCTTTATTGTCGAAGATCCGCAGGAGTAAGTGGAGGCTGTGGGGGCTGCTTTCCAGCAAGTGTACAAGGTGAATGCGTGCATTCGCCCCAATCATGACCTGGAAAACAGAGCCTTGCTCCATCACTTCTACCTTCGGAATGACATCACGCAATGGCGATCAGAGAACCTTGGTTTCACCGGGTTCAATGAAGATCAATTGGCAAACGCCATAATCGCCGAGCGAAATGGGCCCAGTTCCCTGTTAATTACGAAGGTGGAGCTACAGCTCATCTTCGATTCATTAAAGAAGAAGAAGTCAGCATGAGTCGATGGTATATCCAACGTTGTACTTCGACATTTACCTCAAGAAGCAGTAGACATTTATACCACTCTGTTTAACAACGCTCTGAATAATGCATATTATCCAGTGCGGTGGAAGACAGCTGTGGTGCATCCTCTCCCGAAAAAGGAAAAGGACAACTCCAATCCGGCAAATCTCCGGTCGATAAGTCTTCTTCCGAGTATCAGCAAGGTATTCGAGAAAGTTATCAATAGAGCTCTGTCTAAGTGGGCAGAGGACAATAATATCATACCGGACAATCAGTTCGGTTTTAAGGCGGGACATGACACCATTCATGCCGCGTCGAAACTCGTTTCTGATGTCCAATGGAACAAATCTAAGAAGCAGTGTACGGGTGCCTGTCTGGTTGATTTGGAGAAGGCCTTCGACACCGTATGGTTAGAGGGTCTTTATCTAAAGCTGACCAGACTTGGCATTAGTAAACCACTATTTTATATGCTTTATGATATGCTCAATGGCAGAAAGTTTGTTGTCAAAAGTGGCAATGTAACAACCTTTAATATTAAAAATGGTCTTCAGCAGGGAGCGGTCAACTCACCGATTCTATTCAGCATTTACACCAGCGATCTGATAAGTAGTCTAACTCAGGCAATTGCGTATGTCAACGATCTAATTGCGTACAGAACAGCTCCAAAAGTCGAGGTCATCAGGATTCTTTTGCAGCGTGACTTCGAGAAGATTCAGCGATATTACGATGACTGGAAGTTGAAAATCAACTTTCAGAAATCAGAAACTATCTTGTTTAGGACTCCGTTGCTTAGAGCCACAAGGGATACGAGAAAGAACTGGCGCAAGCTGGTTGTTCAAATTTCATTTAAATTTTTTATTTTTAACCATGCGACCAGCAATACTGTAAGGCCAAAAGGATTATTTTAATTTTTAAATATTTTTTGCACAGGTGCAACAATATTATTTTTTGTTTCTTTGTTGATTCGTTGTTAATCTATCCAAGTGTGTGACCAGTTGAAAAGTGTTTAGTTCACGCTTCTCGTGTTCCATTTATTATTTTTCTATTCATCTGTTCTCACGCTTGCAATTTTGCGTAGTTGCACTTATCGTTTTCAAGAAATGTATACTTTTTAAACAATAAAGTCAGTTCTGTAAAAACCATCAAACGAGTGTGTCGTCTTCTACTTCAATTATTTTTTGATAATTTTTTTTTTGTGATTGTTTGTTTTATTTTTTACTTCTAAAATTTATCACTGGTGATCGTAGGGCCAAATGGACATCCACTGGCGAGTAAAAGTGTAGTAAAGTACCTTGGCATCTGGATGGATCAGTATTTGTATTTCAACAGACATATAAATGCTGCTCTGTCCAGGGCTAGGGGAGCTTTTGCCCTGACGAAACGGATGTTTTATAGCAGCCGGCTTGACAGCAGGGTGAAGGTGATTTGCTACATGGCCCTTATCCGGCCGATGATTGCCTATGGATGCCTGGTTTGGTTCAACGTTGCCCCGTCTCAAATGGAAAAGATTCGGGTGTTTGAGAGGCAGTGTCTTCGACGCTGCCTTGGATTGCACAGAACACCAGAGTCGAAGTACAAACACTACTATTCCAACCTGGCTCTATACAACGGGGCCAACATAAACAGGATAGATAATTTCTTGTTGAAGCTTATTCGAGGTCACTTTGCACGAGCGATGTCCTCGACTAACAGCTTAATTTTTGGGGCTTATTACCCTAAATACGAATACTACGAGAGTGTGCGTCTAAGCGGCTGTATATTTTAATCCATCAGATTATCTTATACCAACAATTTGTATTTACAATTTATTATTTACCCTACAACGGCTATGTATAATTTATAACAATAGCAACAGCTTCTCTGTATGCTTTATTTTCAAATCATACTTCTCACACATTTCTCATAGTCAGCAGTTTTCCTGCATGTAAAATTATCAAAGTAAGTCAGCATTCTGCATCCAGATACAGAACATACCTGGCAGAAATATATCATATTTCTTTCTTTCCTTTGTATTATAGTAATTATGTATATACCTTTGATGTTTGTAAATTTAGCTAAGTAAGCAAAATTAATGTATAAATAGTATTGTAAGTTAATAAAATTCTATCATTCACGATCAGAAAGGTGTCCAGTCTACTTAATTACTACTGCTTCCCCCCACCAGTGGTAAGGGGCAATAATATTCACTGCAACAAACTTTCGCTACAATATACAAAGGTACAAAGAACCTTTTGTATACTCCACGGTCTGGTCAAGGTTTATGCACCCTGATCAGCCAGTCCGAACAAAATAGTTCCGACTTTAACATTGGTGACCCCGACGTGATAGTAGACTGCAGCCTTTCTGATTGTAAGTGACATCAGCAGTTCCTGAGTTCCAGAGTTCCTGAGTTTGAAAATCCACTACAGTGGTCACAAACACTTGGTCTGCATCAATAGATCCAAGTGTTCAAAGCTCCAGCAGTTCCTGAGTTCCTGAGTTCCAGAGTTCCTGAGTTTGAAAATCCACTACAGTGGTCACAAACACTTGGTCTGCATCAATAGATCCAAGTGTTCAAAGCTCCAGCAGTTCCTTAGTTTGAAAATCCACTACAGTGGACACAAACACTTGGTCTGCATCAATAGATCCAAGTGTTCAAAGCTCCAGCAGTTCCTGAGTTCCAGAGTTCAAGAGTTTGAAAATCCACTACAGTGGACACAAACACTTGGTCTGCATCAATAGATCCAAGTGTTCAAAGCTCCAGCAGTTCCTGAGTTCCTGAGTTTGGAAATCCACTACAGTGGACACAAACACTTGGTCTGCATCAATAGATACAAGTGTTCAAAGCTCCAGCAGTTCCTGAGTTCCTGAGTTTGGAAATCCACTACAGTGGACACAAACACTTGGTCTGCATCAATTGATACAAGTGTTCAAAGCTCCAGCAGTTCCTGAGTTCCTGAGTTTGAAAATCCACTACAGTGGTCACAAACACTTGGTCTGCATCAATAGATCCAAGTGTTCAAAGCTTCAGCAGTTCCTGAGTTCCTGAGTTCCAGAGTTCCTGAGTTTGAAAATCCACTACAGTGGTCACAAACACTTGGTCTGCATCAATAGATCCAAGTGTTCAAAGCTCCAGCAGTTCCTGAGTTCCAGAGTTCAAGAGTTTGAAAATCCACTACAGTGGACACAAACACTTGGTCTGCATCAATAGATCCAAGTGTTCAAAGCTCCAGCAGTTCCTGAGTTCCTGAGTTTGAAAATCCACTACAGTGGTCACAAACACTTGGTCTGCATCAATAGATCCAAGTGTTTAAAGCTCCAGCAGTTCCTGAGTTCCAGAGTTCCTGAGATCCGGCAACAACATGGATGAAGTCAAGGTGTATTCGATCGTGGCTAGGCAGAAGGCCATAACCGAAGAATTGGCACGACTCAAGACCAACGTTGGTAAAGATGGTCCCGATAGAAAAACAATCGACTATAAGGCCAAAAAACTAAGAGCTTTAGAAGCACTATGGTTGGAGTTTGCCAATAATCATGACCAGATTAAGGCTCATGTAAAGGCAGACACTCCGTATGTGCAGGCCAACACATACGAGAAGGTGAAAAAGGCTTACGTTGAGTTAAAGCAAACCTTGGAGTCGATTGTGCCCCTAGATGCCGACATCGACCCTAAATCAGCCGGTGCTGGTGGCCTACCAAGCTACAAGAAAATTGATGAAACACAGCCACCCATGACAGTCCCAGCATCTGATATAATCAGAGTAGTAAGAAGACAAAGAACCACAGTGCAGTCTTTACAGCGATTACTTAGTTGTCTTAATAATACGTCAAAAGACGATTGGAGTTCAACCTTCTGTAGCGTGAAATTTAACACGCTGCAAAAGTACTGGATGGAAGCAGAAGAAACACATCGGTTGATTAACGAGATTTCAGAGGATCCAAAACAAGATGGATACAACTTGGACGAGTTCTACAATATAGAAGCCGATGTCCAAGAATCTCTGATCTCTCTGACCAGCAGATCGGAGCAAATCTCCAACCAGAATTCGTTGCCAGCAAACATGAATCTTTCCTCCACACCGCAGCAAGCCCTCAAACTACCCAAAATAACATTGCCCAAGTTTGATGGGGATTACACCAAGTGGAAACAGTACAGTGATCTGTTCACTGAACTAGTGCATAAACAGAGCATAGCGGATTGTCAGAAGCTGTTCTATCTAAAGACGACCTTAACAGGAGAAGCAGAGAGTCTGATAAGGCACTTCACAACATCAGATGATAACTACAGTGCAGCATGGCAAGTAGTCAAGGATCGATAAGACAATCCTAGGCTATTGGTAACAGCGCATGTTCAGAGATTGCTTATGCAACCTTCCATCCAGAGTGAAGGTTCCAAGGCAATAAAAGTCTTGCATGACACCACACAAGAGTGCATGCTTAGTTTAAAAGGTTTAAACATAGACACTGCCAATTGGGACCCGCTGCTGATGTGCGTTTTGCTCAAGAAACTTGACCGAAACACGCTTACACTTTGGGAGCAATCACTTAAGCAACCCAAGGAGCTACCATCTTTAAACGATTTCATGTCTTTCTTAGAAACGCGGTTCCAATCCCTAGAAGCATTGGGGCCAAGCTCGAGAAAATGCTCAGAAGATCAACGTCAGCGGCCAAGACCTGACAAAGCCTATACGTCGCTAGTAACAACAGAATCTGGATGCGTCTCCTGCAAGGGCAACCACCAGCTGTACTACTGTGACAAATTTTTGAAATTAAACCCATCACAGCGGTTAAACCTGGTGCAAAGATCAAGGCAATGCACAAACTGCCTTGGATCAGGACATGTCGCAAAAGATTGTCATTCCCGAGGTTGTACAAAATGCCAAAAGAAGCACAACACACTTCTTCATTTGGATGAGTCAACCAGGTCCAAAAACAAGAAAATATCAACATCACTAGTTAAAACAATCTCCACGGCAGATTCAGCAAGCCTTTGCACTTCTGCAGCTGCAACCAGTCCCAGTGTCGTAATGTCCACAGGTGTAATACTTGGTACAGCCATTGTGAATATAAGGTGTCAAGCAGGAAAGCAGATAGCTTGCCGAGCGTTATTGGATTCTGGATCGCAGATTAATCTTATAACCGACAAGCTAGCAAAAACATTAGGTCTGAGGGAGACTTTTGAGGCGTTATGTGTGGAAGGCGTCGGCCAAAGCAGACAGGCGTCCCATCGAAGAGTTAACATTGAAATAAACTCGAAAATCAACGGCTTCTCTACTCGAGTGGAAGCGCACATTCTTCCAAAAATCATTTCACCACAGCCATCACGGCCCATCATTACATCAACCTGGAATATTCCAAACAACATTGTTTTGGCTGATTCACAATTTGATCATCCAGGACCAATCGATTTGCTTATCGGTGCTGAAATCTTTTATTCGACTTTGGTTGTTGGACAAATAAGCCTAGGAGACGATCTTCCAACCCTGCAAAATACCGTATTTGGATGGACAGTAGTAGGCAAGGTATCAACCCCCATTGACGATCCTATGGTGGCAGCTTGCGGAATTTGCACCGCAGATGAGGCTCTTGATCAACAGATTGAAAAGTTTTGGCGATTAGAAGAAGCAACTTCAACCACAGACAACTTCACCCAAGCCGAGAAGCGCTGTGAAACTCACTTCATTCAAACTACAACTAGGGATTCAACTGGGCGCTTTGTGGTTCGGTTACCCTTCAAAGAGTCACCCACTTGCTTGGGAGAATCAAAAGACATTGCATTTCGAAGATTTATTGCGCTGGAGCGGAGGCTTGCAAATGCACCAGAGCTGAAAAAACTTTACAGGCAGTTCATGGAAGAATATCAGCAACTAGGTCACATGCAAGAAGTGGCCCTTCAACAAATTGCCAAACCATATTACTTTTTGCCGCATCACTGCATTCAAAAGCCTGACAGTAGCACAACTAAGCTAAGAGTGGTGTTTGATGCCTCTGCTAAAACATCCACAAATTTGTCACTTAATGATGTCCTCGCTACTGGTCCAACAATTCAAGACGATGTCTTTTCAATGCTGCTACGTTTCCGCATGCCAAGATATGTTTTTACTGTAGATATTGAAAAGATGTACCGGCAGGTAGTCGTAAACGAAGAGGATCAGAAGTTCCAACTGATTTGGTGGAGAAGCAGCCCAAATGACGCCCTTAAGTGTTTCAAGCTTCAGACAGTTACCTACGGCACCACCTCTGCATCATACTTAGCCACAAGGTGCCTTCAAGCAATGGCTCAAGAAAACAAGGAACGATTTCCATTGGGATCAATGGCTCTGTCACGGGATTTTTACGTGGATGACGTATTGACTGGCTCTGACAAAATTGCCGAGTTATTGACAACCCAATCAGAACTACGAACAATCTTGCAAAGAAGTGGTTTCAAGTTAAGAAAGTGGTGCGCTAATCATGGATCTCTCCTGAAGGGTATTCCGTTCGAGGACAGAGAAACAGAGCTAGACTTCAGCAGCAACATTGATGAACACATCAAAACCGTAGGACTTACGTGGATGCCAAAATCTGATCAACTCTGTGTCAAGACATCCTGGGTTGATAAAGTTCGAGTAACCAAGCGGTCTGCATATTCCGACATCGCACATCTGTTTGATCCACTGGGAATCATGGCTCCGGTGGTCGTCGTTGCAAAAATATTTCTGCAGAAACTGTGGGAGTTGAAGATTGACTGGGATGCAGCACTACCTCAAGAAATGCAGACGACATGGCTTAAATATCGCGAAGGTCTACAATCACTGAACAACATCAACATTGATAGACACATATTTGCACACAAAAGCCCCAAAAACGTACAATATCACGTATTTGCTGACGCTTCGGAAAAGGCCTATGGGGCAGCAGTATACGTCCGATCCGTTAGCAGTGACAACGCTATCACAGTGCGATTATTATGTTCCAAATCAAGAGTTGCACCATCAAAACAAACCAAATTAACACAGCAAGCAACCATCCCCCGGCTAGAGCTTTGTGCCGCTTGTCTTGCCACTGAGCTCCTGCTTCGCATACAAAAGGACCTAAAGATTCATAATGATGCAACATTCTTATGGACAGATTCAGAAATTGTTCTTGCTTGGATTAATTCGTCATCATCCGCCTCACTCCCCATTTTCGTTGCTAATCGAGTAGCGCGTATTCAACAAAACACAATACTTCAGCAATGGCACCATGTCCCGTCAAAAGAAAATCCAGCAGATGTTCTATCACGTGGAATAGCACCTGAACGACTTCACGATTGCAACATTTGGTTCTACGGACCAAAGTTTCTTCATGGGGCCACTTCAATTTGGCCACTAAAATACAACCCAATTGAAGCCAATCCATCTGTGGCAGCCGCGGTGCGCAAGTCACCCCCCCATCAAGAAGGAATATTAACTGCCCTCAATCATAAAAATTCCTTCAAATTTGCAGAACGAATAGTTACCTTTATGCTGAGATACATCCACAATCTGAGACAAAAGGCGACAATTACCAAAATCAGGAAAAATAAAGAAGAGTTGTCGATCGAGGAAATTGAGTTGAAGGTGGCAAAAATCAAACTGAAAAATGGTCCCCTATCAGTTGTGGAGCTTAGTAAAGCAAAAAAGAACATCTACAAACACATGCAACAAGACCAATTCAAGGATGAAATCAAGCATCTGAAGGACGAGGGTGAATTACCAAATAAAAATCCATACAAGAGCCTGGCACCCTTTCTAGATGAAGAAGGGCTGATTCGTGTGGGCGGGCGTTTAGAAGCATCGTCTTTGCCATACGACGCTAAACATCCCATATTGATCCCATATAGTCATCCGTACACCAGAATGATATTTGTTGAAATTCATGAAGACAACAATCATGTTGGTCCACAAAGCATGCTTTCAATTGCTAGACAGACCATTTGGGCAGTTAGAGGAAAGACGCTTGCTCGATCAGTGCTGCACAAGTGTGTCAAATGTGCTCGCGCCACACCAAAGCTGCTGTCACAACAAATGGGAAATCTGCCTGCGGACAGAATTCAACCAGCAAGGCCATTCATCAATACAGGTGTTGACTTTTGTGGTCCTATATCTACACACTACAAGATAAGAGGCAAACGGCCTCAAAAATCATATATCGCTATCTTCTGCTGTTTTTCTACGAAAGCCTGCCATTTGGAACTTGTAACCGACTTAACGGCACAAGGTTTCATAGGGGCACTGAAGCGATTCATGGCTAGGAGGGGCCATTGCAGGAACATATACTGCGATAATGCAACAAACTTTGTTGGCGCCAAAAACCAGCTGTCAGATATAATCGCTTTCATGGAATCCGACACAGAAAGGGAGAAAATAACATCGTCATGCTCTTCAAAGGGATGTGACTTTCACTTCATTCCACCTCGTTCACCACATTTTGGCGGTCTATGGGAAGCTGCGGTCAAATCATCAAAGCATTTGCTACAGCACACTCTGGCAGGAGCATCGTTGACATATGAGGAGCTTGAAACTGCTGCCACTCAAGTTGAAGCTATATTAAACTCAAGGCCCATAACTCCATTGTCCGACTCGCCGAACGATCTAACCGCCCTTACACCTGGCCATTTCCTCATCGGAGAACCTCTCATTAGCAATGTGGATCCTATGGCCGCAGCAAATGATTCAGGGGTACTTGCTCGCTGGAATCTGGTAAATCATCTCAAAAATGAGTTCTGGCGCCGATGGTCACGAGATTACCTGAATCAGCTACAGCACAGGTATAAATGGAAGGAGAGTTGCCAAAATGCAGAACCCGGGATGATGGTCATAATGAAGGAAGATAACACACCAAGCTTGCGATGGCCGCTTGGACGTATTACTAACGTAATTACTGGAGACGATGGTCTTGTTCGAGTAGCAGATGTACGCACAGCTAATGGGATATTCCGTCGTGCCATACACAGATTGGCTCCTCTTCCAGTTCCAGTTCAAGGTGATGAGGCCTATCCAATGGAAAAGACAGATGACCGTTCAAATCATTGCCCATCAACTTTGGCACATTCACGCCCAAAGCCTGATGATGGTCCAGTACCAAAAAAAAAGGTCCAAGCCTTCACTTGGTTCAGCAACCCTTGCTATACTCCTGGTATTTCTATTCATCCCCATGATAGCATGTGCTCCAGTCAAGACTCAACCATTTCTGTCGCAGCCAGGGATCTACTTTGAAAATTTCGGAACCTCAGCCATAACTTCAAGCAGTTGGAACATAATCGCATATTATGACATGGACCCTTATTGGACCGAATACAATTCAATAATAACCTATAGTAAGAAGTTAGCAAGCATTTGTCAGCTGTTGCCAAATAAAAATGAAACTTGCAAGGGGGCAGTCCTCCAATTTGACCGGATAACCGCCGACATCAAAAAGGATAATGATCTCTTATCCGTAACATCAATCAATCAGAGAGTTCGTCGTGGCGCGCTTAATTTCGTAGGCAATGTGGCTAATGCCTTATTTGGAGTCCTTGATGATGAATACGCCAACCACATGTCTGATACAATAAACACAATCAAGCAAGATGAAGGTCACATAGTTAGCCTTATTCGAAACCAGACTTCAGTGATTGACGCCACCATAAATATCATCAAACAAAATGAGCAAGAGACAAGTTCCCGTTTTGAGGAAATAGATGAAAACCTTAAACAATTCACAGCTGTTATTAATGACATAAGACAACAATACCACCAAGAAAGACTGCGACAGTTTTTTAATTCAATCGCACTGCAGCTTATATTAGTGTCTTCACAATTTCAAAAGACCCAAGCCTCATTAATAGACGTAATGATCGACATTCATCATGGAAAAATTAATCCTCAGCTTATCTCACCCGCTCAGTTGAAAAAGGAGTTTACAAAGATAAAATCAAACCTACCTTCATCGGTCAGGCTTCCAGTAGCTCTAGACGATTTTCCGAAGCTTTATCATCTTATGAGCATTCATGGCAAGGCTCTCAAAAATCACATAATATTTAAAATTGAATTGCCGCTCCTAAGTCTTGATGAATTTGAGCTCTTCAAAGTTACTCCCGTTCCAGTACTAATCGGAGCATCGTTTTTCACCATACAACCATCAACAATATCAATCAAGATATATAAAAGTTGTCCTTGGTTTTTCTCTGTCATGGCCGACTTACATAGGTTTAGGTAGTTAGTTTTAAGTAGGGACAGTCAGGGTGGCATCAAAAAAAAAAAAAAAATATATATATGAAACATAAAAAACACAAAAGAAAATTATAAAATCCACAAAATACAAAAAAATTATAAAACCGGAAAATGCTTGCTGTGGCTGTTCTAGTTTGTAAGTAGTCTGTAAGTAGATTATAAGTAGGTTGTAACTAGTTTATAATTAGTTGTATATAGTTTTAAGTAGCTTTAAGTAGTTTTAATTAGTTTTAATTAGTTTTAATTAGCTTTAATTTAGTTTTATGTAGTTTGTAAGTTTTATATAAAAACAAAAAAATAAGGACATAGATACCGAGTTTTTGTAAATTCTTCTCGGTAAAAAATAAAACCGACCTGGATTTAGCATTAAGATAGTTCTTAGGCCGAAAGGCATTAGAATTAAGTTATTATAGTTTAACTTAGAGCGCCCGACTGGGGCCAGTAATTTAGTTTTTAGATATTGATAAGTAGGCTAGTTTTTATGAATTTTTGTCTAGCTTTAACATAGTCTTAAGAAAATTGAAAAATAAAAATGAATTTAAAAAAAGAAAAAAAAAAATGCGCGCTCCGCAACTCGAGGGATGTGAGTTCAAATCCAAGTAGAGTGAAGCGTAAAGTATTTATTTCAAATGAATTAAATTAAATGTGTATACCTACCTGCAATGGAAGGGTAGAAGTAAAATTGATCTTTCAAAGTCGCAATATCATGAAATAAAAGTGGTGATCACAAATCTTTTTTGCAAATTTGGCAATTGGTGATTGATGAATAGTTGGATCAAATTGCGATTTGTTGTTCGCAATTTTTGATACTTAATAGGGTTGATTTACGATATTTGAGTATCAGTATCTTCATTTTGCTTAGTTTTGCAAATTGCAAACAAAAAGTCGTAAATTACGAAATATGGAGCCAAGGTATAAATCGGGATTCATTTTTCGTAATTTGCAGCTCGTTTTTTGTGATCTGATCTAAGAATTCTTTCCGTGTAGGTTGTTATTAGTTATAATTATTTTTAAGTAGTTTTAAGTAGCTTTAAGTAGTTTAATTTAGTTTTTATTAGTTTTAATAAGCTTTGGTTTAGTTTTATGTAGTTTGTAAGTTTTATAAAAAGCAAGAAAAATAAAGACATTGATACCGAGTTTTTTTTTGCAAATTCTTCTCGGTAAAAAATAAAACCGACCAGGATCTTAGTATTAAAATAGTTCTTTCACGGAAAGAATTCTTGGATCAGATCACGAAAAATGAGCTGCAAATACGAAAAATGAATCCCGATTTATACCTTGGCTCGAGATTTCGTAATTTACGACTATTTGTTTGCAATTTGCAAAACTGAGCAAAATGAAGATGTTGATCCTCAAATATCTTTAATCAACACTCTTAAGTATCAAAAATTGCGAACAACAAATCGCACTTTGATCCAAATATTCATCAATCGCCAATTTGTAAATTTGCAAAAAAGATTTGTGATCACCACTTTTATTTCATGATATTGCGATTTTCAAAGATCAATCTTACTTCTACCCTTCCATTGCAGGTAGGTATACACATTTAATTTAATTCATTTGAAATAAATACTTTACGCTTCACTCTACTTGGATTTGAACTCACATCCCTCGAGTTGCGGAGCGCGCATGCAACCACTAGGCTAATTTGCATTACAGATCGTTGGTGTCAAACATTAATCATTAGATACGTACCATGTTGTGGTGCTTTACCTCTTCGAGAAGTAAATTGCGATAAGAAAGTCTTGATTTAAGAATTTTTTGTTGGTGATTTGCAGTTATTCTCATTGAGTTGCAAATTGCGACAGAAAAACGTAAATTTGTGATTGAGCAATGTAAATTACTAGATATTTATCGCAAATCAATATTTTTAAATGCTGTTAGTGAAATTATTCTTTTGGAGAGTAAATTACGCCAAAAGGTTGTATTTTGCTATGAAAAGTACAAGCTTGAATCATGAATTTTATGTGCAAATCACGAAAACACAAATTTTGCAAATGGCTACGTTTTGAATGTTAAATTACCAGTTTTTGTATCAATTTGGGATCAAAATGCCTTGATTTACGGATAAAACTTGATTCGTAAATTGCGACTGCAAATTTTTCAATTGGTGATTTTTCAATTCTTTCCGTGTAGGTCGAAAGGCATTAGCATTATGTTATTATAGTTTAACTTAGAGCGCCAGACTTGGGCCAGTAAGTTCGTTTTAACTTTTGTAACTTTTATTACTAAACCATGTTGAAATATCATTTTCCAAAAAGTCATAGGGTAAATCAAATTTTTGAAAAAGCATCAATGATTATTTTGATACAAATTAATTTAAACCTTTTATTAATGGTGATTCTAATTTGTTCGCATTAATATTATAGCGTTGGCTCCACTTCGAAGTTCTTTCTTTACTCTTAAAAGCAGCAACTATTTTTCGTTTAACATCTATTGCGACATTGTCGTCAAATAAAGAAAGTTTAGCTAGCTCGTTGTTTAAATACCACATATGCTCACTCATTTTCTTAGAAGCTTGTTGGGAAATAGCAAAATAGGTGTTTTTTACGGCATTATTTTTTTTCATAAACTCTAAATCATTATTAGGTGCCTGAATAGCAGACGTAGAAGTATACCATACTTTGATATAGAACAAAATAATGAAAATACAAATTTGTCGTAAGCTCGTTTTTTCAAAAGAAGTTAAACTGAATTCGTAACCTATACTCCCCTTAAAATAATCTCAAAAATATGATGGTGATTGATTTCTATGTTTTTAGAAAGGTAATAAAACAAAAATTAACTATGTTTAAGAAAATTTTGATGCAACTTTTCTTCAATTTTTCTTGATTTCTTGAGTAAATTTTGTCAAAAAATTTATTAAAACTTCATTAATCGATGGGTTGGATTTCTTGTACGATTTGAGTTTGGCTACATCTCTTCTTTATAAAAAGCTCTCAGGTTGTCAGGGGTAAGGGAAAGACCGCCCTCTTGGAAAAAAAGTGATTTGGTTTTTGTTCTACAACTTGATGAAATTAAATTTTACAACAAAATCATGAAAAAATAACATTAAGACGGTAAAATTATCTAAAAAATGAGAATGAGCTCTGTAGGTTTATTAATCTTGAGGTTATAGCGTGTCAAAGTAACACTTTTGATTTTGTACTATAAATTTACAAGTTGACACCTTTAAACATGATTGCGTCTTAACTAATCAACCTAGTGACTTATAAAATATATACGTGCCTTAAATATCAAACAAAAATTGTAAAAAAACGTATTTTTCAAATTTGTAAAAAAAAATTGCAAAATTTTATTGAAAAAAAAATGTGTGTGCTTTTGTTCCAGTCCCAGACCCACCTCCATCAAACCCAACCTCGCCATACCTACATGCTAAAAACCAAAATCCAAATTTTTTTTTCGTCTATCCTATTATTGTAATGATGGGTTTGATCAAAATCTCGAGGTATTTTTTTTTTTGAATGCGTAACCTTACTTAAAATATGGCGAATACAAATTGAACTTCATTGCAAAATGTCAATGTGATATGAATTACACATAAGAAAAATAAGAATAAGGCTCTAGTACCTACCTATGTACCTGCCCGCCTACCAAAAATATGGGGATATTTGCCTAAGCCCACCCCCTAATTTTGCAAACAAAATTTAATTGAAATACCTACCAACATTGTACATAGATAGGTACCTACTCAAAATCTATATGGATGATTCTACAAATGATGGAATTTTTGACGGCTCCGTTGATATTTTAATAACTGTTCAAGTATTCTCTCTAATTTTTTTCATAACTATGAATCTAATTGATGTCTACATGACCAGACAAAATTATTAAGATCAGATATATTTTCAGTACTCAAAAAATTCTTCACAGGGTCTTATTCTCAGTCCCCTGACGTGTCCCCTGCTCGTTTTCGTTGGGAACAATACTTAGAGTTCTCTAATTTAAGTTCCAAAATCAAAATTAACTTCCATTAGATAATATATAATATATAATATATAATATATAATATATAATATATAATATATAATATATAATATATAATATATAATATATAATATATAATATATAATATATAATATATAATATATAATATATAATATATAATATATAATATATAATATATAATATATAATATATAATATATAATATATAATATATAATATATAATATATAATATATAATATATAATATATAATATATAATATATAATATATAATATATAATATATAATATATAATATATAATATATAATATATAATATATAATATATAATATATAATATATAATATATAATATATAATATATAATATATAATATATAATATATAATATATAATATATAATATATAATATATCATTAGATAATATATCTTTTTATGATAAAATGAACATTTAGTACCATTATATTATATTACAAAGTAAAATCATTGAATTTTGTCTCTCGGATTTCTAATCAGTCCCCTGACCGATTGAAACAGTGGTTTATAATTATGTACAAAGACAATACTATCATGAATGATTTTTTTAGGAGAACGTTGGTCCAGCTGCGGCGCCACATTCGGTCGGGGTTTTTTACATGGAGACTTGGAAACCCAACTAACAATTTCGCTTCTATATTGCTCCATAGATGCTTTTCGTTTTCATTCAATTTATGCTTATAAGCATTGCATAAAATTCCATAGAGTGAAAAAGGCGACCTTTCTTCACTCCTATTGTACCTTTGTGGAGTTTATTGTAACAGTCCTAAGGAAGTTCACATTAAATTAAATAAAAAAAAACTTGTTGCTAGAACCAAGAATCGAACGCGTGTCTCTTTGAACCAATTGTCCTACTCGCTTTTTCTTTTTTTTTATAAATTCATTTTTATTTTTCAATTTTCTTAAAACAATCTTAAAGTTAGACAAAAATTCATAAGAACTAGCCTACTTATCGATATCTTAAAACTAACTTACTGGCCCCAGTCGGGCGCTCTAAGTTAAACTATAATAACATAATGCTAATGCCTTTCGGCCTAAGAACTATCTTAATACTAAATCCAGGTCAGTTTTATTTTTTACCGAGAAGAATTTACAAAAAACTCGGTATCTATGTCTTTATTTTTTGGTTTTATATAAAACTTACAAACTACATAAAACTAAATTAAAGCTAATTAAAACTAATTAAAACTAGTTAAAGCTACTTAAAACTATATACAACTAATTATAAACTAGTTACAACCTACTTATAATCTACTTACAGACTACTTACAAACTAGAACAGCCACAGCAAGCATTTTCCAGTTTTTATATTTTTTTTTTGTATTTTTGTGGATTTTATAATTTTTTTTTTTTTTTTTCTGGTGCCACCCTGATGTCCCTACCTAAAACTAACTACCTAAACCTATGCTAGTCGGCCATGACAGAGAAAAACCAAGGACAACTTTTAAATATCTGAAGGAACTTCATTCTTCATATTTTAACCACTAGAACTGGTTCCCCTGCCTTACCCTATCCCTTGGGTCCCGTTCGGACACAGTCCTACTGAACCGAAGGTGCTCAGCTCCGTCTTGTGCGAGGACGTCTCGACTGTAAAAGAGCCACCGATCTAAAGTTCTACGGCCGACGTGGTAGATTAGCGGAACCAGCGCTCTATTCTGGATCAGCCCTCGACTGTCTAGATAGAGGAATGCATCGGGCTTAGACGCACACTCTCGTAGTATTCGTATTTAGGGTAATAAGCCCCGAAAATTAAGCTGTTAGTCGAGGACATCGCTCCTGCAACGTGAACTCGAATGAGCTTCAGCAAGAAATTATCTACCCTGTTTATGTTGGCCCCGTTGTAGTAGCGTTTGTACTCCGACTCTGGTGTTCTGTGCAATCAAAGGCAGCGTCGAAGACACTGCCTCTCAAACACCCGAATCTTTTCCATTTGAGATGGGGCAACGTTGAACCAAACCGGGCATCCATAGGCAATCATCGGCGGGATAAGGGCCATGTAGCAAATCACCTTCACCCTGCTCTCAAGCCGGCTGCTATAAAACAACCGTTTCGTCAGGGCAAAGGCTCCCTTAGCCCTGGCCAGAGCAGCATTTATATGTCTGTAGAAATACAAATACTGATCCATCCAGATGCCAAGGTACTTCACTACACTTTTACTCGCCAGTGGATGTCAATTTGGCCCTACGATCACCAGCTTGCGCCAGTTCTTTCTCGTATCCCTTGTGGCTCTAAGCAACGGAGTCCTAAACAAGATAGTTTCTGATTTCTGAAAGTTGATTTTTAACTTCCAGTCATCGCAATATCACGCTGCAAACGAATCTTGATGACCTCGACTTTTGGAGCTGTTCTGTATGCAATTAGATCGTTGGCATACGCAATTGCCTGAGTTAGACTACTTATCAGATCGCTGGTGTAAATGCTGACTAGAATCGGCGAGTTGACCACTCCCTGCTGAAGACCATTTTTAATATTAAAGGTTGTGGCAGAAGTTACTTTGCCACTTTTGACAACAAACTTTCTGCCATTGAGCATATCATAAAGCATATATAATAGTGGTCTACTAATGCCAAGTCTGGTCAGCTTTAGATAAAGACCCTCTAACCATACGGTGTCGAAGGCCTTCTCCAAATCAACCAGACAGGCACCCGTACACTGCTTCTTAGATTTGTTCCATTGGACATCAGAAACGAGATAAGACGCGGCGTGAATGGTGTCATGTCCCGCCTTAAAACCGAACTGATTGTCCGGTATGATATTATTGTCCTCTGCCCACTTAGACAGAGCTCTATTGATAACTTTTTCGAATACCTTGCTGATACTCGGAAGAAGACTTATCGACCGGAGATTCGCCGGATTGGAGTCGTCCTTCCCCTTTTTCGGGAGAGGATGCACCACAGCTGTCTTCCACCGCACTGGATAATATGCATTATTCAGAGCGTTGTTAAACAGAGTGGTATAAATGTCTACTGCTTCTTGAGGTAAATGTCGAAGTACAACGTTGGATATGCCATCGACTCCTGCTGATTTCTTTTTCTTTAATGAATGGAAGATGAGGTGTAGCTCCACCTTCGTAATTAACAGGGAACTGGGCCCATTTTGCTCGGCGATTATGGCGTTTGCCAAATGATCTTCATTGAACCCGGTGAAACCAAGGTTCTCTGATCGCCATTGCGTGATGTCATTCCGAAGGTAGAAGTGATGGAGCAACGCTCTGTTTTCCAGGTCATGATTGGGGCGAATGCACGCATTCACCTTGTACACTTGCTGCAAAGCAGCCCCCACAGCCTCCACTTTCTCCTGCGGATCTTCGACAATAAAGAGGTCATCGTCCAAGACGGCGTCCTCTGGATTAATTCCTGCTGTCAGAAGTACGTCTCTGTTGTCTGTCGTTCTCTGAAGCTTGAGACACGGAAGATCGTTCTGATCATTCCTTCTGAATATCTTGTTAATTTGGGGAAACATGCTCGGGTCACTAGAGTTAACGGCCCGAATTTTGTTATCCCAATACAAATTAATTGACAACCGATAGTTTTCTTTAATTAGTTGGTTGATGTTCTTGATCGACGACTTCAGTGTCCTAATCTCCAGATTGTGTGGGTCAGTAAACCGTCGGTACAAGAGTTTTAGTCTTGTCAGCAGTCCACTTTTTTGTCGGTGAAATGCGTCAATGGTCGCGTTCCGGTACATGTCGGTTGCGTCCCGTTGTTTGTGTTTTGGTATTGTTCTATTCATTGTTCGTTTGATTGTCTCGTCCATTTGTTCTATGTATTGGTCTATTTCGTTATTTGTCAAATTCCTGTCATTTGATGGGGATATGTTGTTCGAACTGATTTCGCTCGATAAGGCGTTGGTAAAGCGTGGCCAGCGCACCTTACTGTAATTGTAAGTATGCACAGGCACATACTCATCCAACTCCACGAGTTCGTTCGGAAGATGTATTACGGCGGCGAGTCCGCAGTGATCACTGTCGTACTCGATTGTTCGTAAACAGTTTCTTGGTATTTGACTAGCAGTGTCAGTAATTGTCAGTCTTGCGTCTATTAGCAATAGATCCAGATAGGCACCGCTTCGATGGCCGATCTATAGCCAGCAGGTCGACACCATATTCAGTATTGCATCGACTCATCCAATTGAAAAGATGAATACCTCTTTGATTCTGAATTTGATTTCCCCAAGCTTGGTGTTTGGCATTCAAATCACCGGCCATGAGAAAGTAATTTTCTTCCAAGCTCAAGCGTAGACATTCTAGAAGTTTTTCAAGCTCTGTCATAAAATCAGTTGACTGAGGTGATGCCGGTGCATAAGCTGCGATCACATACATTCGCTTCCTCTGTTGGAGAGGAATGCCTACGATGCACGCCTCTAACAGCCGAAATCTGCGCAGATCACTATTATATATAACTTTATGATTAATGCCTTTTCATATAAAGATTGCGACGCCCCCCCCCTGTGTGGAGTTGGGTCGATCTCTTCTAACGATATTGTAATTGTTGTTAGTGAACTTATAATTCTGGTTCAGCTTAGTTTCGCTGGCCATAAACACATCTGGACTTTGGTCTTTCAACAATTGGAAAAGATTAGCTCTACGTTTGGTCCTTATCAGTGAATTTACATTCACAGCATCCTAAGAGGCCTCTCCGACAGCGCGCCTTTAACCTCTAATTTGCGTTAGGCTAGGCATAACAGAGTAGAGGTAGTCTACCCTAGTCGCCTGCTCCTTTATCTGATTGTGAAGTAATGTCAACTGGCCTTGAATTGCCAGCAACATGCTTCTTATTTCGGCCTGAGCGTCCGGCGCCTTTGGCACTAGGGCCGGTTGGGCTGCCTTAGCTGCAGGCTGTACCGTTTTTCCCCTTCCTGCCGCCATTTGGGCGTAGGAAATTTGGGGATTAACGGGCGTTGCTGTAGGAGCACGCGTTGATGGGCGTATCTCTACCGCTGTCTGCTTAGCCGCTTTGTTATTTCTTATTTGCTGAAAAGCTGAGCAACCCCGATAACTAGCAGGTCCGCAAAGTGCACATTTAAGCTGGGTCATGTCTTCGACCCGTTCCTCGCCGAGTTTACACTCCCCCTTGATGTGGTCCTCACCACACTCAACGCAGCGTGACTGCATTTCGCAGTTTGCTGCAGCGTGGCCAAACCTTTGGCAGCGCATGCATTGAAGCATGTCGCCGCGTCTCTTTAGTTTATCCCAAGTTACAACCTGGTAGTTGAGAACGGAGATACTTCTCAACCTATCCAGTTTGCTGCTGGGCGATAACTGGACTAGGTCCTTATCAGTGGACCGCTTCTCCCGTCTGGCTCTGACTGTAGCGAACGGCATGACCCCGATAAAGTCGAGATCGTCGCTCGCTTTTTGATGGAGCTTATTTAAGAGCACCTGCGGTTCCGTGCAGGAGTCTATGCCCTTCAAGAGGACCGTTTGGTATTTATCCACTTTGGGGGTAAAACTGAAGAACTCAGTCGTAGATTTCTTTAATAATTCTTTTATTATTTTATGCTGCTCCACTGTGGAGCAGTGGATAGCATGTCTATCTTTACTTAATCTTTTAATAAAAAAGTTTTGGCCTATGGCCGACTTACACAGGTCTATGATTTCCTGTAGCTCCATTTTATAGGTGTTTATTAGTGGCACATTTTCTTTTTTTTATTTTGGGGCGGCTGTGGCTGCTGCTGGTGTTCTCATCGCTGCTGCTCGTTCCACTTCTGCTGGCTCCGCTCCTGTGGTTGTTGTTTCTGCTGCTGCTGTGTTGTTTTCTGATTTGGCCTGTGCTCCTTTGGTTGTAGCTGTGTTTGTTCCGTTGGCAGCTGTTGTTGTTGCTGCTTTTTTTTGTTCTGCTGTGGCAATTTCATTGCTTGTCCTTGCAGATTTTTCTCTGTTTCATCTGCTCGCGCTCCTGCCTTTATCTTTCGCGCCGAGCTTTTTGTATTTTTTTTAGAGCTTTTATCAGAGGGGTCACGATGGCATTGAGTCGTTCCATCTCCCCCCTAATGGCATCAATTTTTTGGCTGATGGCCTGCTCGTCCAATTGCCCCTCACATTCTTCTTCGGAGGACGCCTCTGGTGAAGTAATATCAACAATCAGGTTGCTGTTACTGTCCCCTGTTGTGTATAATCCCTCGCCACCCTCTGACAAATACTCGATGTCATCGTCGGATGGCGAGGTATCAAGTTGTTCTTGTATTTTGGCTGCTGCTGTAGTTTTGGCTGTGCGCGCCGTCTCCTTCACCCCAGCTGGCAGCTGGGCTGAGGGGGTCGAGGAGCGGCGCTTAACGAGGTTTGGCGCACAGCTAATCCTCTTGCTTCTCTTATTTTTCACATCGGCTGTTGGTGCCGTTGGTGCGTTTGCCGTTGATGCTACGGCGCTATACGATGGTATGGCTGGTGGTGTCATCGCTGGCTTGGTTGTTGTTGTTGCTGCTACGGCACTTGCTGTAGCTTTTTCTGGTGGTACCATAGCTGGCTTTATTGTTGTTGCTGGGACACCTTTCAATGTCCCCGCCGTGTTGTGTCGATGCCATTTGCTGCTTTTTCCACTCGATGAAGTTTTCGACTTCTCGATTATGGAAAAAAGCAGGTAAATAATGTTTGCCCGACTGGGACTCGAACCCGTGATCGTCAGGTTGTGGGTCTGTCACCTCTTCCTCTGTGCTATTAACACTATTGGTAATCACTTGGTTTAAATTGAACTTGACTACGTCACTCCGAGATAATTACTTTTAATAAACTGGGAGGCCGAACACGTCTACACACTTCCGCAGTACGAGATCGACTGAGTGTCCTACTCGCTAACCACTCCACCAATCTCTGATACACAGTTTAATACATTAAATTGGAATCACTTTTATTTAGAATTGGCTCGTATGAGACAAGAAGCTTTAATATGAAAAAACTTTCTTCAAGAAAAATATACAATAATAGATTAGTATGGCTATAACAAACACATATTTTTCATTAAATAAATAGAGATACAATAGATTAATAAATTAATAAATTCCAACCTTAAACCTGAAAATAAGCTGCTGCGTCGTCGTCGTCGCTTCATAGTAACGAGGACAAAAGTAATTTGCCGAAATGTTGCTGTTGGATGTAGGCAATGTGAAAAAGAAACGTATGATGGTATAAATAAAGCTATATATTTTCTTATATTCAGGGTAGGTTTTGTTTTTCTGATTGACTTTAAACATAAAAGGCATATATCTTTTGGTAGGTACTTATATTGAAATTTTCTTTTCTTGCATAATTTTGGTGTTAGGCATATCTTTTGGTGGGCTTATTTGATTTTTTTTATTGTAATATTTTTTGCGATGGTGGATAGTTTGGAAAATACGAATGGTACCAATTTGAATCAAGGTTTTTTTTGCAATTATTAATTTAGTTGGTAGATGTTGAGGGGCATATGTTCATCTTTTGGTAGATATTTAGGTACCTGTTGGTCTTCAAGTTTTTTTTATTAGGTAGATAATTGTTTTTTTATATCTTAAATACCCATTACTTACTACCCCCAAAATTTGATACCACTCAGAAGCTTGCTAGGTAGGTTATATTTTAAAATTGATTTTTGATGTGTTTTTTTTTCTTTAATTTAATATTTTGGAATGTGTACAGTGATCGTTAACTAAAATTGTCTGCCAGTGTTTAATTTGGTGATTCGCACACTTCTTGTAATTATGGCTTTCCAACCACATATAAAATGTATCCAAATCGAACCACAAAATTAATTTAAAGCTCATATGGGTGATTCTACAAAAAATGGAATAAAATATTATAATTTCGACATACCACTTTTGGAAGCAAAAAGTCGTAAAACCTTACTATATATGAACTTTAGAACGTCTCTTCACATAGTTGAAAACGGCCAGTCAAAAAAATTTAAAACAACGATTTTATAGCCTTTTTTGAAAACAGTAGGTGTTCAAAATTTCAAAAAAAATTATTATTTTAAAGTCAATTTTTAAGAAAATCATATTCCTCACCTTATTGGGGAGAAATATACCCCCTCCAACACAATTTTTTTCTTGTGTCGACCGAACCTGTGCCCTCCAGTACTTTTATACAATTTATGAAAAACACCCTGTGTAAATTATCTCTAAATTTCTTAACCACTTGAAAATATGAGTAAGTTCATGCGATCGAGTCCTGCTTTCTCTTTTACATGTATTTTAGAAGAAAAGCAGCGTTCTGTGAGCATTTTTGGGGCAACTAGAGAAAAAATCAGTAATTGAATGTCAGGGGACTGAAGCCTCTGAGAGGATTGAGTATTTTCATAGTTTTTGCCACTAAAACATGTTAAAACGAAAAAAATACAAAAAAAATTATATAATTAAGGTTTTACTAAGCCTATATTAAAATGCACATATAAATATTTTCAGTAGACAATCCATGACCTCTCGCACAAATGTCTTCTTAACAAATGAAATAGCAAACGGGCGTAGGATACGAAAATGATTTTATTGTCACCACACCTAATGCTTCACGCTGCTAGATCTGAAACTTGGATAGTTTTTAAAGTTAAGGATATTTATGACTGTTTCAATCGGTCAGGGGAATGATTAGAAATACGAGGGACAAAGTTCAATGATTTTATTTTGTAATATAATATAATGGTGCTTAGTATTCATTTTACCATAAAAAGATATATTATCTAACGTCAATAATTGAAAGTTTATTTTGGTTTTGGAACTTAAATTAGAGAACTCTAAGAATTGTTCCCTTCGAAAACGAGCAGGGGACACGTCAGGAGACTGAGAATAAGACCCTGTGAAGAATTTTTTGAGTACTGAAAATATGTCAGATCTTAATAATTTTGTCTGGCCATGTAGACATCAATTAGATTTATAGTTATGAAAAAAATCAGATAGAATACTTGAACAGTTATTAAAATATCAAAGGAGCCGTCAAAAATTCCATCATTTGTAGAGTCACACATATAGATTTTGAGTAGGTACCTATCTAAGTACAATGTTGGTAGGTATTTCAATTAAATTTTGTATGCAAAATTAGGGGGGTGGGCTTAGGCAAATATCCCCATAGGTATTTTTGGTAGGCGGCTAGGTACATAGGTAGGTACTAGAGCCTTATTCTTATTTTTCTTATGTGTAATTCATATCACATTGACATTATGCAATGAAGTTCAATTTGTATTCGCCATATTTTAAGTAAGGTAACGCATTAAAAAAAAATACTTCGAGATTTTGATCAATTCCATCATAGCAATAATAGGATAGACGAAAAAAAAAATTGGATTTAGGTTTTTAGTGTGGCCTACGACGTCGATGTCGCCTCCGACTACGTCGATGGTAGGTATGGCGAGGTTGGGTTTGATGAAGGTGGGTCTGGGACTGAAACAAAAGCACACATTTTTTTTTTTCATTCAAATTTTTTAAATTCTTTTACAAATTTGAAAAATACGTTTTTTACAATTTTTGTTTGGTATATAAGGCACGTATATATTTTATAAGTCACTAGGTTGCTTAGTTAAGCCGCAATCATGTTTAAAGGTGTCAACTTGTAAATTTATAGTACATAATCAAAAGTGTTACTTTGACACGCTATAACCTCAAGAATAACAAACCTATAGAGTTCGTTAATAACTAGTTTTGTAAGATAATTTGGGGCGACTTTCCTCTACGACATCCTGATTTCGAAGTTGATTTTTTTTAGGGTAAGGTATCTCAATAGAAAATTTTCTAAATCTTAAGGTGAGGAAACCCCCTTAAATGCAATTAAAAAATGTTTAAAATATTGAAAATCGGGTATTTTTTTTTACCGAATTGCACTTTTTATAACAGGAATTTGGAAACTCGGATATCCTCATTGGATAGATTGGATAGATTAGATAGATTGGATAGAGTAGATAGATTAGAGAGGCGACATTTATAAGTATTTTTAATTAATTTTAAAACTTTTTGTTTTGCAAAAAAAAAATGTATGTGAAAATAATACTCCATTTCAATTACAAATCAAAGATATGTCAAATGGTCTGCTTAGTATTGCCAGATACGTATTTTTTTCCCTTGTTTTTATTTTGGGAAAATTTGCGGGAAATTTAAAACTTGCTCATATAAATACAGTGCTAGCACCCAGCTTTAGTGTGTATAAACAGTGAGGTATGTATGGGAGGCATGCAGCCCCCCTCCTTAGTGTCATTATAGGATTTGGGGTGGGGCAAGGTTTGGTGTATTCAAAGTTTCATTTGCATTTAAGAAGCCAAATCTTACATCTGGCAATACTTAGCAAGCAATGACATTTGACATATCATTTCTGTCTTGGTCTTAATTTATTTTCCATGCATTTTGTATGGAAAAAGAGAAAGTTTAAAAATTAATTAAAAATACTTATAAATGTTTCCTCACCCTAAAATTGTGATATTTGGTGTTTTTTAGTGAATATCTATCGAATGAGACCATCCGCGTCCATCCATTCGGATTGTCGTAAGAGAAAGCTGAGCCGATAATTTAACCGTCTAAATGTTATTTTTTCATGATTTTGTTGTAAAATTAAATTTCATCAAGTTGTGGAACAAAAACCAAATCACTTTCTTTTCCAAGAGGGCGGTCTTCCCCTTATCCCAGACAACCTAAGAGCTTGGTTTTATAAAGAAAAGATGTAACCAAACTCAAATCGTACAAAAAACCCAACCCATCGATTAAGGAAGTTTTAATAAATTTTTTGACAAAATTTACTCAAGACATCAAGAAAATTAAAGAAAAGTTGCATCAAAATTTTCTTAAACATAGTTAATTTTTGTTTTATTACCTTTCTAAAAATATAGAAATCAAACTCAGTTGAAATCCAGATTTTTGATAAATTATTGAATGAATACCAAGTTTTTAACTTCCATTTTTTAATCACTCATAACTTCTTTAATGATTTTTTTTTTAGAATTTTAAAATATATGCATAACTTTCTTATATTCTTAACTTCTTCCCGGGAAAAAAAAATTTAGCCTTCTAGCAAAATTCTCGTTTAGAATTTAATTTTTCGACCTTTATAATATACATATAATTATATATATATAATAGACTGTTAAAAGAAAAGTTTTTGCAAACAGGCTCAAAAGTTTTAGTTAAGCAAGAAAGACGTCTGTGAAAAATTCAGCTCTTAATATTCATGTTTAGACATGCCTCATCGCAGGTTTCGGTTTCTATATATGGAAAAAAATATGGGTTACACCATTGTTGCACCCACTGCCTCAATTGTAGAAAATTTTGCATAACTTGTAAACGCTTTAATTTTGGCGGCTTAAATTGAAAATATGAGTTTAACGTGTTTCCGCATCATTATGAAAAGTTCTCCCCATTGTAGAAAAGCCGGTTGGCCACATTGGCTTCGTAGTTCATAATACCCACTTTTAATCTATATATAAAATACATATAAGTACGTAACGTATGTAGCTAATTCAATTGAATAATTTGAAAAGGAAAGACGAAGCAAAAGTTAAACACCCGCAAACTAAAAACCTTATCCTACTGTTTTTTCATAAATGCAAACATACAAACTACATGACCTTGCTTTTTGCTATGATATGAATTCTTAAACAATCGTCGCGCACTACTAAGAACATAAAACCCATGCAATATATATACACGTATAATTCTGTATCCATTTCCATTTCCATCTTCAAGTCAATACACATACGTATGGTCATCCACAAAAATTCTCTCTCTACCCAAATGTTCATAAAAAAAAATTAAAACGGTGGTTCACGTCTTATTTTATTTGTTTTGCATCCCTTTTTTTTCTCAAGCAAAATTGTTTTATATTTGTTCTTTATCTTTGTTCAACATTATACTAAACATTGGTCAGAATAAGACGTTCATCTTCGTGTTACTCAGCATAGAGTACCTATATTATCTAGAGAACCGACTTTAGGGCTTTTTCTCTTTCACCCTACTTGCTGCCTTGATTGAAATTCCTCCACTAGGCTGAGCATGTAGTGACTGCCCAATGCATTTTAAATGGAACCGCACCAATACAATGATATTTTTATGGATTTTGGCACAGTTTTGCTCAAATAAATTGGATAGGTCGTTAAGATATTCAAAAAATTAATCCGTTGAATTCAAAAACTGAAAAAGAAAATAGTATAGAAGACAAATATTTTTTTCTAAGACTTTATGAACGAAAACTATATTAAATATTGCTTTTTATAGGTATTGGCACACAAATATAGAAATATTTATGATTATTTTTGTTAAAAGCAAAGAAAATTTAACTTAAAAGTGGATGCACACCCTTGAAGTTCTATGCGTACGTGCCCTTATCTTGTGCCTCAAGAGAAAACCCACTGAGCAAAAAATGGTTGACATTTTTGACATTTGTTTTAAGTTTCGGTGTATGACAAGTGACAATATTGACAGATGAAATTTGTTTATTAATAATTTTTGGGAAATTAAATTTTGAAAACAAAAAATCTTCCAAACAAAAGTACCAGGTACTAACGTTTGATTGGATTTTATTGACTCAGGTGAATGTTATATTTTTCAATATTACTTTTTACCTTGACTGTTTGTAGATGATATCATCGAAGATAATCAAAAGCGAACCCACGTGCAAGGAGATCAAACAGGAACCCAACATTCACCCAATGCACCCTAAGGAACCTCTAATCCAATCGATTAGAGGCTATCCGAGCATGTACCAGCGACAGCAGCTTAGTATGCCTCATCAATATTCACCGCATCTCGCTCAGAACTAGGAGCCTAGAAGGCAGAAGATGAAAAGTATTTTAATCGCAGCCAACATATGTATTCTAATTGAAATTTACTCTTTTCAGATATTACATCTTCTCGAGCATAGACGCAACAATTTTCTGTAGCAAATACACTCTGGGTCAAATCAACAGACTCTCGGCTCACAAATGAAGACCGAAGATCTATCATTGTCGGCATAACAACAACAATAGATTAGTCACCAGCAATCGCAGCAAATGCAGACTGAGCAGCAGGCACAACAACAAGCTAAGCAACAAGCAAAACAACAAGCTGAACAGCAAGCCCAACAACAGGCCCAACAACAAGCTCAGCAACAGAAGCAACAACAATAGCAACAGTAACAATATCAACAGCAATAGCAGCAACAACAAAAGCAGCAGTGTGGCTGGTATAGCTGCCACATTGGCAGTGGGAATCCAGACGATAGTCGAAGTCCACCACCTCAAAGACATGTGCATACACACCCTATGGAATCAAGTGAAGATAAGTTAGTAGAATAACACAAACCAAATCCAATCAATATCATTGATTGTTTTCAGAAGAGAAGAAAAAAGTTATTTAACAAATGTTCGGTAAAGTTTCTTGTAGTTTTTTCACTTTGAAAAATAATATTTGTTAAATTATTTTACAAAACCAATCAAACATTTTTATCGTAGCCAACATATTCTAATTGAAACTTTTTCTTTTCAGAAATTACATCTTCTCAGAGCAGAGGCGCAATAATTTTCTGCAGCAAGTAAGTCTGGCTCACATCAACAGCCTCCTGGCTCACAAATAAAGCCCGAGGATCTACCAATGTCGACACAACAACAACAACAGTTTAGTCACCAGCAATCGCAGCAAATGCGAGCTCAACAGGAAACGCACCAACAAGCTCAATAGGAAGCCCAACAACAACAACTACAGAAGCCCAGAATAGAAACTCAGGGGCAACCTCACCTTACATTAGTCTGAGTCTTTTTGGTTTTGATGCCAGTCACCCAAATATCGAAACGTGTTGATGTCTACGCCCTACATTACATCACCATAGCACCTGCCAATGGCACGTTATAATGCTCCCGAAGATATCTCCCGGAATCCAAGTACTAAGGCACTCGATGCATTACATCATGCCGCCAGCTAGTATTACACAACGCATACAATTCAAGAGTTAAGCGAGCGTGCTCTTAACAGTCCAACTAGTGGCAACGTCAAAGCGATCTAGTCCGAATGTGTCGCAACAAGGTGGTGGCGGTGGTGTTGGAGTAGGGGAGGCCCGGCAATAATCCCGTGAAAGGGGGCCCCAATTCAAGACTTGGGCTTCCGTCGGGTCCATTAAACCTACAACCACCCTCAAACTCAATGCATCCAGGCCTGAGTGGTGGTGGTGGCCTGGGACCTGTGATAACAACAAATCAATGGTGGTTGATCCGCTTTTGGGCAAACAAAAGCAGCAGGGATCTGGCGATGTGGCTGGTATACCTGGTAGGGGCAGTGATAATCTAGCCGATAGTCGAAGTCCGCCCAAAGACATGCGCACACACACCATGATACGCACGTTGGACTTGAATATCCTAAGTTTTTGGCACCCTATGGAAGAGCTTTAGCCTTAAATTGCTTCAATTTCAAACATAAACGTGCTCGATCCCAACGAAAAATAAAAAGAATATATTAGTCATGTACGTGTGTTTCATTTTTAATTTATATGTTTGTTTTCAATTAATCAGTGATTTGATATCTGCGTTTTAACGTCCACTTTGTATCGAGCTAGAGTCTTAATGTGTGAAAAAATTTTCTTCAAATTCAGAGCATGATTTTTTAAAGAACATATTCATACCTAAATATTCCAAAATTTGAAAAAGGGGGTCTACCCGTTTAAGCTTTAGCCCGATGTAAAGTAGACGTAAAGATGAAAATTATTGTATGAAGTTATTAAGGGTATTCATACAACAGCGTAAACTCGTCGTAAATGTTGTAAAGTTTTAAACTTCGTAATTTCTGTCACAATTTGTATGGAAAATTTGACAGATTTACGAAGTTTACAACTTTACTACGTTTACGATGACTTTACGCTATTGTATGAATACCCCTATTATGTTTCTACGAAATACCACTGATATGTAGAAAATAGTTTAAATCACTTTTTATGAAATTATTATTTTTGGGTATCTCACTTTGAGGATTAATGTTGATGATAGGTTGATCTTTGTAAGTAAAGTACAGCAATTCCTTTAGCGTTACCCAGGATGTACCACAAGAAGGTAAAATTGAATTCCCGGGGCCAGACATAGTTTCTATATGAAGTTTCTTTTATAATCTGTGCGTTCAAGGATCCAAAAATCTGAATTTTTGGGGCTTCTGATTGGTCAGATGTCAAAAAAAATCTGAAAATTCATATGACTTTTCGTTACGTTTGCTTACGTTTTTCAGATAAAAATTTTCATCTGAAAATTCAGATGACAGCTCAAAACAAGACAAAAAAACAAGAATCTGCACATAGAAGCTGAACTTAATAGTAGATGCAGCTATTATGTGTTCTGTTGTCGGTTTGGTACGGCTTGTTGTTTTTTTTTATGTTTTATATTCTTGTAAGTGAATAAAATAGAAATAAAGATTGAAAAGTTGTTTTTTCCATGACATGTCGGCTTTAGTTTTTCTTTAACAAAAAGTGAAAGTTTTCCCATTTTTATTCATAATAATTACATAATATAATAATGGTGGAAAAACTCGATAAAGACGTGCATTTGGGAGTAATTACTTTTAAGATTTGTTGGTTGCGAGTAAAAAGTATGGCTTCAAGTATTTTCAAAAGTATTATAATCTAAATAAAAACAACGAACAACATTCAATTACATTTAACTTCATCCCCAGAGTCACTTATTTTTGATTAAAATTTAATCTTAATTTTTTATTTCCGACAAAAACAATTCTTCCTTTTATTCACTTCAAGTAAAATCAGCTAGTAAACAGAAGATTTTGGAAGAAAAAAAATATATGACATTTGGCTGAAAATTCAGATTTTTTGTGCGTTTAACGATGAACGCACCCAATACAAATTCTAGATATGTATATACTGCTGAAATAAATCAGCCAAGTAGGAGACTTATCATTAAGGATTGGACTTGTTGAATTGAAGATTTGCTTGCAAACAATTTCTAACAGAACTATATTGCCAGAAAAGACACGAGACAAAACATTTTATTTAATTTTTTTTAAGGTCCTCAGTTTTGGAAATTTGCTGCAATATTTTTAAAAGATTTTTTTTTTGCCCTTAAAAAGTACTAAAAAACGACAAACGATTTTTGATTGCATGACTTGAAATGGTATGCAGATTTTTATGATCATTCAAAGTAACGAAAACTCTTTTCCAATTAATTTTAATTTTATGAGTATTCTATTTCTTTGTCCATAGCTGTGTATGCTGTGACTCGGAGGGGTAAGTGCAATCAACCCAGGGGAGCTGCTGGCTTCACCACTCAGGTCATCGTGCTGAACCACGATACACATATTGAAGGTAATATCATTAGCGTTTTCATATTTGTTCAGTTCTGCGCATATCTCAAAATCAGTGGAAAATGGTGGATCCCGTGTTATTTGACTGAAAATTATTGTATGTTATGTGTGTGTTGGTGTCCTACTTGATAAGAAAATAAAATTGTTTCGAGATATTTAATGTTTATAATTATTATTTTATTACTTTGACAATAAGAAAATTGGTTTTTAGTTATCCAAATAATTTCTTTGGTGTTTGTTGTTGTTGTAATACGGCAAAAATATCACGAGAACGGCCATCTTTAATTCCTTCTGACAGTTCTCATTTTAGACAACCTGCGCAATATAATACCTTCTATTTGTGTATTGTGGTGCTGAACCACCCGCCTGTGGACGAACAGTTACACTTCAGTTTTGGATTGCTACACTGCTCACATTGCTTGCAAGTAGCAAAAATCAAAGAGAAGCTTGATCTTCGTTTTGGAAAAACCAAATGACATATTTTTATCTGCGCTAAAATGACGAATTAATTAATCTTCTTTAAGTAGTAATAGTAATTATATAATATATATTCTTTATTTAAACGGATCGATGCGGAATGTCCTCCTAACATTGTAGCCTATGTGAACAGCATTTAACATAATTAAAGACATTTTTTAGCTGCTAAACCAGTAGCTTAAAAAAACGATTTTTTTTTTTAAAGTTGGGAAATTTAAGTTCATTTTAAATCGAAGAAAATATGTAGAGAAGTTGCCTATTTTTATCTTTAAGTTCTATTCGCTGGACTTAGGAGTTAATTGAAGAAAGTCAATTTCCGTGTAACGCATTACTTCCGGTTAAAAGATAAAAATAGTTAGAATCATTAATAACAGTTTAAAGAATAATTTACTTATTTTTTTTAATCGAAATCTTTAGAGCCCGTTTTTGAAATAAATTAACTTCTAAAATAGTTGTATGGCAAGAGTACCGTTATTTGTAAGCTAAACATTTTAAAAATTTACAATTTATTTATTTGCCCTCTCAAAATTTGAAGATAATCGCTTTCGTGGTTTGAGCTACACATTGAAGTACAGATACACAGACCTTTGTATATATAAATCATAGTACTATCATGGAGGATTTTTTTTTAGGATTACATACTGCCAGCGGAGGCGCCACATTCTAACGCAAATATTGTGGTGGAGACATGTGTGGAGACAACAATTAAAGAATAAAAGATAAGTAGTTAGAGCAAGAGGTTTAATTATTTCCATTCTGGTAAGAAATAAAAGGAGTAAGTGAGATAAGCAAACCAGCTGATTTTGAAATGACATAAACTAGAAAAAGGTGAAGGAAATGAGAAAATTTTTCTCGTATCCTCTTTGAATTTAACTTTAATTGTTTGTTTTTATTTTTGAAATATATTTCGTATGTAGCCAGAGTAGCAAAAAAAAAACTTAACAAGGGGATAAAAGAGACACCTGAGTGAGCTGCTTGCGTCGTCGCCTCGTCGGTGTCGTAGGTAGTAACAACCAGCAGAAAAACCTTTCAGCACAGATTTTGTTGTAGACGATGTGAATGAGAAACGTAGGTATGACTATAGGTATGTGTGTTTTCTCTTAATTATTATTATTGAGGGTAGTTTTTGTTTTGTGGCTGATTTAAAATTTTCGAGGAAATCTATTCATAGTTATTTAGATACCAATAAATTTGATTGTATTATTTCGATGGCAGGATACCGATAACTTTTAGTGGGTATTTTAATAATTTTGATTGTAATTTGTATTTTGCGAGGGTATGTATAGATAGGTATTTATTTTGGTAGTGGACTAGTTTCTATTTCAATTAGGTATAAATAATTTTTGTATTATTAGTTGGTCGAAGACATGTTTTTTAGTAGGAATTTAAATAAAATATGTGGGTTAGGTATTCTTATGCAAAATTTAGAGTTAGGCTTAGGTAAAGATACCTATTAAGATATTTTTGTTGAATATGGGGGTGGGTTTTTGGATAGGCACCTAGGTACATAAATATTTCTTTTAGTTTAGTTTAGTTTATTAATTTGTATAATTGATACTAACACATTAAGATAAATCTTATAAAATAGTGAAAGTTTATGAATAAACAACAACTAAAATATAAGTAAGGAATATAATAATTTATACTTTATACAAAAAATTAAATTGAAAAGGCAATTTTAATTATATGTATGTATGTATGTACAAAAAAACTGCAGATAGAAAAGATAAATTTATGATATTCAACTTTGAATGCTTTAAATTTCTAAAGAAGTGATAAAGAAGGAAAATAAAAGAGAAAGAAGAAAAAAAATAGAATAAAAGAGGTAAAGTGTCTGTAAAGAATAAGTTAGTCGTTTTGATTAGAAAAGAAGTCATGCAGACGTTTTTGAAATTGTTGTATGTTACTCAGCGCTCGCAAGCTAGTTGGAAGTGAGTTCCACAGGCGACAGGCAGCTATGAAAAATTGTCTTTTTGAAGTTAGACATGAAAAACGAGGGAGAATCAAACATGTTGATCGGCTTGATACTGAAAACCGGAGTTCCTCGTAAAGATATTTTGGTTGACGTGTACTTATGATTTTAAAAAGTAATAGCAGTGTTCGAAATTTGACAAAATTATCAAAAGACATTTTTAAGAGACTCCGCCTCAAATGGGAAACATGGTCATACCTTCTCAATCCATAAAAATATCTAATGGTACTATTGAAGGCTACTTTAAGTTTGTTTTTGCTGGAGACATCGCAGTTATGATAGATTTCACATCCGTAGGTAAGAATTGGTATAACTAGAGTCTTCGCGAGCAGAATTCTTATATTGATCGGCGTGAAATTCTGAGCAGTCCATAATGTTCTAAGAGTTCCGTAGGTTTTACCAACTATTGAGTTTATATGGTCATTCCATGTTAGGGTCCTATTAAAAACCACACCAAGATTCCTTGAAGTATTTACATACTCTAATACAGTACCATTGAGCATAAGTGGTGGAAAGTATGACAGATCCAGTACTTTTTTTTTGAAATAATTAAGCACTTACATTTATTCGGGTTAAGAGCCAAATAATTACTAGATGCCGAGTTAGAAATCTGCTCGAGATCCTGATTGATGTTGACGATACAGTTTTCGATTAATCCCAAAGGACAGCTTCTATACATTTGGATGTCATCGGCATAAAAGTGCTTTGATGCATCGGGAATAATAAAAGCGATTTCGTTTATATACAGCGAGAAAAGAAGAGGAGATAAAATGGAGCCCTGAGGAACACCTTGAAGTATCGGAAGAAACTCAGAAAGACTATTATCTAAACACACGGCCTGCTTTCTATTACTTAGGTACGACAATAGTAATTTTATTGCTTTTGAAGATATGTTGAATCTCTGCCGCAGCTTATTCATGAGCACGGTATGATTTACCATGTCAAAAGCCTTGGAAAAATCTAAAAGAACCAAAAATGTTACGTTATCATTATCAAGCTCAGCCCTTATATCTTCAATAACTTTAATAAGTGCAGTGGTGCAGCTGTGTTGAGCACGGAAGCCTGATTGGATTGGTACTAAATATTTGTTACGGTTTATAAAGTCATTAAATTGTTTTTGCATGATACGCTCGCATACTTTTGACAAAAATGGAAGAATGGAGATTGGTCTAAATTCGTCACAAAAAGAGTTTTTAGGAATTGGAATAATTTTAGCTAATTTCCATTTCTGTGGGAAAAATTCTGTTGTGAGAATAGTATTAAATATAAGTGTAAGGTACGGTAGTAGCATTGGCAATATAGCTTTTAAAAATATCGGGTTAACGTCGTCAACCCCTACAGCACTGGACTTTATTGAGAGAAAGCTTTCAACGACTTCAATATTGCTTACACCAGAAAAACTAAATGAGGAGTCCCTTAACGACACGGATGAAAGAGTAAAAAGTTCATATTTTCTTGAAGTGGCATTGTTTGGAGTAGTTAAAAACACACGGTTAAGTTCATCTATATCGATTTTGTTTTTAAACACTGGTCGTTGCTTCCCAATTCCAAGTTTACGGAGACTCTCCCATAGCTTTTTACCATCAGAATTTATATTTAGTTGCTTGGAATAGTGTTGTTCTTTGGCAGCTCTTACTTCAAGAACAACTTTATTTCGCAGAGACTTATATTTTCTATAAAGTTCTTCCACCCGAAAAAGTATCCACCTTCTGTAAGCTTGATCCCGTTGGTTCATCATTTCTTTGATTCTATTGCTAAACCAGGGCTTTGACTTGTAATTATTTTTCTTGATTTTCAAAGGCACGTGAGAGTTAAACAATAAATTTAGGTTTTCATTAAGGAACTCCACTTGATCATCGGGTGAAGGCAAAAGAAAGATGTTGTCCCAAAGAATCGAGCGGATATGTTCTTCAAGTGCTGGTTTATCAACGTTCTCAAAATCCCTAAATTTAATGATTACATTTTCGGATCTCTTTTTAGTACTGAAGTCGTAAGTCAGAAAAATCAGGTCATGCTTAGAGAAAACTGGAGCGGAGAGTTGATTATAAAAAAGTACCCGATCTTTCTCACTTACCAAGAAAAGGTCCAACAATGTACTTGAAGTCATAGTAAAATGCGTAGGTACAGATAAATTTACAGAATGCAGATCAAAAGAACTCATATTTTCGCTTACGCTGTTATCAATTAGTAAGTTGCTATTGAAGTCCCCACATATGATTACATTTGATGAACTAATAGTAATTTGTTGCATGAGATTGTAAAGGGTGATTTTTTAGCTGGTTTGGTTTTGGCAACACTGGTTTTGACAGCTGACGTGTGTTTAGTACCTTGTGTCACTGTCAAACAGCTTCAGTTTGGTTTGCAATTTAACCATGGATCGTCTTACAAATGAACAACGCTTGCAAATTATTGAATTTTACTATCAAAATTCGTGCTCGGTTCGAAATGTTCATCGCGCGCTGCTTCCATTTTATGGTCGGCATTCTCGACCTTCTGAGCAGTCTATTCGGAAGATTGTGACCAAATTTCGCACCAAATTTACTTTGTTGGACATTAAACCACCAACACGTTTACGTACTGTGCGTAGTGAAGAAAATATTGCGGCCGTATCAGCTAGTGTGACAGAAGACCGCGAAATGTCGATTCGGCGCCGTTCCCAGCACAGCACTACGTGGAAAATTTTGGGGAAGGATTTGGGCGTAAAGCCTTTTAAGATACAGCTGGTGCAAGAACTAAAGCCAGCCGACCTACCACAACGCCGAATTTTTGGTGAATGGGCCTTTGGAAAGCTGGCCGAGGATCCGCTTTTTTATCGAAAAATTGTGTTCAGCGATGAGGCTCATTTTTGGTTGAATGGGTACGTAAATAAGCATAATTGCCGCATTTGGAGTGAAGATCAGCCAGAAGCATTGCAACAGCTACCAATGCATCCCGAAAAAGCCACTGTTTGGTGCGGTTTATGGGCCGGCGGCATTATTGGGCCATATTTCTTCAAAGATGATGCGAATCGCAGCGTTACTGTCAATGGTGAATGCTACCGAGCGATGATAACAAACTTTTTTTTGCCCGAAATGGAAGTTCTTGACTTGCATGATATGTGGTTTCAACAAGACGGTGCCACATGCCACACAGCACGCGAAACAATGGCGCAATTGCGAGGCGAGTTTGGTGAACAGTTAATTTCACGTTTCGGGCCGGTCAATTGGCCGCCTAGATCGTGCGATTTGACACCATTAGATTATTTTTTGTGGGGGGAAGTCAAGGCTAATGTCTATAGGGACAAGCCCGCTTCGATTGACGCACTGGAAGCCAACATCCATGCATTCATTCGTGAGATACCGGCCGATATGTGTGAAAGAGTATGCCAAAATTGGACTCAGCGGATGGGCTACCTGAGACGCAGCCGCGGTCAACATTTGCATGAAATTATCTTTAAACATTAAATTGCAAGGTTCAAACTATCGATCCAAATAAATATTTCATTCATTTTTTCGAATTTTTTGTGTTTTTTTTTTTTAAGTTCTAAACCTCTTAAAAAATCACCCGTTATATCGGTTCTAAATCTACATTTCTATATGGCCTATACACAGTTCCTAAAAGAAAATTACTAACCTCACCTATTATATTTATAAAAATGTACTCACAAGAAGAATCCGACGGCGAAACAATTTTTTTTTTACAAGCAAGGTTCTCCTTGACATAGATCGCAACACCATCCCCCCCGGTCTAATCTATCGGAACGAAAAAGATTAAATCCTTTGAGGGAATATGCTGCGTCTCTTATGTCTACCGAAAACCATGTTTCTGAAATACAAATCGCGCCAATTCCAGAATTTTCAAACAAATATCTAAACTCGTCGATTTTCAGCATCAAACTTTGAGCATTTATATGAATAACCCGAAACCCTTCCACGCGATGGCTTAAAATTCTAACCATTGATCTTAGTATACCGTCATTGTTGCTGCCAATGGAACCCACATTCAACTCACTCAACTCTGTAGCGAGTAATTATACAACGAGACACTAGCAACATACTCAAAGTATTAAATACATCAAAACAACTACTTTTACAATAGTTATTACAGACAAATAGCCATAAATAATTAATATGAAAGCAATAGAATAAAAGGAAAAAGAAAATGAAAAAAAGAATAGATACGAGTAGATTAGTAAAAGATAAGTGAAAATAATAAAATAATAAGATACATAAAGTACTTTGGTTAATCATGTTGATGGGCTGTTGTTTTCTCTTCCTTCTTCGTTTATCGTAGCGGCAGCGATGGCATTCAACATTGCATCGTTGTGTATGAGGATTGATTCCCCATCTGCACTCTCCTTGACGAAAACAGAACCAGATCGTGTGTATGCATTGAAAAGAGCTCCACTTCTCTTGAGACGCATTGCTTGATGGAGAAGAGATCGATTTTGTGATGTCAAGCTGCCGTGTAGGTAGATGTTGTGGTTATCTTCCCTTGCGTCTTGATACCAATGTTTTCCAATTGCAGTAGTCTCTTGTTCGTTTTATGAAAAAGAGCAATAGATTTTAAAACGGAATTTCTTCCGTGTGGGGATCCAAATTTCAATATTATAGGTGCGGGGAGTTCATTTCTGTTGTTATTGTTTTTCCTCTTTGATCGAAAAGCAGCTTTCAGTGTGGGAGGTGCGCAGTCGATGGTGTGGCAAATTTTCTTGGCAATTGAAATTATGTCTTCATTTTCTAGTTCGGGTATGCCAAATAGAACAGCATCGGCTGCAACTTCCTTGCGTTCAGATGTGTCGCATCTTTTCTGTAGATCAGCAACTTCTCTTAAAAGGTGTGAAGTGTCAAAATGATGGGATTCAATTTTTGCAACCTTCTCTTTGAGTAACTGAATCGATTGTTCGGCTTCTTTGACGTGAGAAAAAAGACTTTTTTCTATTTGCTCGAATCGTAAGATAAACTCGATTCGGAGATCATTTATTTGTTTTGAAATTCGTGAAACGATATCTTCAGTCAAGTTTTTCAGCATAGAGTATAATATAGAGTATCTAGAGAACCGACTCGTACCCCTCCTGCCTAAAACACCCGCAAATTTTATTTGAGCACACCAAGAGAAAACTCTCTCAAATTCCGTGTCTATCCTAAAAGAAACGTTGATACATTTCTGAATTCTTATTCGAATGGAGCTGAAAATGGCGTTTACTAATTTGAATTCGATCCAGTGGATCAAAAGTTGACTCTTGGTTTTAGTGTAGGTAGGTACATTAAAGTGGAAATGTTAAAAACTGATATATGTCCTTGGGTGTAACTCCCAAAGTATCTATCCTAAAAGAAACGTTGATACATTTCTGAATTCTTATTCGAATGGAGCTGAAAATGGCGTTTACCAATTTGAATTCGATCCAGTGGATCAAAAGTTGACTCTTGGTTTTAGTGTAGGTAGGTACATTAAAGTGGAAATGTTAAAAATTGATATATGTCCTTGGGTGTAACTCCCAAAGTATCTAGAATGTTTCCGGACGACCAAACGAAAACGCTATTAGTTTGTACACTTACACTCGATTTGGAATTAATTTTGAAAACGGTTCAAAGTAAAACAATTACATTTTTATTGAGTTCCGACTGGCCCGTAATAGCAGCGGATTATTAAATTACCAACCAGGTGTTATATTCCCGCTCATTTGGCAAGAGAAGCCAAGACAAACCAGCGTAAACATAGAACCTGCCACTTTCAAAAGAACCACTTGTTTGTTCATATACTTTGTATACATTAATGATAATCAATACAATTAATAAATTAATAATATTTTCACAAAACTTACTGGATTTTGAATAGTTTATAAGTTATTTTCTTTTTATGAGCAATTGAAACTCATGAAATCAAATTTCAATTATTCCCGCACAATTCTATAAAACTTTTAAATAAACACTTTTTATAAATTAAAAGAATTAAAATATTTTGTTAACGAACGGTCGCAAAAAAATTCGCAATTGACGATAATTTTTTTTTTTTGCTTCGTTTATGTCAAAACATTTGTCAAAAACTGGGCTACGGAATTTTATGGATGTAAAGGTGCACTTTCACTTTGAGGCTGATTCTTAGGGTGCGCTTATACTAATATATTCAATTTTTTGTTTTTTTCAGTGAAAATATTCAGAAATTTTACTTTATTTATATGCTTAAACAACAAAATTCTTTATTAAATATATATCTTTATTGAAAAGTTGTCTAAAAAGGTTATTTTACCATAAACAATTTTTATTTTTTCAGGTTTTGAATTTAACTGATTCCTATTTTGAATATCGGAATTTCAGTTGAGGAAAAGTGAGCAAAACTGAGCCAAAATCCGATAAGTTATCATTGTATTGGTGTGGTTCCATTTAAAATGCATTGGGCAGCTAACACATGCTCAGCTATGTGGAGGAAATCCAATCAGTGCAGCTTGTAGGGTGAAAGAGAAGAAGCCCTGAAGTCGGTTCTCTAGATAATATAAGTACTCTATGTTTTTCAGTATGATGTCCATCTCGGTAGAGGAAGGTGGAATTTTTGATGGGTTTATCTTGCTCTCTGAATTATTTGTTGCTGGTAAAGTTGAAGTGTTGGTCTTAGGAGTGTATGTTGATCTCTCCGAGTTTTTGGAGCCTGATGGTATTGGAGTGGTTGGGAATCGATTCTCTGATAAGGTTTTGGAAGCAGTTGGTTTCGTTAACTTCTCTTGTTTTTTCCCAGTTGGGGTTTCTTTACTGGCTTTTTGGTTCTCTTTTTTGTAACTGCCAAACCGCGTTTTACCTGCCATTCTAACACAGAGAGCAAAATAACGACACTTTTAGATTTTATGAAATGTAAAAATTTGCGAGAGTAACAAAGGCGATATATTTAATTTATTATTTTTTACGTTTAAACTTAAGATTTTAAACTTTGAATTAATTTCAGATCGATACTCTCACGTCACTTTTGCTATATCCCCGCAATTTGGGTTGTATTTTATTTTTAAAACAATGTTAAATAAATGTTTTGCCGCACGAAACTTTCGATACGTCTATTCTCTATTATAGTACATAATATATTTACTAGTTTAAAGTTTGTTTTACTAAATTCTAGGGTAGGGAGGTACCTACTTATTAATTTAAAAAAAAAAATAGGCAGTAGCAGAAACAATTTCGTCAAATGCTTTTATTTCTTCAATGTCTGTACGTACATAAGTGGGAGTTCCAATGCATTGAGATATGTATACCTACATTTATGTAGGAAATTGGCTTAAATTTGATACAAAAAAGTTAATACCTATAATTGCACTTTCATGCGAAAGTTTTTTTTAAAGCCAAAAACTAATATTTTCTCTCTATTTCTTTTAAACATTTCTTATTTATTCCAAGACAAGTTCAAAGTCCTCTGGTAAATTCAAATTTCAGTCCAAAAACTAATTTTTATTAGGGTGTATGGAATTTTTTTTTCAAACATATTTTGACACATTTCCTCTCAAATTTCATAACTTTTCTCACACATACAGCCACTGTGTGTGTCCAAAAACATTATTATGTTTGTTCCTTTACTTTTAATTTCTGTGATTTTTTGTCCAGACTTGTGTCAAATGAATTTTGACAGAGCTTTGGACTAAAATGCACAGAAAGAAGGTTTTAAATTGATGCGATTTATAACAAAAAACTTCAATGAACGTCTCGGGAAAAATTGTTTTTTTTGTTTAACTATTAATTGATTAACTTGCAAATATTGTCTTGTAAGTTTATCATATTAGTACCTATATCAGTTTATAATATTGCAACAAAAATTCCAATAAAAAGATAAAATTAACTTGGAAACTAATTTTTATCGAGTTTGCTATACCCAAACAAATGTTTTGAACATAGGCAACTGCCTCTTTGAAAATGATCCTGTTTTCGAACAGGTGTTTTCAAAAAGGTGGTCCTGGTGTTCGAAGATATGATGTATGGCGTTTTTGGGGTTTCCTTTATTCGAACAGCCTAATTTTCTATGCATTTCATATCACAGTCTTTATTTTATAACCAGCGTTGTGTGGCTCTGAACCTTTGGCACCTCATATATGGGAAATTTGATATTTTAGAATGTCATCTAATTGGTCAGTAATTGGTCAAGAAAGGTCAACTAGTCCTAGAAATTGGTCAGCCCTGGATAACTAGTTATAAAGACTTAAAGTTTCTCAAGGTCACTCAAGGTCACGCGTGATTTTTGGCACCTCATTTATGGGAAATTTACAAAAAAAAGATGCCATCTGAAAGATTTGTAGATAGTGATAAAAGGTCAACTATTTTCAGTAATTGGTCAGCTTTAGTTTTTTTTCTATGATTTTTTAAAACTCGTTTCAAGGTCACAAAAAAAACTTTTGGCACCTCATTTGGGTCATTTCAAATAAACAAGTATGCCATTTGAAAGGCCATTTCACGGTCATAAAAGGTCAGCTATTTTCAGAAATTGGTCAGGCATAGTTTTTTTTAATGAATTCTTAATTTATTTAAAAAAAAATTTCAAGGTCATAGCGATTTTTGGCACCTCATTTATGGGAAATTTGCAAAAAATATATACCATCTGAAAGATCTCTAGATCTATATAAAAGGTCAGCTATTTTCAATAATTGGTCAGCGATAGATTTTTTTTAATAATTTTTTTTTTAATTTCAAGGTCATATCGATTTTTGGCACCTCATTTATGGGAAATTTGGGAAAATTGCATACATTCTGAAGGATCTCTTGGTCTATATAAAAGGTCAGCTAGTTTTAGTAATTGGTCAGCCATAGATTTTTTTTAATGAATTTTTGAATTTTTGTTCAAGGTCATAGCGATTTTTGGCACCTCATTTATGGGAAATTTGGGAAAATTGCATGCCATCTGAAACATCTCTAGATCTATATAAAAAGTCAGCTAGTTTCAGTAATTGGTCAGCGATAGATTATTTTTTACGATTTAAACAAAAAAAAAAATTCAAGGTCACGAACGATTTTTGGCACCTCATTTGGGTAATTTTCCAAAAAAAAATATACTATGAGATAGGTTACTCGGTCATCATAAAAGGTCAGTTAGATTCAGTAATTGGTCAGTCATATTTTTTTTTTAATTAATTCTTAAAGTATTTGTATGTAGGTCACAGTATAGATAGTTGGCACCTCATTCGGGTAATTTAAAATTTTTTTAAATAGATATAGATCCAATAGATTCTGAGAAAATCATGGTGGATTAAACCAAACACTTTCTTTTTCAAGATGGCGGTCATTCCCTTACCCCGGCACCTCAAAAACTTGGTTTCTTAAAGAAGAGATGCAGCCAAACTCAAATCGTACCCATCGATTATGGAAATTTTAATAAATTTTTTGAAAAAATTTAATCCACCATGATTTTCTCAGAATCTATTGGATCTATATCTATTTAAAAAAATTTTAAATTACCCGAATGAGGTGCCAACTATCTATACTGTGACCTACATACAAATACTTTAAGAATTAATTAAAAAAAAAATATGACTGACCAATTACTGAATCTAACTGACCTTTTATGATGACCGAGTAACCTATCTCATAGTATATTTTTTTTTGGAAAATTACCCAAATGAGGTGCCAAAAATCGTTCGTGACCTTGAATTTTTTTTTTTGTTTAAATCGTAAAAATAATCTATCGCTGACCAATTACTGAAACTAGCTGATCTTTTATATAGATCTAGAGATGTTTCAGATGGCATGCAATTTTCCCAAATTTACCATAAATGAGGTGCCAAAAATCGCTATGACCTTGAACAAAAATTCAAAAATTCATTAAAAAAAATCTATGGCTGACCAATTACTAAAACTAGCTGACCTTTTATATAGACCAAGAGATCCTTCAGAATGTATGCAATTTTCCCAAATTTCCCATAAATGAGGTGCCAAAAATCGATATGACCTTGAAATTAAAAAAAAAATTATTAAAAAAAATCTATCGCTGACCAATACTTTTCTAATTGGTAATTAAAACATTTATAGTGAATTTGCTTTAAATTACTGAAGTCAAACGATACTGGATTTTTTAAAAGCTTTTTATTAAAAAAAAATTTCTGAAAGTTTTGATAAATATATTATTATTTAAACTTTTTGTAGTTTTTGTATATAAAATTTTATATAAATCCATTTGTCAGAGATAGGTAATGAGAAAATTCAATTGTTCTTAATAACTTACTAATTTTTATTCGATTGTTAGAACCTATGGTTTTATGTTTTCTGGTTTTTGAGAAAATTATTATTTTTTTCAAAATACTAAGTTTGAAAAAAGATATTTCTGGCTTTTCAAAAATCAACTGTAAGTCCTGCCGTTGTTTTTCAATATTTTTGTTTTTTTATAAAATTGCGCTTACTGTCCCAGTGGAGGAGATATACCCCCTCCTACAGGATTTTTTCTTTCTACATGCAACGCGAATCACATAAAGCATACCTACTATGGGGGATAAAATATATATATTTTTATATTTCAGTTTTCTTTTCTTCATTTAGAGCTGATTTAGGCCTATCTCTTCTATATAAAACTAAAAAAAGCATGTGACGACTACCCTAGTATACATATGACTGTGAAATATGTATACCTACACATGAATATAAAATGTTTGTAAGATTTTAAATAAAATTAAGTAGGTATTCCAATTTGAACATTTATTTATAAACATTTAATATTAAATTACAAACTAATCAACAACCCCTTTTTGGTATAAGAACACACCTATTGAAATTTCGAAATATTTATTTAGCATTTTTCGTAATTTTAATTTTTGTTAAAGACAAAACAAAACCATTATAGTTTTAAGAATTCAACAAAAAATTATTAAGTGTCGTTTACTGATACAAAAATTAAACATTTATGTTTTATTTAAGCTTGGCATATAATCGCTTTTGTTGCACTTAAATATTTAGGTTTCATTTCAGCAAGCGGGTCTAAGAGCATTAAATACTGAATGCCAAACTAGTAGGTACATAACAACTTTAAATTCGGAAAAAATTTGGTACCTTTAAAACTATTCATCAATGATATGACATTTTTTGTATCATTTTTCAATTTGTTTAAGTTTTTATTTTTTTTTGCAATTTGTTGCTGCATTTTGTTCATAATTAAATATTTTTAAAAAATGTGTCCTTTGATTTTAATGAAAGTTGAATTTTATAAAAACAACTTAAGAAAAGTAAGCTGCTTGAGCACTCTCTTATAGTCGTAAATGTACCTTCTAACTTACCTACATACCTACCTATTTTATATTTTCTTGCATACCTAGGCAGGTACCTTACCTACCTACCTACATTTATATCGAATGAACAAACAAATTACTTAAGATTGCAAATTTAAATACGTATGAAACTACACAGTAATACTATAACTATATTTTTTTTTTTTTTTATATAATTATATAATTCATTTTTATTTTTCAATTTTCTTGAACTATCTTAAAGCTAGACAAAAATTCATAAAAACTAGCCTACTTATCAATATCTTAAAACTAACTTACTGGCCCCAGTCGGGCGCTCTAAGTTAAACTATAATAACTTAATGCTAATGCCTTTCGGCCTAAGAACTATCTTAATACTAAATCCAGGTCGGTTTTATTTTTTACCGAGAAGAATTTACAAAAAAACTCGGTATCATTGTCTTTATTTTTTTGGTTTTATATAAAACTTACAAACTACATAAAACTAAATTAAAGCTAATTAAAACTAATTAGAACTACTTAAAGCTGCTTAAAACTATTTACAACCTACTTATAAGCTACTTACAGACTACTTACAAACTAGAACAGCCACAGCAAGCATTTTCCGGTTTTATAATTTTTTTTGTATTTTTGTGGATTTTATAATTTTTTTTTTTTTTTTTTTTTTTGGTGCCACCCTGACTGTCCCTACTTAAAACTAACTACCTAAACCTATGTAAGTCGGCCATACATAAGAAAATAGCAAGGTCAACTATTAAATGTCTGAAGGAACTTCATCTTCGTTTTTCAACCACCAGAACTGGTTCTCCTGCTTTACCCTATCTTTTCGGTCCCGTTCGGACACAGTCCTACTGAACCGAAGGTGCTCAGCTCCGTCTTGTGCGAGGACGTCTCGACTGTAAAGGAGCTGCCGATCTACAGTTCTACGGCTGACGTGGTAGATTAGCGGAACCGCCACTCTATCCTGGATCAACCCTCGACTGTCTAGGTGGAGGAATGCATCGGGCGGAATAAAGCCGCTTAGACACACACTCTCGTAGTATTCGTATTTAGGGTAATAAGCCCCGAAAATTAAGCTGTTAGACGAGGACATCGCTCTTGCAATGTGACCCCGAATAAGCTTCAGCAAGAAATTATCTATCCTGTTTATGTTGGCCCCGTTGTATAGAGCCAGGTTGGAATAGTAGTGTTTGTACTCCGACTCTGGTGTTCTGTGCAATCCAAGGCAGCGTCGAAGACACTGCCTCTCAAACACCCGAATCTTTTCCATTTGAGATGGGGCAACATTGAACCAAACTGGGCATCCATAGGCAATCATCGGCCGGATAAGGGCCATGTAGCAAATCACCTTCACCCTGCTGTCAAGCCGGCTGCTATAAAACAACCGTTTCGTCAGGGCAAAAGCTCCCCTAGCCCTGGCCAGAGCAGCATTTATATGTCTGTCGAAATACAAATATTGATCCATCCAGATGCCAAGGTACTTTACTACACTTTTACTCGCCAGTGGATGTCCATTTGGCCCTATGATCACCAGCTTGCGCCAGTTCTTTCTCGTATCCCTTGTGGCTCCACGCAACGGAGTCCTAAACAAGATAGTTTCTGATTTCTGAAAGTTGATTTTCAACTTCCAGTCATCACAATATCGTTGAATCTCATCGAAGTCACTCTGCAAAAGAATCCTGATGTCCTCGACTTTTGCAGCTGTTCTGTACGCAATTAGATCGTCGGCATACGCTATTGCCTGATTTAGACTACTTATCAGATCGCTGGAGTAAATGCTGAATAGAATCGGCGAGTTGACCGCTCCCTGCTGAAGACCATTTTTAATATTAAAGGTTGTGGCAGAAGTTACATTGCCACTCTTGACAACAAACTTTCTGCCATTGAGCATATCATAAAGCATATATAATAGTGGTTTACTAATGCCAAGTCTGGTCAGCTTTAGATAAAGACCCTCTAACCATACGGTGTCGAAGGCCTTCTCCAAATCAACCAGACAGGCACCCGTACACTGCTTCTTAGATTTGTTCCATCGGACATCAGAAACGAGTTTCGACGCGGCATGAATGGTGTCATGTCCCGCCTTAAAACCGAACTGATTGTCCGGTATGATATTATTGTCCTCTGCCCACTTAGACAGAGCTCTATTGATAACTTTTTCGAATACCTTGCTGATACTCGGAAGAAGACTTATCGACCGGAGATTCGCCGGATTGGAGTTGTCCTTTCCCTTTTTCGGGAGAGGATGCACCACAGCTGTCTTTCACCGCACTGGATAATATGTATTATTCAGAGCGTTGTTAAACAGAGTGGTATAAATGTCTACTGCTTCTTGAGGTAAATGTCGAAGTACAACGTTGGATATGCCATCGACTCCTGCTGACTTCTTCTTCTTTAATGAATCGAAGATGAGCTGGAGCTCCACCTTCGTAATAAACAGGGAACTGGGCCCATTTTGTTCGGCGATTATGGCGTTTGCCAAATGATCTTCATTGAACCCGGTGAAACCAAGGTTCTCTGATCGCCATTGTGTGATGTCATTCCGAAGGTAGAAGTGATGGAGCAAGGCTCTGTTTTCAAGGTCCACTTTTTTGTCGGTGTAATGCGTCAATGGTCGCGTTCCGGTACATGTCGGTTGCGTCCCGTTGTTTGTATTTCGGTATTGGTCTGTTCATTGTTCGTTTGATTGTCTCGTCCATTTGTTCTAAGTATTGGTCTATTTCGTTATTTGTCAAATTTCTGTCATTTGGTGGGGATATGTTGTTCGATCTAATTTCGCTCGTTAAGGCGTTGGTAAAGCGTGACCAGCGCACCTTACTGTAATTGTAAGTATGCACAGGTACATACTAATGCAGCTCCACGAGCTCGTTCGGAAGCTGTACTACGGCAGTGAGTCCGCAGTGGTCACTATCGTACTCGATCGTTCGTAAACAGTTTCTTGGTATTTGACTAGCAGTGTCAGTAATTGTCAGTCTTGCGTCTAATAGCAATAAATCCAGATAGGCACCGCTTCTTGCAAACGATGGCCGATCCGTGGCCAGCAGTTCTATACGATATTCAGCGTTATACTGACTCATCCAATTAAAAAGATGAATACCTCTCGGATTCTGTACTTGATTTCCCCAATCTAAGTGTTTGGCATTCAAATCACCGGCCATGAGAAAGTAATTTTCGTCCAAGCTCAAGTGTAGACTTTCGAAAAGTTTTTCAAGCTCTGTCAAAAAATCAGTTGGCTGAGGTGATTCCGGTGCATAAGCCGCGATCACATACATTCGCTTCCCCTGTTGGAGAGGAATGCATACGACACACGCCTCTAACAGCCGAAATCTACGTAGATCACTATTATATATAACTTTATGATTTATGCCTTTTCGTATGAAGATTGCGACGCCCCCCCCTTGAGTGGAGTTGGGTCGATCTCTTCTAACGATATTGTAATTGTTGTTAGTCAATTTATGTTTCTGGTTCAGCTTAGTTTCGCTGGCCATAAACACATCTGGACTTTGGTCTTTCAACAATTGGAAAAGATTAGCTCTACGTTCGGTCCTAATCAGTGAATTAACATTCACAGCAAGGATCCTAAGAGGCCTCTCTGACAGCGCGCCTTTAACCTCTAATTTGCGTTAGGCTAGGCAAAACAGAGTAGAGATAGTCTACCCTAGTCGCCTGCTCCTTTATCTGGTTGTGAAGTCCTGTCAACTGGCCTTGAATTGCCAGCAACATGCTTCTTATTTCGGCCTGAGCGTCCGGCGCCTTTGGCACTAGGGCCGGTTGGGCTGCCTTAGCTGCAGGCTGTACCGTTTTTCCCCTTCCTGCCGCCATTTGGGCGTAGGAAATTTGGGGATTAACGGGCGTTGTTGTAGGAGCACGCGTTGATGGGCGTATCTCTACCGCTGTCTGCTTAGCCGCTTTGTTAATTCGAATTTGCTGAAAAGCTGAGCAACCCCGATAATTAGCAGGGTGCCCCTCCTTTCCGCAAAGTGCACATTTAAGCTGGGTCATGTCTTCGACCCTTTCCTCTCCGAGCTTGCACTCTCCCTTAATGTGGTCCTCACCACACTTAACGCAGCGTGGCTGCATTTCGCAGTTTGCTGCAGCGTGGCCAAACCTTTGGCAGCGCATGCATTGAAGCATGTCACCGCGTCTCTTTAGTCTATCCCAAGTTACAACCTGGTAGTTGAGGACGGAGATACTCCTCAACCTATCCAGTTTGCTGCTGGGCGATAGCTGAACTAAGAAGAACGGCAAAGACCGCTTCTCCCGTCTGGCTCTGACTGTAGCGAACGGCTTGACCCCGATAAAGTCGAGATCGTCGCTCGCTTTTTGACGGAGCTCATCTAAGAGCACCTGTGGTTCCGGGCAGGAATCTATGCCCTTCCAGAGGACCGTTTGATATTTATCCACTTTTGGGGTAAAACTGAAGAACTCAGTCGTGGATTTCTTTAACAATTCTTTAATTATTTTATACTGCGCCACTGTTGAGCAGTGGATAGCATGTCTATCTTTACATAAGCGTTTAATAAAAAAGTTTTGGCCTATGGCCGACTTACATAGGTCAATAGTTTCCTGCAGTTCCATTTTGTAAGTGTTGATTGGTGGCACTTTTTCTTTTTTATTTTGGGGCGGCTGTGGCTGCTGCTGGTGTACTCCCTGCTGCTGCTCGTTCCGCTGCTGGTTACTCCGCTCTTGGACTTTTTGTTCTTGCTGTTGCTGCTGTTTTTTCGTGCGTTGCACCTTCGGTTGCTGCTGTGTTTGTTCGTTTGGTAGCTGTTGTTGTTGCTGCTCTTTTTGGTTCTGCTGTGGTATTTGCTGTTGTTGTTGTTGAGCTTGCTTTCGCTTTGGCTGTGCCAGCTCTTGTTCTGGCGCTGCTTTTAGTAGCGTTGCTTTTTGTGGCGCCTGTAGCACTTTTTTGAGGTCGCGCTCCTGCCTCTCGCGTTCTCGTCGAGCTTCCTGTTTGCTTTTCAGGGCTTGAATTAGAGGGGTTACAATGGAATTGAGCCTTTCCATTTCCCCCCGAATGGCATCAATTTTTTCGCTAATCGCTTGCTCATCAAGTGCGATTTGCGCCTTAATTTCCTCTTCGGAGGACGCCTCTGGTGAGGTTAGATCAACAAGCAAGTTGCTGTTGGAATCCCCCGTTGTATATAATCCCTCGCCACCTTCGGACATATATTCGATGTCGTCATCGGATGGCGAGGTATCCAGTTGTTGATTGATTTTTGCTTCTGCTGTTGTTTTGGCTGTGCGCGCCGTCTCCTTCACCCCGGCTGGCAGCTGGGCTGAGGTGGTGGTGGAGCGGCGCTTAACCAAGTTCGCCGCACAGCTAATTCTCTTCCTTCTTTTATTTTTTGCATCGGCTGTTGGTGCCGTTGGTGGGTTTGCCCTTGTTGCTACTGCGCTTGTTGATGACATGGCTGGTGGTGCCATTGCTTGCTTGGTTGTTGTTGTTGTTAGTGCTACGGCACTAACCGTGGCTTTAGCTGGTGGTGCCATAGCCTTGTCTTTATTGTTGTTGCTGGGGCATCTTTCGATGTCCCCGCGGTGTTGTTGGTTTGCATTTGCTGCTTTTCCCAATCGATAAAGTTTTCTACTTCACGATTGTGAAAAAAAGCAGCCAAATAATTTTTGCCCGACTGGGACTCGAACCTGTGATCCTCAGGTTGTCGGTCGGCCACCTCTACCTCAGTGCTATTGCACTATTAAAAATAGCTGGGTAAAATTAAAACTTTGAAAAGTCACTCCGATTTTAGTTAAAGAAAACTGTGAAAGCCGATAACGTGCGCACACTTCCACAGATCGAGATCGACTGATACTATAACTATATACATAGGTACATATGCACATTCCTAACTATAGATTTTCATAATGAACAATACGTACATACCTACGTACTAAACCTATACTCTATACCTTTCATATCTCGCTCACATACAAACAGCCATAAGAAAAAATATGGGATGGGATGGGAAATATGGGAAACAGCCATAAGAAAAAATATGGGATACCTACCAAATAAAAACCAATCATCCCTTCTATCCTTTGAGCCGCGCGCGCCGCGCCACCGCTCAAAAGCATTGGCATCAGCTGTGTGCATGAAGACATAAGAAATTAAAAAAAAAACAACGTTTTCCAAATGCTTTGCAAAACTCCAAATATAAACCACTTCCACCTTTATCCACAAAAAACCCATCAAACAGAAAGAATATCCAAAATATTTTGAATTCTTTCACCTTATCTCATCATAAAGAATACAAAAATGTAAACAAAACTAAACCAAAGCAAAATTGACTATTTTCTTTATTTTCATCTTATACTCAAGCATTTGTATGTATATTCTTTTCTAAAATGCTCTCTACCTGATTCAGTCTCACCCTAGTAAATTCTAAATACGTCTTTCCCGTTCAAATCATAATCTCAATTCTCAAATTCTCAAGCATTAGCAAGTCTCCACCCAAAATTGCATCTCTCCGCTACAGGGTTCCCCATACTGCCTGCAGATGTCACCCTCTTCTAGTGCGTCCATCATAGTACTATGATTTATATATATACAAAGGACAGACCGAACACCAACAGACAGAGAGAATTGTGCCACCCACTTTTTTGTATTCTATATCATCGTAATGATATGTTTGATTATTACCTAAAATTGTTTTTCAACAATTAAAAACTTGCCCTTTATTACTTATGTATATAACTACATACATCTCAAGTAAAAAGATTTTTTAGTTATCAGCAAAAATTTTTCAATTTTATTAAAACTTCTTAAGCAAACAGATAAAAGCATCTAATAAATAAATTGTAAATTTGGATATAAAATTAAATACAAACAAAAAATATGACAACAATATTACAATAATTCAGCAGCAGCATATTCATATCATTTGTTGATGGCAACTTTAAGGTTTTCATCGTATTCCTATGAAACTTTTTCCCTTCATGGTACGTATTTAATTTCTATATCGAAAAAAGACAACAAAAAACATGAAAAACAATAAATAAGGATTGTTTTGTTTAGAAAGTTTTATTTTCTTATACGGAATATTAAAACGCCTCTTGTTTTGATAAAATTTACTTTAAATTAAGTCATAAAAGCCAAAAGTAACAAATTGAATTGTAGGTCATATTGAGAAGAAAATGTATATGCAAAAAATAGGACTTATGATTAAGAAGCAAAATTTTTTTAATTTGATAAATTGATTTGAAAATTAAAACAATACAAAAGGCGTTCACTAGTGTCTTTCTTTGTCTAAATAGAAGACTAACAAAAAGAAAAAACTACAAAATACACATAGTATCGTTTTCAATATAATGAAAGCCACAAACGTTTTCGAGTCCTTAAACCTTACAATTTTTTAAAAGCTTATACAAATCATAGGGAATTCTTACCGAATGTTGGTGTATGTTGTTCACTTATGTGCAATTTGGTTGTAATGCACATTGGTCTTTGATGTTGAAGAATTTTCTTAACAACTTCTTGGTCATCGGAGCAAGTTGCAATAACATTGTCAGGTAAGAATTTATAAGATTTATTTATAAGCAAAGATCACTTTAGGGTCACTTCCTACACTTTGTGTTCAATGTCAGTTGTATTCTCATAGGCAGGACTGCCAGTAATGAAAAAGCTATCTTCTTCGATCTCGGAATAAGAAGGCTCTGGCTTATTATGTAAGTCCGCTTGAGCCGAAACATGAAAGGCTTTTTGGTACTCGTAGCCATTGACATAATCGTAACTAAAGGCTGTCTGACCAGCAGCTTCTTCTTTACGTTTAATTTTACGAAATTTTCCCACGGCATGATCATCACTTGCTTCCAATCGGTTACGTACATGTTGCTTAGCACCTGACCCATCTTCGTTAGGTTTAAATCTTGTTGTAAGATTTATAAGTTGTATTTTGTTTTTTCTGCGAGTTTATTTTACGAGGAGGTTTCTCTTCGTGGGCATTAAATATTGTAAATAGCTGTTTACGTTGAGGAATTTTCTCTTGCCTTGGCGGAGATTTGACTGTTCGTGAAAAGTCAAATTCAGTTTGGGAACTCTTTGATGTTTTAGCCAGAGTATTTGAAAAATAGCTACTTGGCGGTAATTGAAGACTAAAACGCTTTTCTTTCACTGTTTCATTTGGGCACACTTCCAATGTTTGGACTCCGATTGATCTATTTTTCACGGAAAGAGATTTTTTTGTTACAAATCTAAGAAGCTTTGTTTTTGATGCATTCAAAAATGAATTAGATTTTTTTTATATTTTGTTTGTCTTCTTGTTTTTTACTTGACCACGGAGAGTGGGAAACAAAGTTTTTTAATTGTTCAGCAAGGATGAATTTTTGACTTTCGGTTTTATTACTTGGCATTTCTGATTTAACTGGTGTATTTTTTGACTCCATGTTGGCAACTAAGCTATGATAAGCTCCATCAGCTGTGTCAATGTTAAACTTTGGTAGAATTTTACAACCTGCTTGATCACAAACTGGATTGGTGGATTGGAAGTTTTTAGATTTTGTGTCAAGGTTAAGCATGTCCCTGATCTTTGGAGATAGCCAGGTAAATGAGTTTTCCTATACTGCATTGCTTCTTTCGGGTTAGCAACTGGAATATTACGAGGTGGTTTACGAGGTAGAGTAGATAGGTTCCTTGGCTTATACTCTACACGAGTACCACTTAAACGTTTTTGTAACAAACGTCCAACATTTTTGTCACTGCTCCTGGAATTTGTGTTCAGTCAAGATTGTTGAAATTCTTCGGTTAAACTATCACTTTCGCTGACACTATCCATGAAGACGAGGGAATGTGATTGTTCGTTCGGGAATGTTTTCAGTACCACCGTCAATAATCGTTTGTTCTGCTGTCATTTGCTTCTTAGATGGAGGACTTTTACGATGAATTTTATGTTTGTTCACACGCACCATTGTGTATTTCTTGGATTATCTAAATGAGTGGTGCTTTTGAATTGCGGCTTGAATGTTTTTATGTACTTATCGCTGTAAGTGAGAAGGATCACATTTCGATTGGACATCATTGCTTTTTTTTGCATTCAGTGGAAGGGTCTCTCTGTTCCTCATCTTGCTGTTATTGTTTGACACATCTGAAATCTAAAATCAAAAAAAATTTGTTTTAGTATGTATCTATGCCACAGATGATTTTTTTTAAATGTTTAAATCCTGCAAACCAGTTTCTGAAAATCTTTAAAATTTAAGTTCAACATATTAAGAATGTATTGGGCAGATTACGTTGAGGAAAAAAATAATGATTGTATTTTATTACTAACCACAGAGCTTGTACTTAAAATATAAATTGAAATATCATATTATATTATTCATATGTTATTTTTTTCAAAAGCTTATATTACTCATAGGGAATTCTTACCGTATGTTGGTATATATTCTTTAGTTATGTGCAATTTGGTTGTAATGCGCATTGGTCTTTGATATTGAAGAATTTTCTTAACAACTTCTTGGTCATCGGAGCAAGTTGCAATAACATTGTCAGGTGTTGGATCAGAGAACCCAATATCAGAAGGATGTAATGGAGATGTTGCTTCCAACGGTGCTCACGGATGCTTTACGGTTAAAGTCTGAAAAAAGGAGAATTTATAAGATTTAAAGATGATATAGTAATTATCACAGCTTACCAGTTAAGAATGACGCCCTATCGTGATCTGTTTTGTGGTGGGTAGGGACATCAGGACCACCACAGAGGCCAGTATGACTCATTTGATATGGTCGTGGCGTTGGAAGAGGTAGACATGGTGCGCGATTTGCTGCAGCTAGTGCTTGCACTTGAAAAATCTCCTCTACTGCTACTATTAGATATTGGGTCGCTATAATAAATTTAATGAAATATTAGTTACGTAGATTTGACAAAATATTCAAATAAGTATGATATGAGTATTTATTTATTGCTTTAAAAGTTTACTTTAGTGCAATTATTTATGTAATGTATTTTGGTAGGAGTCGATTTATAGTAAGATGCACGGATTTGAATAATCACAACGTAAAATAAGAAGAAAAGTTTTCAAAAATTAAAAAAAAAATTTGTATTGTTTGGTGGTGCAATATTTAGAGTTCTTGTAATCCTGAAGCTCGTTATTTAAACGACCGATTTGGCCCTGCACCAACTTGATGTGAGACGGTGCTTTGGTAATGTGTGGAAGGTTTTGATTGCTTCCTTGCAATTAAACCACCTAAGTGGACACTTGGCACACAGGCTTTTAACTTAATAAATAAATTCGATTTTGTGTTATCATTATGTGATTGTTGGCAGTAGCTTACACGCAAGTTAAAACACAAACTCCGCGCACAAAATCAAAAGAAATATGCAAAAGTGCATTTAGTTTTTCACGTTTTATTGTTTTGTGCAATTTAAAATAAATATATTTCACAGGACAGTTGCAAAATAAACACTATTTATTTGGGAACACCGAAGTAAACAAAAAAAAATCAAGTTGAGTAACACATCGAGTTTCACTTGATCAGTCGACTTTTGGCACTTGAAATGTAAGTTATTAATGATTGTTATCCACTTTTAATTAATAATTACTAATATTTTACCTACAAAAAGTATAATTTTCTTTAAATACCGAGTTTTTGTTGGAAGAAATCAATATTATTAATTCCACCCAACACAAATTAGAATCGAGATCTGTCATTTTGACATATCATAATCCCTGCGTTCAAGGATCCAGAAATCTGAATTTTTGGGGCTTCTGATTGGTCAGAATGACTTTTCGTTACGTTTGCTTACGTTTTTCAGATAAAAATTTTCATCTGAAAATTCAGATGACAGCAAATAAACAAGACAAAAAATAAGAATCTGCACATAGAAGCTGAACTTAATAGTAGATGCAGCTATTTTGTGCTCTGTTGTCGGTTTGGTACGACTTGTTGGTTTTTTTAGGTTTTGTTTTTTTGTAAGTGAATAAAATAAAAAAATAAGATTGAGAAGTTGTTTCTCCATGGCATTTTGGCTTTAGTTTTTCCTTAACAAGAAGTGAAAGTTATCCCCATTTTTATTTAAAATAATTACATTTGGTGGAAAACGCGAATAAGACGTGCATTTGGGAGTAATAACTGTTAAGATTTTTTGGTTGCCAGTGAAAAGTGTGGCTTTAACTATTTTCTTAAGTATTATAATCCAAGTAAAAATAACGAACAAGCTTTTTCCAGTCAACTTACATAGTAACTTCCTCGTCAGAGTCACTTATTATGCGACAAAAAAGTTCTTCCTTATATTACTTTCAGTAAAATCAGCAGGTTAACACAAGATTATGGCAAAAAAAAATATATGACATTTGGCTGAAATTTCAGATTTTTTGTGCGTTCAACGTTACGTTTCAGTACTGAATTTTCAGATTTCTGCCGATGAACGCACCCAATCCCTGCGTTCAAGGATCCAGAAATCTGAATTTTTGGGGCTTCTGATTGGTCAGCTGTCAAAAAAAATCTGAAAATTCAGATGACTTTTCGTTACGTTTGCTTACATTTTTCAGATAAAAATTTTCATCTGAAAATGCAGATGACAGCAAATAAACAAGACAAAAAATAAGAATCTGCACATAGAAGCTGAACTTAATAGTATATGCAGCTATTTTGTGTTCTGTTGTCGGTTTGGTACGACTTGTTGGTTTTTTTAAGTTTTGTTTTTTTGTAAGTGAATAAAATAAAAAATAAGACTGAGAAGTTGTTTTTCCATGGCATTTTGGCTTTAGTTTTTCCTTAACAAGAAGTGAAAGTTATCCCATTTTTATTTAAAATAATTACATTTGGTGGAAAACGCGAATAAGACGTGCATTTGGGAGTAATAACTGTTAAGATTTTTTGGTTGCCAGTGAAAAGTGTGGCTTCAACTATTTTCTTAAGTATTATAATCCAAGTAAAAATAACGAACAAGCTTTTTCCAGTCAACTTACATAGTAACTTCCTCGTCAGAGTCACTTATTATGCGACAAAAAAAGTTCTTCCTTATATTACTTTCAGTAAAATCAGCAGGTTAACACAAGATTATGGCAAAAAAAAATATATGACATTTGGCTGAAATTTAAGATTTTTGTGCGTTCAACGTTACGTTTCAGTACTGAATTTTCAGATTTCTGCCGATGAACGCACCCAATTTAACAAAAAAACAAAACGTCACTTTGAGCTACTAACCCCATTTTGTATTTTTATCCACAATTCACACGTATTCACCGACACGGAAATTGAGAGAGTTTTCTCTTGGTGTGCTCAAATAAAATTTGCGGGTGTTTTAGGCAGGAGGGGTACGAGTCAGTTCTCTAGATAATATAGGTACTCAGAGTGAATTTGTTCAAAACAACAATGAATACCTTTAAGAGAAAAAAAAGAAGAATCGTTTGAACTTTTAGTTGAATTTCTTCAAATAGATAAAATATTTCAGGAAAAAGTGATATGGTTTCACTTAAATTCTTATAACTTGAGTTTTACTGGTCGGATCTTTAAGATTAAGATCTTGAAATGTCGGGAAAATAATAGTCTTCATTTATATTCAAATTTGGTGCTGTTTGAAGGAAATTTCAAAGGGGAAGACGTTAGGAATCGTGTTATATGGACGCCACGCCACTGATACCTACGTAGGTATGCGAAAAAAGATGTCACTTTATTGCTTAAATGCTGTCAGTTGTGTAAGATAAGGATAGATACGCTATTGTAAGCCATGCTTGTTTTTCTTACATGATCTTATCCAGTTGAGAAGAAGAAGAAGAGTTGAGAGAATAATAAATCGCGGCTTTCGGTTATCATTTTCATTTAAGAATCTCGAAATTTGTTATTTCATATTTAATCATTTATTCAATTGTTATTATAATGAATAAATCAATTTATTTGATTGGTGAGCCAAATGAAAATATTATTGGGCGGAAATCACCAACAGTGATTGAGGTTATATGTGTTTTTTTTTTTTGATCAAAGTCACCTAAGAAAAAAAAATTCTATTTTGTATCGTTTCAAAATACGATACAAAAATCGAAGAAATATGGTTGAAGGCAAATATTCCTACTTGTGGAAAAGTGTATGCAAAAAAAAAACTATACAAAATATATGGCAACTGGCTTAATTTACAAAGAAATTGTAAACGCAAAAACTCGATTGCGCAAGAAAGGAAGGCGAAAAGTGGTGTAGAAAAATATATTAATATCGAACAAAAACTATTCTTAGCGGCTCAAAGAAAACGAGGTCAATATGGCTTTGTTGATGAAAACGTTTTTAAAAATCCATTAAACCTAAACCATGATGATAAATTTGGTAAATATTTTTTGTTATTATGTGCCTAGTTCACTTAGTACCTACATAAATTAATAAAAGGTTCCATATTCATAACTTTTTAAATCTAACGGAATAGATTTACTATCAAAAATTACTGTTTTTTATTTGTATCACAAATAAACTTATATTTATATTTTATATTTATGTATTTAGCTTAATACAAGCGTGCACCTAAATCCTAACTTAAATTTAAACTTTAATCTAAACTTAAAACCTATGGTGGGGTTTTCTTTGTTTTTTTTTTTTGCATTAATTTTCGCATCTCAAGAAACAGCTATGTACATCTTCTGCAACATTAATTTCTAGACGATCAACACATCATGATTTAAATTCTGATTTTGAAGATCAATCCAATCTAAGGAATAAAAGTAATATAATGACGAGCAAATGTTAGTAGCCGAAATGCTACGTTTATTTTAGCTGCTGCTTATTCAAGTATGAAAATTGATATATCCAAGATTAATCTTAGCCACTGTTCAATTCATCGTGGACGTATAAAATTTAGAAAAGATATTGCGATAGGATTAAAAAGTGAATTTCAAATTGAAGACCGTTATGTTGTACATTGATGGGACGGTAATATTTTGAGTGATCAACAAGCTTCAGCTGTCCTTTCCACTTTAAATCAATGGCATGTGTCTCCTTACGTGAAGGCAATGTGTTTTGATACGACAGTTGTCAATTCTGGTAAATCTTTATTTTATTCTATTTAGTTTAAAAATTATTGACTATTATTGATTATTATGTATCAATAGATAAGAGACGATTCGTATTTAACTTTGAAACCATTGCGTTTGATCGAAAATTCACTCCGAGTAAAACTGATTTTTTACATTGTTTTTGAAAAATTCATTTTATTCAATCCAGCAATATTTAAAACGTAACTTTCAGTTTTGGTTTTCTTTATCCGTATGATCTCTTTTAGAGGTATTCATAAATTGCAAAAGCATTGAACTGAAAGCTTGTATGGCTACTATGCCATCATCATAGTTTTGAGATTATTTTAAGGGCAGTTTTTGAAGTATACTGGCAAACAACATCTGGCCCTAACGTACCAATTTTGTGTACGTTTTAAAAATAATTAGGATAGCATTGATCAATAAAAATATAAAAGTGGTATGGAAGATAAAAATGTTGCAAAATTATTTGGAAAAAAAAGAGTTGATATAGTAACTTTCATCAATCAATTTTACTGGTAAATTATTGTTCATTATACCAACTCCATTGTCAAAATGACAATATATAATAAATATGGGGTTTTTCAATAAGACTACTACAAAAGTTTTTGGAAATAAAACAAAATCGGTTTTGGATATCAATGAAATTCTTTATTCCTGTGAAAGTACGTTTGATGCCATTATGTATGGAACTCGATTTCTTTTGCATGGCCACCACTGGCACGGTTGCAGAAGTCAAGACGCTGAACCCAATTTTCGACGGTTTTCAAACATAAATCGGAAGTTACTGCTGCAATTTCACGTTCGATATTCGTACGAAGTTCATCAATCGTCTCTGGCTAGTTGGCATAGACCATAGATTTGACCGAGGCGGCCAAGCGACTGGACCATTTCGTGAGATAACACGTTCTCCAAACTTGGTTTCCAATAAATTGATTGTGACATTCGCTGTGTGGCTTGTGGCGCCGTCTTCACATGTCCTCCAAGTCCATATCATCCAATTGGAGCCAAAAATATTCGGTTATTATTGAACGGTAGCGATCCCTATTCACAGTAACGTGCCGGTTTGATGACGGAAGAAGTACGACCCAATGACGCCGCCAGCCCATAAACCACACCAAACCGTAATTTTTTCGGGAAGTAATGATGACTCATGGAGTACGTGTGGATTGCTGCCTGACCAATACCGCATATTTTGTTTATTGACAAAGCCATTCAGCCAGAAAGATGATTTTTCGATGAAAATCCGAATCATTTTCAAGTTGTTGCTCAGCCCAATTCATGAACATACGACGCTTCTGGTGGTCAAGCGGCTTCAGTTCTTGCGTCAATTTAATCTTGTAAGGATGTAGGCCAAGATCTTTTCGCAAAATTCGCCACAACGACGTCACAGAGATGCCCAACGCTTGAGAACGACGTGTGAGAGACACATTTGGGCTTTCTGCAACTGAAGCCTCAGCGGCAGCAATATTCTCGACACTACGGACACTTCTTTATCTCACTGGCACGGGAACATTTTGTACTGTACCTGTGGATTCAAATTTGTCCACTAGACGCTCAATTGTTGATCTGCTAGGACGATTATGACGACCATAAATTGGACGTAGTGCTCTTAACGTTGAGGCCACTGACTCCGAATTTCGGTAGTAAATTTTTATAATTTCGACTCGCTGTTGGCTCGTATATCTTTTCATCGTGAAATAGCAGACCTTACTGAAGAGAAATGTCAAAAGAGCGGCAAGAAATATGGCGTCGTTTGCTGTCCCTGTCGCTCTACTTTTGTAGCGTCCCTGTTGAAAAACCCTTTATTAACTGCTTCGATTTTTCTCTCTTTTAGATGTCTCAGCCTCGAGACGATTATCAAGGGCTTTTAAAACTGGCATTAATATTCCTTGGTAGTTATCCATCACCATCATTTCAAACGTTGGATGTCAAAAGCCATCTATAGCTTAAAAATGTTCATATTTCGTGACGAATTCAGTTTAACTTCTTTTGAAAAAACGAGCTTACGACAAATTTGTATTTTCATTATTTTGTTCTATATCAAAGTATGGTATACTTCTACGTCTGCTATTCAGGCACCTAATAATGATTTAGAGTTTATGAAAAAAATAATTCCGTAAGAAAACACCTATTTTGCTATTTCCCAACAAGCTTCTAAGAAAATGAGTGAGCATATGAGGTATTTAAACAACGAGCTAGCTACACTTTCTTTATTTGACGACAATGTCTCAATAGATGTTAAACGAAAAATAGTTGCTGCTATTAAGAGTGAAGAAAGAACTTCGAAGTAGCAGCAGTATCGGCCGATTTATGTTTGAAAACCGTCGAAAATTGGGTTCAGCGTCTTGACTTCTGCAAGCGTGCCAGTGGTGGCCATGCAAAAGAAATCGAGTTCCATACATAATGGCATCAAACGTACTTTCACAGGAATAAAGAATTTCATTGATATCCAAAACCGACTTTGTTTTATTTACAAAAACTTTTGTAGTGGTCTTATTGAAAAACCCCATATTTATTATATATTGTCATTTTGACAATGGAGTTGGTATAATGAACAATAATTTACCTGTAAAATTGATTGATGAAAGTTACTATATCAACTCTTTTTTTTCCAAATAATCCTGCAACATTTTTATCTTCCATACCACTTTTATATTTTGATTGATCAATGCTATCCCAATTATTTTTAAAACGTACACAAAATTGGTACGTTAGGGCCAGATGTTGTTTGCCAGTATACTTCAAAAACTGCCCTTAAAATAATCTCAAAACTATGATGATGGCATAGTAGCCATACAAGCTTTCAGTTCAATGCTTTTGCAATTAAAACACATGTTCCTTTATGAATACCTCTAAAAGAGATCATACGGATAAAGAAAACCAAAACTGAAAGTTACGTTTTAAATATTGCTGGATTGAATAAAATGAATTTTTCAAAAACAATGTAAAAAATCAGTTTTACTCGGTGTTCAGGAATGCACCGATAAATTGTTTTTCATCCTAAATTCTTATTTTTCATCACAAATAATTTATTTGCATCATTAATTTTTTAATTAATTAACTCTTAAAAACTAAACCAATTTTCATTTAAATTTTAAATATTTTGTAAAATTGCCAAACATGGTTGAATAATACCCTATGTGTTATTGACTTTATTTTGTTGTTTACAACTTTTGTTAATTTTATAATCCTACTAAATCCGCTAATCCCTTTGCACTTGCAAAGCATTGGGTATGCATGATGATTTGTTTTTTTTGGTAGATTTGGCATCGTACGATGGTGTAATGTAATATTCGATCTCTTTTACAAGCAACCATCATCAAGTAAACATCATTCCTACAGTCCACTCATTTGTCTTGATCATTTTTTTTTTTTTCTAATAAATACATTACTTTATAACGTTTGGAAGTTTGTATTTTTCTTTTGCTTTTTGGAAATTATTATTACTGATCAAAGTTGGTCCTTCTGTAAATCCGGATCTTTTGTATATTTAATTAAATTCAAATAATTTTGATTGATTTGAATTTATATGGTGGTTGCTTGGACCTGCAGATATTTTGGGTATTTTGGTATACACCTAAAGGTAAAATTGTATCGGTTTTGTTTTTGGAAATCTTTTGCTGGGTTTGCTGTTTTGCTGGTGTTGCTGCTTGTTAGGCCTTTTGAAGTGCTGTTGGGATCGTTTGGTGCATTTTTTGGAAAGACATTCGTGGTTGAAAGTGCATGGTTTTGTGTAACGTTTTTTATAGATTTGTTGCTCTCACGTGCTCGGTTTAGACTTGGATTTTAAACAATAATTGCAACAATCATGAATACGCTAAGGCAAGCGCGTGGACATTTAAAGGGTGCGATAACGCGTGCTCATTCGTACATCTTAGATGTAGCCGATGAAGACGTAGAAAATTTAGAAACGCGGTTAGAACGGTTAGAGGAAACGTGGAAGGATTTTTGCACTAACCACAATGAGTTTTTTCAATATTCAGAGGAAGAGGGATACGGTGATCCCGAAATTGATTTTGTAACTACGGAGAACAAATACCTTGATGCGAAAAGTGCATTTATTAAAGCGATTCGAAGGAACACTCCTTCAATTCCTCCGCCTCCCCCACCGCGTCTTCAAACTAATGGTGACCCTACAGATGAACAATCTAAGCAACAAGCCGCCTTGTTTGAGACTTTTTTAAATAATCCGTTCACCTTTTCCGCTGCGAAACCATCGAACGAAATTGAGTTGCCAAAGTTTAAAATAACTCCTTTCGGTGGCGATTACCGCGAATGGCCTGAATTTCGCGACATGTTCTCAGGAAGCATCGGTTGCAAAGAAAAACTTCCGGGTGCTCAGAAAATGCGTTACCTAAAATCATTTTTAACTGATGAAGCTGCAAAACTTTTAAACGGTATCGAGATAGCGGATAGTAATTATGAGCAAGCGTGGGAAAAACTTGAGCGTCGGTATAATAAGCCGTTATATATTATAAACGCACATATTGAAAGTTTTATGAAGATGCCAACGGTGGCAATCGCGGACAGTGGACACTTGCGTCGGTTAACGGATAAATCAGATGAAGTTATTCGTGGGTTGAAGGCTCTGAAATCTGAAAGCAGAGATCCTTGGCTGATTTATATAATGCTTAGTAAAACTGACTTAGAAACGCGTAAGGCTTGGGCTCTTCATAATGACAATTCTGAAAAAGCGACCGTTCAAGAACTTATTAACTTTTTGGAAAAAAGATGCGATGCTTTAGAAGCATGCGCAACCAAATAAAGTGATTCGAAGAGCCGTGGTAATAAACAATCATCGCGCTCGGGTAGTTCTTCGAATAATATCAAAAGCCTTGCTGTTTCGAATTCCGTGTGTCCTATGTGCAAACAAAATCATAATCTGCCACAGTGTTCTCAATTTCTTGCCTTGCAAATTACCTCTCGTCGTAGCTATGCTAGAGATCAAAAACTTTGCTACAATTGTTTAGGAAGCAATCATTCGTCGTCGAGATGTCGTTCGAAAACTCGTTGTCCTCATTGCCGTATTCGACATCATGTTCTTGTCCATTTGGATTCACCGTTGCCGGTTAGTGAAGCTAACAATTCAAATACTGAAATTGCCACATCTGAAGCTGCCTCGTTGTCAATTGTTAGCAACCACATTCAAAACGAAATCCGTCCCTCTGGTATTTTGCCTACAGTTGTTGTTCAGGTTCCAGATATCTTTGGTAAAAATCACCTTTGTCGCGTTTTGCTCGATACGGGGTCCCAAGCTTCTTTTGTAACTGAAGGTTTGGTGAAAAGGTTGCATCTTTGTCGTCGTCACGCTCGTGTTCCTATTTCTGGAATCTCTTCGCTCGAAGCTGGTGTTACACAGGGTGCCGTAACCCTAAATCTTAAATCTTGTATTGATTCAAATGAAATGGATGTCGAAGCCTTCATTTTAAATCAAATAACTTCGAAAACTCCGCTTTTGCTTCTTGATTTTGATAAATCTTTACTGTTGAATGATTTGAGATTGGCTGACCCAGGTTTCAACGTCCCAGGTCCTATTGATATTTTGCTAGGATCTGACAAGGCCTGGAGTATTTTGCTTGATGGCCGTCGCAATGATAAAAACGGTAACTTGATTGCCCACAATACCATTTTTGGATGGGTTATAACCGGTAAATCTCCGATCAAGGAAATTGTTTCTTTGCCTGTAGGGATTGTGCAGGATGTTGATGTTCTTCTTAAATCGTTTTGGAATATTGAAGAACTTCCTCACAATTCATATTCGTTGGATTCTGGTGATTTTGCAGACGCTCATTTTTGTAAGACCTTCTCTCGTGCGCCTGATAACAAATATATTGTGGAGTTGCCTTTCCGGCAAAAGGATGTTGCTTTCAGTAACACTCTCTCTGGAGCATTGTCTAGGTTGTTTGGTATGGAACGTCGCTTCTCTCGCCAGGAAAATCTTCGTTCGGAGTATTGTCGTTTCATGAAGGTTTACAAGGAGTTAGGGCACATGGAGCATATTCCAGAAAACGAAATTGAACCCACTACTGGACAGATTTTCTATTTGCCTCATCACGCGGTTGTAACAAACAAAATTCGGGTTGTTTTTGACGGGTCTCATAAGGATGCAAGCGGTACTAGTTTGAATGAGATGCTACATATAGGAACCACTCCAGCGGAATTTGATAAACGTTTGTTTGCGGTTTAGAGTCCATAAATTTGTGTTTTGTGCTGATATTGTCAAGATGTTTCGGCAAATTTGGGTTGACAAGAAACATCGTGATTTTCAACGTATTGCGTGGCGAGAAAATCCTGATGAACCCATTGGACATTATCGGCTGTGCACCGTCACCTACGGTACTTCACCAGCTCCATTTTTGTCGATGCGAGTTCTGAAACAACTTGCCTTAGATTACTCGGATCAGTTCCCTATTGCTTCGCATGCCATATTGCATGATTTTTATGTAGATGATATCATGTCAGGCTCGGATTCTGTATCAGGGATTTTAGAATTGAAAGCAGAGTTGATCGAGTTGTTATCCTGTGGGGGTTTGCAGCTGAGTAAATGGAGCTCAAATTGTTGGCCAGTTTTGCAGGGGTTGGATTGTGAACCAACAGTTTCTCTTGATTTGGATAGCGCTGACAATTGTACAAAGGTTCTCGGACTAGTTTGGAATCCTCATCGTGACATTTTCACCTACAAAATTTCATTAGAGAAAAAATCGTCGTTGTCACCCACTAAGCGAATGTTGTTATCAGAGATTTCGAAAATCTTTGACCCTTTGGGTTTCCTGGCTCCTGCCACCATTTTGTTTAAAATGCTGTTCCAGGAGTTATGGGTGCATGAAACGAAGATCGGATGGGATGATCCACTGCCAAGTGAAATAGCTGACAAATGGATTTCCTACCGAAAGGATTTGCTCTACTTCGAAAAGGTTGACATTTTGAGAAGGTTTACGTCGAATTCGAAGCATTTCGATCTGATAGGATTTTCAGATGCATCCGAGAAGGCATATTCAGCGGTCGTCTATGTTCGCAGTTTGTCGGAGAATGGAGAGATCGAGGTTCAACTTGTTGCTGCTAAAACCCGCGTCGCTCCTGTGAAGCAGCTGACAATTCCCCGCCTTGAACTTTGTGGGGCGCTTCTCTTAAGTCGTTTAGTAAAATTGGTTCGCTCTTCTTTGGACATTAAACCCGCCCAAACTGTTGTTTTTTGTGATTCTCAAATTGTGTTAGCTTGGCTTTCCTCTCCTCCTCGTCGATGGAACACTTTTATTGCCAATCGTACTGCTGAGATTCTTGATGTTCTTCCCCGGTCTGATTGGAACCATATTCGCTCTGAGGAAAACCCAGCTGATTGTGCATCGAGAGGTGTCGAGCCTAGTAAATTGTTGCATTTGGGAATTTGGTGGAACGGTCCTGATTGGCTTTCTGAAAACATTGATTTGTGGCCGATTTCTGTTGTCGGAGTTGAACTAGAAGAAGTGCCTGAAAGGAGAAAACAACCTGTTGTGGTGAATGTTTTGTGTGTACAAGAAGGACTCCTTGACAAACTGGGGAAACGAGTCTCGTCGTGGTCTAGAGTCATTCGCTTTGTAGCTGTCTTTGTTCGCCGTGCCAGGAATGGCAAACTTCCTCCAGATGAGCGACTGAAAGGTTTCTTGCGCTCTTCAGAGTTGCTTTATGCAAAGCAGAAGTGTCTGTTATGGGCTCAAAACGAGTTCACCGAGGAGATAAGATCCCTACGAACTGAAGGACATGTTTCTAGCCGCTCTAAACTTTCATCTTTGGCGCCGTTTTTGGATGAGGTTGGGCTTGGAAGAATTTCAAATGCTGTTGGTGTTTCCTTTAGTATAAAACACCCTATAATCTTGCCTAAAAGCCATCCGTTCTCTAGATTGATCCTCCTGGATGCTCATTTCAAATTTCTACATGTAGGTGTATCAGAACTCTTCTCATTGGTGCGTCAGGAATTTTGGATTTTCGGAAGCAGAAACATGATAAGGAAGGTTGTCCACGATTGCAACAGCTGTTTTCGTCAACGTCAAGCCACATCATCGCAGCTTATGGGAAACTTGCCCTCTTCCAGGTTGTCCCCATCTTTTGCCTTTGACCGAACTGGCTGTGACTATGCTGGACCGCTAACACTTCGACTAGCCAAAGGAAGAAATCCAAAGTTTGTGAAGGGTTACTTTGCATTGTTTGTTTGTATGGCGACAAAGGCGTTGCACTTGGAAGTCGTCAGTGACCTGTCTACCGATGCCTTCTTAGCAGCTTTGAGGCGATTTATAGCTAGGAGGGGAAAATGCAGCGTCATCTACTCGGACAATGGTACCAATTTTCAAGGAGCTGCGAGAACCCTGTGTGAATGGGTTGAGTTGGTGCGATCCGAGAAACAAAATCATCTTGTGTCTGCAGCATTGGCAGCTGAAAGCATCAAATGGGAATTCATTCCTCCACATAGCCCTCATTTCGGGGGCCTTTGGGAAGCGGGGGTCAAAAGTGTCAAACAGCACCTCCGGCGAGTGATAGGGAATAATATTTTGACTTTTGAGGAGATGTCAACTTTGCTTTCCCAAATTGAAGCATTATTAAATTCTAGGCCTCTTTGTTCAATTTCTGATACAGATTTGAACCCTCTAACACCGTCTCATTTCCTTATAGGTAGACCATATTCGGCGATACCAGAGCCCAGCTGTCTAGATGTCCCACTTAATAGACTTGGAAGATGGCAACTCATTCAAAATATGTTGCAAGGGTTTTGGCGTCGATGGCACTCTGACTACCTAACTTCACTTCAACATCGTCCCAAATGGCAAAAGAAGACGAGGAATTTTAAAGTTGGGGACCTGGTTGTCATAAAGGAGCTCAATATGCCACCATCCAGATGGGCGCTAGGACGAGTTGAAAAACTTCATCCCGGAGAAGATGATCTTGTGCGAGTTGTATCCGTTCGCACCAAAAATGACATTTTTAAGCGACCAATAACGAAGCTGGCTATTCTACCATGTTCCTGAAATTCCTTCAAGGGGGCCGGCGTGTTCAGGAATGCACCGATAAATTGTTTTTCATCCTAAATTCTTATTTTTCATCACAAATAATTTATTTGCATCATTAATTTTTTAATTAATTAACTCTTAAAAACTAAACCAATTTTCATTTAAATTTTAAATATTTTGTAAAATTGCCAAACATGGTCGAATAATACCCTATGTGTTATTGACTTTATTTTGTTGTTTACAACTTTTGTTAATTTTATAATCCTACTAAATCCGCTAATCCCTTTGCACTTAAAAAGCATTGGGTATGCATGATGATTTGTTTTTTTGGTAGATTTGGCATCGTACGATGGTGTAATGTAATATTCGATCTCTTTTACAAGCAACCATCATCAAGTAAACATCATTCCTACAGTCCACTCATTTGTCTTGATCATTTTTTTTTTCTAATAAATACATTACTTTATAACGTTTGGAAATTTGTATTTTTCTTTTGCTTTTTGGAAATTATTATTACTGATCACTCGGAGTGAATTTTCGATCAAACTCAATGGTTTCAAGTATGAAAATTGATATATCCAAGATTAATCTTAGCCACTGTTCAATTCATCGTGGACGTATAAAATTTAGAAAAGATATTGCGATAGGATTAAAAAGTGACTTTCAAATTGAAGACCGTTATGTTGTACATTGATGAGACGGTAATATTTTGAGTGATCAACAAGCTTCAGCTGTCCTTTCCACTTTAAATCAATGGCATGTGTCTCCTTACGTGAAGGCAATGTGTTTTGATACGACAGTTGTCAATTCTGGTAAATCTTTATTTTATTCTATTTAGTTTAAAAATTATTGACTATTATTGATTATTATGTATCAATAGATAAGAGACGATTCGTATTTAACTTTGAAACCATTGAGTTTGATCGAAAATTCACTCCGAGTAAAACTGATTTTTTACATTGTTTTTGAAAAATTCATTTTATTCAATCCAGCAATATTTAAAACGTAACTTTCAGTTTTGGTTTTCTTTATCCGTATGATCTCTTTTATAGGTATTCATAAATTGCAAAAGCATTGAACTGAAAGCTTGTATGGCTACTATGCCATCATCATAGTTTTGAGATTATTTTAAGGGCAGTTTTTGAAGTATACTGGCAAACAACATCTGGCCCTAACGTACCAATTTTGTGTACGTTTTAAAAATAATTGGGTATGGAAGATAAAAATGTTGCAGGATTATTTGGAAAAAAAAGAGTTGATATAGTAACTTTCATCAATCAATTTTACAGGTAAATTATTGTTCATTATACCAACTCCATTGTCAAAATGACAATATATAATAAATATGGGGTTTTTCAATAAGACTACTACAAAAGTTTTTGGAAATAAAACAAAATCGGTTTTGGATATCAATGAAATTCTTTATTCCTGTGAAAGTACGTTTGATGCCATTATGTATGGAACTCGATTTCTTTTGCATGGCCACCACTGGCACGGTTGCAGAAGTCAAGACGCTGAACCCAATTTTCAACGGTTTTCAAACATAAATCGGCCGATACTGCTGCAATTTCACGTTCGATATTCGTACGAAGTTCATCAATCGTCTCTGGCTAGTTGGCATAGACCATAGACTTGACGCAGCTCCACAGGAAATAGTCTAACGGCGTAAAAATCGCACGACCGAGGCGGCCAAGCGACTGGACCATTTCGTGAGATAACACGTTCTCCAAACTTGGTTTCCAATAAATTGATTGTGACATTCGCTGTGTGGCTTGTGGCGCCGTCTTCACATGTCCTCCAAGTCCATATCATCCAATTGGAGCCAAAAATATTCGGTTATTATTGAACGGTAGCGATCCCTATTCACAGTAACGTGCCGGTTTGATGACGGAAGAAGTACGACCCAATGACGCCGCCAGCCCATAAACCACACCAAACCGTAATTTTTTAGGGAAGTAATGATGACTCATGGAGTACGTGTGGATTGCTGCCTGACCAATAACGCATATTTTGTTTATTGACAAAGCCATTCAGCCAGAAAGATGATTTTTCGATGAAAATCCGAATCATTTTCAAGTTGTTGCTCAGCCCAATTCATGAACATACGACGCTTCTGGTGGTCAAGCGGCTTCAGTTCTTGCGTCAATTTAATTTTGTAAGGATGTAGGCCAAGATCTTTTCGCAAAATTCGCCACAACGACGTCACAGAGGTGCCCAACGCTTAAGAACGACGTGTGAGAGACACATTTGGGCTTTCTGCAACTGAAGCCTCAGCGGCAGCAATATTCTCGACACTACGGACACTTCTTTATCTCACTGGCACGGGAACATTTTGTACTGTACCTGTGGATTCAAATTTGTCCACTAGACGCTCAATTGTTGATCTGCTAGGACGATTATGACGACCATAAATTGGACGTAGTGCTCTTAACGTTGAGGCCACTGACTCCGAATTTCGGTAGTAAATTTTTATAATTTCGACTCGCTGTTGGCTCGTATATCTTTTCATCGTGAAATAGCAGACCTTACTGAAGAGAAATGTCAAAAGAGCGGCAAGAAATATGGCGTCGTTTGCTGTCCCTGTCGCTCTACTTTTGTAGCGTCCCTGTTGAAAAACCCTTTATTAACTGCTTCGATTTTTCTCTCTTTTAGATGTCTCAGCCTCGAGACGATTATCAAGGGCTTTTAAAACTGGCATTAATATTCCTTGGTAGTTATCCATCACCTTCATTTCAAACGTTGGATGTCAAAAGCCATCTATAGCTTAAAAATGTTCATATTTCGTGACGAATTCAGTTTAACTTCTTTTGAAAAAACGAGCTTACGACAAATTTGTATTTTCATTATTTTGTTCTATATCAAAGTATGGTATACTTCTACGTCTGCTATTCAGGCACCTAATAATGATTTAGAGTTTATGAAAAAAATAATTCCGTAAGAAAACACCTATTTTGCTATTTCCCAACAAGCTTCTAAGAAAATGAGTGAGCATATGAGGTATTTAAACAACGAGCTAGCTACACTTTCTTTATTTGACGACAATGTCTCAATAGATGTTAAACGAAAAATAGTTGCTGCTATTAAGAGTGAAGAAAGAACTTCGAAGTAGCAGCAGTATCGGCCGATTTATGTTTGAAAACCGTAGAAAATTGGGTTCAGCGTCTTGACTTCTGCAAGCGTGCCAGTGGTGGCCATGCAAAAGAAATCGAGTTCCATACATAATGGCATCAAACGTACTTTCACAGGAATAAAGAATTTCATTGATATCCAAAACCGACTTTGTTTTATTTACAAAAACTTTTGTAGTGGTCTTATTGAAAAACCCCATATTTATTATATATTGTCATTTTGACAATGGAGTTGGTATAATGAACAATAATTTACCTGTAAAATTGATTGATGAAAGTTACTATATCAACTCTTTTTTTTCCAAATAATCCTGCAACATTTTTATCTTCCATACCACTTTTATATTTTGATTGATCAATGCTATCCCAATTATTTTTAAAACGTACACAAAATTGGTACGTTAGGGCCAGATGTTGTTTGCCAGTATACTTCAAAAACTGCCCTTAAAATAATCTCAAAACTATGATGATGGCATAGTAGCCATACAAGCTTTCAGTTCAATGCTTTTGCAATTAAAACACATGTTCCTTTATGAATACCTATAAAAGAGATCATACGGATAAAGAAAACCAAAACTGAAAGTTACGTTCTAAATATTGCTGGATTGAATAAAATGAATTTTTCAAAAACAATGTAAAAAATCAGTTTTACTCGGAGTGAATTTTCGATCAAACTCAATGGTTTCAAGTATGAAAATTGATATATCCAAGATTAATCTTAGCCACTGTTCAATTCATCGTGGACGTATAAAATTTAGAAAATATATTGCGATAGGATTAAAAAGTGAATTTCAAATTGAAGACCGTTATGTTGTACATTGATGGGACGGTAATATTTTGAGTGATCAACAAGCTTCAGCTGTCCTTTCCACTTTAAATCAATGGCATGTGTCTCCTTACGTGAAGGCAATGTGTTTTGATACGACAGTTGTCAATTCTGGTAAATCTTTATTTTATTCTATTTAGTTTAAAAATTATTGACTATTATTGATTATTATGTATCAATAGATAAGAGACGATTCGTATTTAACTTTGAAACCATTGAGTTTGATCGAAAATTCACTCCGAGTAAAACTGATTTTTTACATTGTTTTTGAAAAATTCATTTTATTCAATCCAGCAATATTTAAAACGTAACTTTCAGTTTTGGTTTTCTTTATCCGTATGATCTCTTTTAGAGGTATTCATAAATTGCAAAAGCATTGAACTGAAAGCTTGTATGGCTACTATGCCATCATCATAGTTTTGAGATTATTTTAAGGGCAGTTTTTGAAGTATACTGGCAAACAACATCTGGCCCTAACGTACCAATTTTGTGTACGTTTTAAAAATAATTGGGTATGGAAGATAAAAATGTTGCAGGATTATTTGGAAAAAAAAGAGTTGATATAGTAACTTTCATCAATCAATTTTACAGGTAAATTATTGTTCATTATACCAACTCCATTGTCAAAATGACAATATATAATAAATATGGGGTTTTTCAATAAGACTACTACAAAAGTTTTTGGAAATAAAACAAAATCGGTTTTGGATATCAATGAAATTCTTTATTCCTGTGAAAGTACGTTTGATGCCATTATGTATGGAACTCGATTTCTTTTGCATGGCCACCACTGGCACGGTTGCAGAAGTCAAGACGCTGAACCCAATTTTCGACGGTTTTCAAACATAAATCGGCCGATACTGCTGCAATTTCACGTTCGATATTCGTACGAGGTTCATCAATCGTCTCTGGCTAGTTGGCATAGACCATAGACTTGACGCAGCTCCACAGGAAATAGTCTAACGGCGTAAAAATCGCACGACCGAGGCGGCCAAGCGACTGGACCATTTCGTGAGATAACACGTTCTCCAAACTTGGTTTCCAATAAATTGATTGTGACATTCGCTGTGTGGCTTGTGGCGCCGTCTTCACATGTCCTCCAAGTCCATATCATCCAATTGGAGCCAAAAATATTCGGTTATTATTGAACGGTAGCGATCCCTATTCACAGTAACGTGCCGGTTTGATGACGGAAGAAGTACGACCCAATGACGCCGCCAGCCCATAAACCACACCAAACCGTAATTTTTTCGGGAAGTAATGATGACTCATGGAGTACGTGTGGATTGCTGCCTGACCAATACCGCATATTTTGTTTATTGACAAAGCCATTCAGCCAGAAAGATGATTTTTCGATGAAAATCCGAATCATTTTCAAGTTGTTGCTCAGCCCAATTCATGAACATACGACGCTTCTGGTGGTCAAGCGGCTTCAGTTCTTGCGTCAATTTAATTTTGTAAGGATGTAGGCCAAGATCTTTTCGCAAAATTCGCCACAACGACGTCACAGAGATGCCCAACGCTTGAGAACGACGTGTGAGAGACACATTTGGGCTTTCTGCAACTGAAGCCTCAGCGGCAGCAATATTCTCGACACTACGGACACTTCTTTATCTCACTGGCACGGGAACATTTTGTACTGTACCTGTGGATTCAAATTTGTCCACTAGACGCTCAATTGTTGATCTGCTAGGACGATTATGACGACCATAAATTGGACGTAGTGCTCTTAACGTTGAGGCCACTGACTCCGAATTTCGGTAGTAAATTTTTATAATTTCGACTCGTTGTTGGCTCGTATATCTTTTCATCGTGAAATAGCAGACCTTACTGAAGAGAAATGTCAAAAGAGCAGCAAGAAATGTGGCGTCGTTTGCTGTCCCTGTCGCTCTACTTTTGTAGCGTCCCTGTTGAAAAACCCTTTATTAACTGCTTCGATTTTTCTCTTTCGAGAAAATCGTCTCAGCCTCGAGACGATTATCAAGGGCTTTTAAAACTGGCATTAATATTCCTTGGTAGTTATCCATCACCATCATTTCAAACGTTGGATGTCAAAAGCCATCTATAGCTTAAAAATGTTCATATTTCGTGACGAATTCAGTTTAACTTCTTTTGAAAAAACGAGCTTACGACAAATTTGTATTTTCATTATTTTGTTCTATATCAAAGTATGGTATACTTCTACGTCTGCTATTCAGGCACCTAATAATGATTAAGAGTTTATGAAAAAAATAATTCCGTAAGAAAACACCTATTTTGCTATTTCCCAACAAGCTTCTAAGAAAATGAGTGAGCATATGAGCTATAATATTAATGCGAACGATTTAGAATCACTATTAACAAAAGATGTAAATGAATTTGTCTCAAAACCCTTTGACTTTTTGGAAAATAATATTTCAACATGGTTTTGTAATGAAAGTTACAAATAATGCCTAGATATTTTTAAAAACTTTAAAGTTGTAAATGACGTTGCTGAACGGGGGATTGTTTCGATAGAAGAATACAACAACTGCTTAACAAACACCGACAAAAAAAGCTTGGTTGATTCAAGCACGTTTCGTGATCAACTGGAAATTATAGAATTGAATAAGGTTTATGCTTGATTCAAGCAATGTGTCATATTCAAATTAACAATGAATGCATTGTTAATATTTTCTCTTATAAGTATCACAAACATATTTGATTTAAGCATGTTTGTACTTGACTCAAAAAAGATTTCATTTCGAGGCAACAATGTCATTGTTGATTTCATACTTAATCAAGCATAATAGTGATAGAAAGAAAATTAGGCATTAAATTGTGTAATTGAATATGTTTATGGTTGAATCAAACAAGTTTTCGTGTTTAATTTACAAATTCATGACTATCGTAAGTATCACAAATATGTTACATTCAACAATATTTATACTTAATCTAAATATGAGTTTTTATTGAATTAACAACGTTCTTTCTTCTTTCATTGTTATTTAACCACAAACGTGATAGTTACAAAGAAGTATTAAAACCTTACAATTGAATACGGTTTACGGTTATCATGGTAGTAGTATGTTTTTACATTTTTAACTAGCTAGAAGCAGTTTTGTTCAAGCACGTTTGTGCTTGAGCCACAAGATATCGTTTTTAATCTAAAACGTTCTTTCATCTTTCATTGTTATTTAACCACAAACGTCATAGTTAGTAATAAAAATTAGAACCATGCAATTGAATAAGTTTCTACATAAAACAAACAACGTTTCGTGCTTGATGGACAAAGTTATCATGGTTGTAGTATGTTTTACCTTTTTAAACTAACTAGAAACAGTTTTATTCAATCACGTTTTTGCTTGAGCCACAAGATATCGTTTTTATTTTGAAACGTTCTTTCATCTTTCATTGTTATTTAACCACAAACGTGATAGTTAGAAATAAAAATTAGAACCCTGCAATTTAATAAGTTTCTACATAAAACAAACAACGTTCCGTGCTTGATGGACAAAGTTACCATGGTTGTAGTATGTTTTTAAATTTTTAACTAACTAGAAACAATTATATTCAAGCACGTTTGTTCTTGAGCCACAAGATATTGTTTTTAATTTAAAACGTTCTTTCATCTTTCATTGTTATTCAACCACAAACGTAATAGTTAGAAACAAAAATAAGAACTAGCAATTGAATACGTTTCTGCATAAAATAAACAACGTTCCGTGCTTGATGGACAAAGTTATCACGGTTGTAGTATGTTTTTACATTTTTAATTAACTAGTAACTGTTTGATTCAAGCACTTTTGTGCTTAAGCCACAAGATATCGTTTTTAATTTAAAACGTTCTTTCATCTTTCATTGTTATTTAACAACAAACGTGATAGTTAGAAATAAAAATTAGAACCCTGCAATTGAATACGTTTCTACATAAAACAAACAACGTTCCCTGCTTGATGGACAAAGTTATCATGGTTGTAGTATGTTTTTACATTTTTAACTAATGGTTGTAGTATGTTTTTAAATTTTTCATTAGCTGCAAACAGTTTTATTCAATCACGTGTATGCTTAAGCCATAAGGTGTCGTTTTTGATTTAAAACGTTCTTTCTTCTTTTAATTTTATTTAACCACAAACTTGGTAGTCGGAATATAAAAACCAAATAAAGCAATTATAAACGTTTCACAGAATATAATTATAGGGTTACCTTTTCGCTACAGTGACCATACCAAACATGTCAAACTATAGCTAATACTGCGTTTTAATTAGAGCAAATTAGATGATTTCATTGAAATTTAAAAATTTTTCAAATGTCATAGAAATTAGGTTGGAAATTATGATAGGTTCCTTATAATTTTTGTAACAATAACTAATTTTTTAGAAAAATGGAACGCGTTTATAAAGCTTTTGTTTGGGCGCATTCATTGATTCTCTTTTTTTTTGTTTTGTTTCTTCATTCATTTCATTCGACCCCGTTTAGATTGGTTTGTTCCACTCACTGATCTCAATAATACACCGTTTTTTTGCTTGAAAATTAGGTGGTCGGCTTCATCTCGTCCATCTGCATATTAAGATAGAACCTTCCTTTTGAACGCACAAACCAAAATGAACAAAATGGAATGAAATGGCATAATTTTGGTTATGAAACTCAAATGTTTATATTTTCTTCTTGGATAACCCCTTCCTTTCCACCTTACCGATATTTTAATTTTGTCCACACCGTGTGCCAGAACGAAATCGGCCCACACACCTGTCCACACACTTGAGTACACCGACACAAGTGTGGTACACAGTATACAAATAGGTATTAATTATATATAATATATATATAATTATATATATTTTTTCAGGTTCGTTAATAAAACTTATTCACTTTATTTAAATTCTCCATTTATTTTCTTAACAAAATAAAACACTCTACTTTTATTACCACAAAACAATTTATTTTTCACCACTGAAATCAATTCACCACTTTTTTTTATTACAACCAGCTTTACTCATTCACGATTAAAAATAAACTGCATCCTCTGCCGGTCAGACATGTGTTTTTAAACTTTTCACGAGGTTTCCGAAAAAGCTAGAAGGTTCTAGTATTTGCTTCTAGAGCTTTCCATAGGGGAAATTTCCCATACATTTCCTTTTCCAAAGCTTTCATTTTGACGTTTAGTATTGGAAGTTCGAAAGCTCACCAAAATTCTCCGAAGGTTGGTTTCTGTCCTGTCTAATTCGAAATTCGGTGTTTCTTTTGTTCGATGTTCGAGAGTGGTTATAGTTCATTCCAGAGTTTTTATAGTACAAATGTGACAGTCGTTACACTGCCCCCTCCTTAAGATTGATCGTCCCGAGCAAATCTATCACGTCCTTTACCATTATAACGGTGTAAACGGTCACTGTTAACTACTTTCATTTTGCCTCTATGTCTTCACTGAATGCGGTAGACGACATCGTTTACTCGAGTTACAACAGTATACGGGCCTTCCCAATTTTGTAGAAGTTTCGGTGAAAGTCCCTTCCAACGGTGGGGATTATAAAACCATACAAGTTCTCCCGCTTGGAATCCGTTCGTTGTTGCTTTTGTGTCGTGTCTTCATCCGATCACTTGATAGCTTTATATTTGCCCTTGTCCTTTCGTGAATTTCAAGAAGCTTTTTGTTCAGGTCTTCCACGCAGTCGTCTATTTCTTGGGGCTCATTACCATAATATCCAAATTTTGTTTCACTTGGCAGTCGTATTGTGTTCCCGAGCAGGATTTCTGATGGTGTATGTCCTGTTGAGCTTTGTACTGCACTTCGATAGGCCATCAAGAATAATGGAATATGCCGATCCCAGTCTCGTTAATTGTCGCTTACCACTTTGGAAAGGTGTTTTTTAAGGGTCCTGTTGAATTGTTCAACCATTCCATCAGATTGTGGATGAAGCGGTGTTGTCCTCGTTTTTTTAATGCCAAGGAGTGTACAAACTTCCTGAAAGATTTTGGACTCGAAGTTTCTTCCTTGATCTGAATGAAGTTCCATCGGCACACCAAACCTGCTAATCCAGTTGAAAACGATCTGATCCACGACTGTTTTAGTTTCCTCGTTTGGGATGGCAAATGTCTGAGGCCACTTGCTGAAGAAGTCCATTACTACCAGAATGTATCGGTTTCCACTTTCGGTTTCTGAAAAAGGTCCCGCAACGTCTATTGCAATCCTCTCAAAAGGCGTGCCCACGTTGTACTGCTGCATTTTACTTTGGATTTTTCTGCCTGGTCCTTTGCTTGCAGCACAAGTATCACATTTTCGGCACCATTTTTCAATGTCTTCTGTTGCATGTAGCCAGTAGAATCGCTGCCTTACCTTCTCCAGTGTCTTATTGATCCCCAAATGTCCTCCGGAAGCTCCCTCATGCATCTCTTGAAGAACGTCATTAACTTTGGATCGATGTACGATTAGCTGCATCACAAATGATTTGCAGTCTGTGGAGTCCCACTTACGTCTTAGTACTCCTTCTTGCACATGAAGTGAGTCCCATGGAGCCCAATATGCCTTAAGAGTTGGACTTCTATCGGAGATGTCACCCCATTCTGGTTTCTCCTGGTGTTCTTTCCATGCAAGAATGGGTTCAATATCCGAGTGTTCTTGTTGGGCGGTCCTCAGTTCTTCAATTCTCCAACCGTAAATGGGATGGATTCTTAATCGCTGGATGGCAGCTACCTCCTTTTCTTTTTGACGTGTGCAATGCGTGCAGTCGGGTTTGCAGGGTCTCCGAGACAAGGCATCTGCGTTTGAGTGCAACCTTCCTCTTCGATGTTGAATCTGGTAGTCGTATGTCTGCAATCTCTCGATCCACCTTGCCACTTGACAAACTTGATTTTTCAAGTTCAAAAGCCAATTAAGTGTGCCATGGTCTGTTCGAAGAAGGCACTTCTGTCCATGGATGTACTTATGGAAGTGTTTTGTAGCCGATATTATAGCTAGAAGTTCTCTTCTGGTCACACAATAATTTCTTTCTGGCTTTGAGAGTACCTTTCTGCAATAGGCGATTACCTTTTCTTCTCCATCATGAACTTGTGGCCAGAACAGGTGTATTGCATAGGCGCTGCTTGAGTGCCTGAAAGCTGTTCTCGCACTCACTTGACCATTTGAATGGTTTGCCTTTTTCGGTAAGCTGATGCAAACTTTTCGTGATCCCAGCAAATCCTTAACAAAACGACGATAGTACGTGGCTAGACCAAGAAAGCTCCGAAGTTGATGTTTATCTTGTGAAGTTGGCCAATTCTTAACAGTGTCCACTTTCTTAGGATCAGTCTTCACTCCTTGGGAGGAGATGGTATGTCCCAAGTATTGTACCTCTAACTTGAAGAATGCACACTTGTCTGGATTTAATTTTAGGTTTGCTTCTCGAAGCCTCTGGGACACGGCCTCAAGGTTTCCACAATGCTCATCAAATGTTTTACCATAAACGATCACATCGTCCAGATAGACCAGGCATGACTTCCAAGTAAGTCCTTGTAAAACGCACTCCATCAAACGCTCAAATATTGCCGGAGCGTTGCATAGTCAAAAAGGCATTACTTTGAATTGCCACAGACCATTTCCAGTGGTGAAAACCGTCTTTTCTCGATCTTCTGAATGGATTTCTACCTGCCAGTAGCCACTCTTCAAGTCCAATGTTGAGAACCATTCAGCTCCTTCCATGGCATCCAAAGTATCGCTGATTCTTGGCAGAAGGTTGCTGTCTTTCTTTGTCACATCGTTTAGCCTCCGATAGTCTACACAGAATCGAATACTTCCATCCTTCTTTTTGACCAGGACGACTGGGGATACCTTAGGGCTTTTAGAATTTTCGATAAGCCCACTGGGTGAAGAGAGTATATCAGCATACTCGAGAAGGAGGCTTCCAGCGACACTTAGCTGTTGTTCACTTAAATTGGATGACTTGAGAATTTTTGCCTTCATAGAGTTCAATTTCCTCGGGTCCACAGATTGTTGAGTGTCCACTTCTGTGATCTTAGTTATAGCGGACACTGATTCACACTTTCCCACAACTGCCCCTTTTCTCAGCTTGACTTCATACGGTTTGATATTAAGTATCCGTACGGGCACCATGTTGCTGTTTGGTGCCACAAGAGTCTTCCCCAGGATGATGTTTTGGGAAGACTGCTCAGAGTCTGGCTCCACCATAAGGTATCGATGGCTTCCCAAATCACCCTTTATTTTAGTCCAAACGAACACTTCTGAAGAAGGTGGCAGGCATATATCTTCCTTTATGACAGCCCTCGGAGTTGATGTGCTTTCATTGCCATAAACCAAAGGAATCTCCACATTTCGATACTTAAGAACTTGCTTCCCGATATCAAGGATTACTCCGTGCTCTTTCATAAAGTTGATTCCAACGATGCACTCGTCACAAATATCTGCTACCAGAAACACATGTGAAAACTCCAGTTCTGCCAAACGGATCGTAAGACAAACCTCCCCATGCCCTCTGGCTGCCTCTCCTGTTGCAGTTTTCAGACGGTAGGTGTTGGTGTTATGCAGCCATGTCATTTTCACCAAGTCTCTTCGAATAATGGAGGCAGTGGCACCGGTGTCGTACGAAGCCACTTGTTTCTTGCCGTTTAATGTTGCCTCCACAGTCAGACTTTTATTGTTTCGTTTAGTCTGTGAGACCTGAATAGTGGTTCCGGGGCCATCAATACCAGAAACCAGCTTCTGCCCCTCGAAGTTGGTTCTTACTCGTTTCCCGGTTGGGAGTATTGGTTGTTGTTTCCATTTCTGCGTCCACAATGTTGGCATGCAGGACTTCTAGATGGTAATCTGCACTGACGTTGGAGATGTCCGGTCTTGTTACAATTCCAGCATCGAGCAGGTCCATCTCGCTGGTTTTTGCAACGCTGTTCTCTGGCATGAACACTCCTCAATTTTTATTTCTCTTACTCGATGGGTTCTTGAGAAGCCTGTTCTGCTGCTTCCATAGTCTGGGCAAAAGCTAATGCCTCAGGAAGTGTGCGTTTTCCAGCAGTTCGAATTGCTCGCTGAAGGTTGATATCAGATACAGCACGGAAAAAGGCTTCTGTTGCGAATTGGTTGATGATTTCATCCCCTGCAGCCGGATATGCCAGATGTGCCAGCCGTTCGATGTCTGCTTGGAGCTGTTGCAGAGTTTCTCCTCTTTTCTGGACTCTAGTATTGAGTTGAACGCGGAAGACTTCTTGCATATGGCCATCTCCAAAGCGTTTGTCAATGGCCTGAACAAGAGCGCTGAAGTTGCCATTCTTATCTGCTGGTATGGTTTGTAGCAGTTCAGCAGCAGTTCCTCTAAGGGCAAGCGTCAGAGCTATATATTTGTCCTCTTCGTCCCAGCCATTCGTTGCTGCGGCTGCCTCAAGCTGTTTCTTGTAGATTGACCAAGAAGTTTGTCCATCAAAGGTTGGTGGATGCATCTCCTTTCTCTTTGAACATTCACCAGAACTTTCTCGAACCTTCCTTCTCTTTACTTTATCCAATTCCTTTGTAATGCATTCAATTTTATCTTCGAACTTTGCTTCTATTGTCGATAATTGCTTATCGACACGCTCGTCAAGTGCAATAGTTCTGTTGTCAAAGGCTTCTTACTTACCTTCGAGAAGATTTCGAAGATTCCTTTGTTCTTGACCTTGTTATTCTAGAAGATTCTTTTGTTCTTGACTTTGTTGTTCGAATCGTTCAAGAAGGTTCTTTTGCTCATTGCGTTGTTCTCGGCTTTGGTGTTCGAATCGTTCAAGAAGATTCTTTTGCTCATTGCGTTGTTCTTGGCTTTGTTGTTTGAATCGTTCAAGAAGATTCTTTTGCTCATTGCGTTGTTCTTGGCTTTGTTGTTCAAATCGTACGAGAAGATTCTTTTCCTGACTATCAAATTTGGGCTGCAGCTGAGACATCAAAGTTGTTATGTCTGGTGTACTTACTTCTTCTTGCCCTTCCTCCATTTCAATGTCGAATATAAACATGTCTGGGTTTTCTTAAACCTTCTTGCAGACGAATTATAAGATCATTCTTCGTGCCACCAGTAGGAAGACCTCGCTTGTTCAGTTCTGCCTTAAGTCCCACTAAATTTAAATCATTTAGAGTTTTACCCATTGTCTTTTCTTATTTTCACTTTCACAGTCACGTTCACTTTTTGGAATTATTGTCTGTTAAAGCACAATAAATTATCTAAGCACAAATAAATTAAGTTTTATTCCACTTCCAACACCAATGTAATATTTTTTTCAGGTTTGTTGATAAAACTTATTCACTTTATTTAAATTCTCCACTTATTTACTTTACAAAATAAAACACTCTACTTTTATTACCACAAAACAATTTATTGTTCACCACTGAAATCAACCAACTTTACGCATTCACGATTAAAAATAAACTGCATCCTCTGCCAGTCAGACATGTGCTTTTATACTTTTCACGAGGTTTCCGAAAAAGCTGTAAGGTTTTAGTATTTGCTTCTAGAGCTTTCCATAGGGGAAATTTCCCATACATTTCCTTTTCCAAAGCTTTCCTTTTGACGTTCTGTCTTTGTATATATAAATCATAGTACTATCATGGACGCACTAAAAGAGGGTGACATCTGCAGGCAGTATGGGGAACCCTGTCGCGGAGAGATGCAATTTTGGGTGGAGACTTGCTAATGCTTGAGAATTTGAGAATTGAGATTATGATTTGAACGGGAAAGACGTATTTAGAATTTACTAGGGTGAGACTGAATCAGGTAGAGAGCATTTTTTGAAAAGAATATGGATAAAATGAAGAAATAGATAAAGGACACAATGAAGAAAGTATTCAATGTTGCTTTCGGTTGTTATTGGTTTTGTTTACATTTTTTTAATATGAAGATAAAGCTAAGAGACAGAAAAGAAAACAATTTTGGGTATTTTCTTTCGCTTGTTGGGTATTTGATGTAGCATGGGGAAGGGTTTGTTATATATGGAAATATACATAATGGGTTTTCTTGTGTGTAGGACTTTGTATATGAAAACTTTACGCGCTTTTCTTTTAACGGCTGAAAATTTTATTGCTTGATATTCAGTGCTTTGAAGCGTCGGATTTTTCAAATCTTGATTTTTGCGCTGTGTTTGAAGTGATTTTTAAAAATAAATATATTAATAATATCGTGATAAACATTGTGATAGTGATAGTGAATGTTATAATACTATTGCTATTCAAGTAGGTACATTATATGTACAATACAAATTTCCTACCAAAAAAATTAATTAAGTGAAAATTGTGCAAAATTGTAAAAAAATTGGTGTCTTTTTTACCCTTAATTAACAATTATTCTTAACTTTGTTTTTCTCTTCCCTTATCATACAAATATTTCACCTCTGGTGTAAGTTTTTAGTTTTGGGGGTTGAAAAGTTTTTTCAATAAGGTGAATCCATAGGGTGCTTTTTTGTTTGCTTGTTTTTTTATTTTTTTTTTGCTTGTAGATATAACTATTTGCTATTTTTATTTTTTATATCCATTGATATATAAACAATATTTATTTATATAACAAATAATATTATTTCCTTTTCTTGTGACCTTTTAATATTTGATATTTGTATACCTAACCATTTCCGTGAAGTGAATACCTATATTTATCGTAAGTGTTTCTGTGAAAAAGTGAAGTGAAGTGAAAAACTAAGTGTTTTGTGAAAAAAATCCTGTGTTAAATAAAATTAAAAAAAAAATCATCGAGTGTAAAAGTGTGAAAAATCTATGAGTGTTGATAAAACTCATTCTTTTTTGAAAAAAAATCTGCCTGTGTGAAACGTTTTACTGTGAAAAATCTTTCAATCAAATTATATAAAAAAATCTGTGTTTGTAAAAAAATTAAAGGTGTCCAATTGAAACTTCTTAAAGTGCTATTCTGGAAAAAAATTGTGTTTGAGACAAAAAATTGTTGTGCGAAAAATCATCTTAGCGGTGAAAAACAGGTTTGAAAATATTATTTTTTACTGTTAAATTATTTAATAAAATTATAATAAAAGCTTAAAACAAAAAAATGGGTAAGTGTTGCTACGCAAAATGCGGTGCGGTGCGACATCGGCCGAGTAATATTTCTTTTTCTAAAGTTCCCCTCGACAAAAGAAGGCCAGTTTGGCAAAAACACGGTGGTGTTTCAGAATTTAACGATAGGTCCATCATGTGCGAAGCACATTTTTACATTAAAGATATTGTGATTCGAGGTACACAAAAAAATTTGCTTCCAACGGCACTTCCATTATCATACTATTCAGTATGTAAATGCTCAGACGAAGCCATTGACCCTGTATGCTTTAGCATAATGGATGCGTGGAGATCTCCAGTGCAGGTGACTTCTACAGTCACATATTCAGGAGTTAGTTCCGCACCTCCACGTGCACCTCCACCTCTACCTGCGACTTCTCATCCAATTCCCCCTGTACGTCCTGTTGCACCTGCAACTACCCTCTCACCTAGCAGCCCAGCAGTACCTTTGGTGAACTTAGCTGTAAAAGCAACCAAAACATATGTCAAAGATCTGTCTTTGGGCGTGGTACCATTTTCCTGTGGCATATCTCCATCACAATTTCCTTCGCCAAGGTACCATTCCTACAAAGCGTCGCCGAAGCCCTCTCGCGTTAAAGAAGCTCGGCGTCGTATTTATTTTACCCCTAAAAAACTAAAAAAATGCCCAAAATATAATTTGAGGCAAAATCTGGAAGTGCAAATGAAAAAATTTTCGGAAGAGTTGCAAACATTTATTTTTTCGCAACTCTTTCACAACACCAAAGCACCCTGGAAGCCTAAGGAAAAAGAACTTTTTTTGAAATTTTTCTTTAACCCTTTCGATCCGGAAAGCCGCTATTGTAAAAAAAATATTTTTGTTGCGTTGCGCCATCACAGTAGCAAAATTTAAGATGTTTTATCTTTTTAAAGTGAAGAAAATAGGTTTGGGGGCGGAGGGCGGGGCCGTGACATATATGTCCCGACCGTATTTTTCAATGGGACAAAGGGTGTCCCGGTCAGTTATTTATGAACACAAATTTTAGAAAGGTAACCGAATCTATTTTGATACAAAAATTCATTTTATTTTATTATTATAGTTAATTTTAGTAGTAAGTAGGAACATTGTAAAAAATTAAAAATATAAAAGTTTATTGAACAAAAATAATTATGTAGCATTTATTTGTGATAAGCTGCAAAGCAATCACCACATAGAGGGATTTGACATTCTTCGCAAATAGTTTTTGTTCGTTTTTCTTTGTTTTTTTCACTGCAGCCTGCACAACGCCTCCGAGTTGCAATTGTAATTGGTAGGTGTGCTGCAGATATCTTTCTTTTTCGTCCAGATACTCCGCTACGTTGAAAAGCTGCTGTCTTTTTCCCTTCTTTTATAAAGTTTTCAGCCAAAACGACCATAAAATCTATGAGCGGTGTTTGCTTTCTTCCAAGTTGAGAATTTACTACCCACGAATTCCCAACACTCATCATTAGCAAGCGATAGAACACCTTTTTCCACCATTTATTGGATTTTCGATCCAACTCGTACTGCCCTGCCATTTGGTCAGCTCGATCTACTCCACCCATTAATTGTCTGTAAAATTTTATCATTTCCGGGCATGGTATGTTGATTTTTTGACCATCTTTCAACTTTTTGTCAATTGTGCCCATGTCCGATGAATGACAATTGCTCACAACGATGACTTCCTTAGTATCATGCCATTTTACGAACATGAGCCCGTGTTACTTTCTCGGAAAATGCATTCTCCTTTTCGAAGCTTTCCATTGACAACTGGCAATTTTTTACGGTTAGATACAACTGTTCCTAACGCAGCGTAATCTATGGTTTCTAGGAGATGGACGCTCGTGAAAAATCGATCGAAGCATAAGGTTACATCAGGTTCTCGAAAAGAAGCAGCTAATTGGTTAACAACCCATTCACCAAGAGTACCTTCGCTTACTTCTTCTTCTCTACCGCAATAAATGTTGAAATCATACGTGTAACCCGTAAGAGCATCACATATCTTAGCCACATTTTTATACCCCGTTCGGTGGGCTTCAAAGGCATATATTGTTTCCTTTGCTATGCTTTGAAAGCTGCTGTCTTCTCTGGCACGCAAAAATCGAAATTTCAAACATTCAACAATATCTTCAACATAATATAACTTAGATGCTGTCTCTGGTTTTTCAGGGAGAGCAAAGTACATTTTTGAGGACAACAGCTGAAAACGATTTCGTGAAATAGCAGACTTTATTGCATCATTTCCCATAGAAGGGTGTGTAGACCAATAGTTCCAAAAAGCTGGAAGATGGTTGTACGACATAATTATAATACATCCAACCACTATCTTCATTTCTCCAACATCGGTTAGCTTTATATTTCGGTTTCCTTGTTTCGATTTGCGTAATATTTCAATTCGTTCATTGGTGCATTGGGTTATATACACAAACAAACTTTCAGGGAAAATTTTACTAAATATGCGTAACGGATCATCAGTCCTTTCGAAGTTCGGGCTTATGTTAGGAAGTCGGGAATTACTTACAGTTTTTCTTGGAGTGAAATTGACATTTGGTGTTGACCAAACCGTTGAAATATGTCTGGCAGTGTTAGCAGCGGGATGGACTTCTTCTAGCACCGGTTCTTTATCCTCTTCGTCAGCTGTTTCTTCGTCTTGACTATCGCGATGTTGAACGTCTTGACCATCATCAGAATCCATTTCATCTGCACAGCTCTCGTTAGATTCGATTTCGTAATCGGTAGGCTCATAATCATCCCCACTGTCATTAGAGAAGTCATCATCATCATCAGAAGCCTCAATAAAATTGGATTAGGTGGGCTGATTTCGTGGTCTTGGCATATTGAAGGTTCTGTAAAGTGTTTTAATTTTTTATGAAATAAGTACGCAAAAACCCAACTGGGACACTTATTGCCCATACAAAAGTACTGGCGGGACAAATACGTCCCGGTCACATAAATAGGCGAATAACATTGAAACCCAAACAAAAAAAAGTACCTACCAGTCTTAGATAATGAGGAGAACACTTGCACTGTTTTTTTATGTATATTTTATGTTGATTTACCACTTCTAAACAAATAAAATTAATAAATTTTACTCGCGCACTGAAATTCCACGTGCAATTGATCTCTTTGTTTGAACAAATACAACAATACCCACCACCAAAATCGCCACCAACTAGAAATAAAACCGTTAGAAATAACATAATCTACTGAGTGGGACCCATTTGTCCCATTTTTGCAGCAAATTTTTAGAGATAGGTCTTTTTGAACCTATATCGGGACACATGTTTCCCGATCGGATCGAAAGGGTTAAGTCGCCAGCGTGCTATGCTTTTATGATAAGTGTAGGTTTTAAGATGCCATCGGTAAGTACAATTTACCGATGGCATTCTGAAATTAGGCTGCCAGCGGGGTTCAGCCCCCAGATAAAGGAACTGTTGATAGAGAAGGCCAAGGGAATGACTGACATGGAAAAGAAGAGCATCATTCTTTTTGATGAGATGGCTATCAAGAAGGAACTGGAGTATAATATCAAAGACGATATTATATACGGATTTACGGACTTCGGCGAGCTCGGAAGAACCAGTGTTGTGGCCTCTAAGGTAATGGTTTTTACGCTTAGAGGTCTCAATGCTAATTGGAAGCAAACCATCGCGTACTACGTGGGATCGCCAAATGGAGTAACTCTCGCGCAGATTTTAGTAACAGTTATTACAGAAGTAATACACTGTGGACTAACTGTGGTCGCAACATTGAATGATGAATAAATAAATAAATGAATGATGAATAAATAAATAAATAAATAAATAAACATGCTGCGACCAAGGAGCAAATAACGTGTTAGCGTACAAAACGCTAGCAACGCCACCAATTGAAGAAAATCCATATCTGGAGATAGAAGAACAAAGGATATTTCTATTGCACGACTATCCACATCTCTTCAAATGTGTGAGAAATATACTTCTCAAACATACCATCCATATAGGTGATGATATTGTTGATTGGCGAGTGTTGGAAAACATTTTTGAAGAGGACACAAAATCGAATACCTTCCAAGTTTTTTTCAAACTCACCCGATCTCATATCCATCCTAATGGATTTGAAAAGATGTCGGTTAAGTTGGTTACTCAAGTTTTCAGTGACACCGTCTACACGGGGATAATGTATGCAGTCAATAGTAACTGCTTCAAAACGGAAAATGAAAAGAAAACCGCCGTGGATACAGCCAGGTTTATGAAAAAAATGAACGACATTTTCGATGCCTTGAATAATGGACAACGGTATTCGAAAAATCCCAACAAGCAAGTGTTGGCCGATTCTACGGACACATTAAATACGCTAATCGAAGCAAAAGAATGGGTATCACAATGGAAATCGAGTAGCTGCAGGTCAACTCCACCATGTTTCAAGGGCTTGCAGCAAACTTTACAAGGAATTGTGCAGATGTGGAAATACTTCAAAAGCGAAGAGCAGAACTATTTCCTGCTCGCACACTTGAATACTGACGTAGTGGAGAATTTATTCTCCATGCTACGATGCAATAGAGGTTCTTATGAACGCAACCCTTCGGCTTGGAGATTCATTAGGAATCTCAAGCAAATAATATTTCATAGTTTCAGTGCAGCAGAACATTCGGGGTATGAGGATGCTAAGGCAGAAGCACTCATAAGGGAAGCAGACCTCGAAACGGCAACCGATGAGGAAAAGGACTTTGAATTCGAAGTGCCGATCGAAGACGACATCTTGAAGACAGAAATAGTGTACGTGGTTGAAGAAGAAGAAGAACAAGATGATAATGAAGAAATGGACGTTTATATACTAGAAGAAGACCTGGATAATGAAGATGACAACATCGAAAAAGAAGTTCTTCCAGATGACCAACTAATGGACGTCTTTGTCTTAGAAGATGAAGACGACATTAATTCTAAAAATACTGAAACAGTTTCGGAGAATCTGCAGAAAGCAGCTGCTGCATATTACGCTGGGTTTGCAGCAGGAAAACTAAAGAGAAAATTGAGTTGTGAAGTTTGCTGCAAGTTTATGGTAGATGAAAATGAAGCTAACAAGGACAGGCAGCACACTTTACTCATTAAGCTAAGAGCATATGAGACCGTGGCAACAAAATCAGACTTTGGAAAGTTAACAGTTCCTTCGATTATTTTCGAAGGAACTGCTAAAATTCTTCAAGACATCTTCGAAAGCGAAATCGTGCAAAAGCAAGTAGCAGAAAGGATTGTGGAAACATGGTGTTCGGAGATCATGGAAAAGAACATTATAAGTATCGATTGCATCAAAGAGCATAAGGAAATTATTATCAAATTCCTACTAAGAGGACTGATAATATTAACTAACAAGAAATCCAACAAAAAATTTAGCCAACAAAAAACAAGGATAGTTTAAGTATTCATTTACAACATAAGTATGTATATTTTCTATAGTATGTCAATGATATGTATATTAATATTAAAGTAAATAAAAGTATTGTACGAAGCAAATTTGTATGAATTTTTCTTATATTATTATATGCCTAACTATGTTCATGTATTTATTTTTGCTTTATTTACTTAAGGAAATACTTTTAGCAGATAAGACATTTATAGCATAGGTAATTTTTAAAACTCTTTTCTTTGTTCTCTTCGCATTTAATATAAATGTAAGTGAATTTCTTTTTTCTCTTTTATATTTTTTACAACTTCTAAATATTTATTTTTCTCAATATTTATAATGTGCAATATTTGTATTATAATCCAAAATTTTAGTAATTTTAAGTATGTAAACGTAGTACGAGGAATAGGCTTACCGTGGATACCTCATAAAAAAAAAACGCATGTGCAATTTGCAATATCAAAGTTCCTAAATAGTTCCTTTATATTTATTTATTAAAAAAAAATACAAAAAAAAACAAAAAAAAACAACAAAAAAACAAAAAAAAATTAGTGTAGTTCGATACGAGGAATAGGCTTACCATGGATACCTCATTAAAAAAAACGCATGCGCATTGTGCAATATTTTAGTAGTTATAGAACGAGGACTAGGCCTACTGGGGAAACCTCTTGAAAAAAAACGCTTCTAGTATTCTACCCCACTGGGTGATGTGGAAAAGAATACACGCCAAATTATTTTAGATTGACAAAAGTAAGATGAGAGAGAAAGGTAAGTACCTAAGATTAAATATGGTAAGTAGAACATGAGGAAAACGCCATTTTTTTAAAGTGAAAAAAAGTAAAAGTAACTTAAAAAAAAAATGTCGAAAAATGTGATGCATCTTAAGTATCTTCAGGACAAACAATGATATTAGCTTCGGGGTGATTTTATTCTAAAAGAGAGTTGTTTTGACTTCTCAAGCTCAAGAAAAATTCCCTCGAATTTTTTAGCAAAAAAATGTATTTTATAGTTTTGCAAAAATAATCCTTATTATACGTTATGGGGAAAATGTTCGTGTAATCGACCTAGATAAACGCATTACATATTTACAAAAATCAAAAAAAATCTTATAGTTATTAATTATTTTTAGGCCAATTGTAAATAGTTCAGTAAAGCAAAATTAAAATTGAATTGAAAAAGTTACAAAAGTTACAAAATTGAAAAAGTTACAAAGGTTTCACTAAATTCTTTAACAGGTAGGTAGGTACGTAGGTACTTTTGTACTTAAAATAAGTTTTAACTTTCAGACGAAACTAGTACTCATAGAAAAAGGTACTTACCAACCTATTCATGAATTTTGCAAAACAAAACTTTAATGAAAATACCTACCTACATAGCAAATGAAATACCTAGGTACCTATACTGAATAACTAATGATTTTGTCTAACACAAAGTATGAAGAGGTATCTTAACTAATGGAAACATACCTACCTATTTTAATTTTGATTTCTTGAATTTTTCATCTGATACCTACGCTGATGAGTTGAAATTAACTTTGACGTTGGAGCCAAAACTTGGAATATAGCTAGGTATTTTTTGAAAATATTTTTTGGAAACAAATTTGATATTAAATTTCTTTTGTCAGGACTTCAAACTTGCGTAGGGATTCCCACTTACAGACTAGTGAAAAATATTAAGGGTTTCACTAAATTCTAATAAATTGCAGTTCAATTAAGTTGGTACATATGTACATACCTAGGTACCTACCTACTCAAGGAAATAGGTACCCACCTACCATTGAATCTTACAAAATAAACAACTTTAAATTGAAATATACCTATTAACATTATGTAGGTATGTAACTAAGTTTACCTTAACCTACTACAAAATGTTTCAATATAAATTGTCACTAAATTATAGGTAGATATGTACCTACCTACTTATGCACCAAAAAATACCTACTCCTTTACCTAAACCCACCCCCCCACCCATTTTTGTATAACACTTTAATTAAAAATAGCTACGTACGTACATATACCAATTTAGGTAATCGAAATCGAATAAAACTAATTAAAAATTCATAGCAAAATTCAAGTCCAAAAATCAATAACTGCAAAAAAATTGAATTCAAAGACTTACAAACCAAATGATGCACCCTCACAAAAAATATTCCCTCCAAAAGATAGGTAGGTACATACCTACATATGTAATGCCAATTTACCGAAATCATGAAAGAAAATTTCAGTTTTAAATTCTTACCAAAATATACATACATATTTATATCCAAGAGCAGAGAATATCAATTACCAAATGGTTAAGAAAAATAAGAAATAAAAAAATAGTTTTTCTGCAATTTGACGCCGGAACTTTAATTTGTTGTTTAAACTCCACCAAACTCTCAATTTCCACTTTATAAGTATTAAAGTAGGTATTAGGTGGGTTTTATTATCTTCTGTCGGGATTCGGGTATTGATCTGGATTTAACTTAAGTACAAAAAAGAAATAATGAGGAGTTTTCAAAATCGTTTTTGTAGCACGTGTTAAAAAGTTAATCCAGCCCTCTTTTGGAGAAAATAAAACAGCAATAGCTATTTTTAATTTTTTTTTTTTAAACTTCATGACATCTAGGCATTTGGTTTTGAGTGTTTAATAGGAATATTGAATACTTATTACTGAAATTATACTTCATAATATATAAAAGAAATGAAATAGTTTTAACAAATGAACTAACTTTTTTTTAAGTTTTGAGTTGGATAATTATTTTTAAAAAAAATGGCTATGAAACAACTTAATTAGAAAAATTGATTCGAGAATGGTTTTTAAGAAATTATAGCATGACCTTGTCATAGCAGGCTATTGTCGTATTTTTTAGTTATTTTTATTTTAAATAAATTTTGTCGTAAAATTCGAAAAAAATTAATTAAACAAAAATAAAAAGCATAACATTGCAATTTGCAAGTTAGTGGTGCCGTTGTTTTTGTATTTTTTTTTTTTTTAAGAAAGTCATTACTCTTATCTAATTCTATTTATATACTTTAATCTTTTTTTTAAATATCATTTCATAAATTATCCTGCATGAAATACGTATTTGTTATTTGTTTTGTTTTGACATCTAATTGACAGGCCGAGGTGAATAGTTCTGACCACGGGATGTGTTCAACAAATAGAAACCCAACTAGGGCCATTTTCACATTAGGCGTGTTTTTTTCTGTGCCTGAATGGGCTTGGACGATAAAAACGAAGTCGGGGCTAAGCAATGTTCCGTTTAATTCATCAATTTATGTGGATCTACTGGGTTTTAATGATGGTTTAGGTATCATGTAAGTTATAAAGCCAATTACATGCTTGAACCACCCTCAGTTAAACCACCAAATCAGTGAGCTAAAAGTGCAGAGCTATGGATCAAAACATTAACCCCGTTTAATAAATAAATAGATAGATAAGTAAGTAAGAAAGTAAGTAAGTAAAGTGTGATTTATTAACATTTAAATAAAATATAAAATAATTACATAGTGCTTTGTTTACAATATTCACAAATAGACATTTGCTTTATGCCGTCAGCCGAAAACACTTAAATACTAAATAGATAGATACAATAGATTAATTAATAAATACAAACCTAAAAATTTGTTCAAGAAACATATAAAATATTTTATAGGTATGGCTATAACAAACACATACTGTTAAATTAATAAATAGAGGTAGAATAGACTAATTAATTAATTAATACCAACCTAAAACGTTGACAATACTAAGAAACTAAATATATCTAAATTATAAAATGGCCGATTATAGCTTGGCGTCACCATGTTCACTAATACAAGCAATATAGAAACAAAGACTAACATAAAGATTGTATAATAACTTTACTAATTTTTTTTATTGAAGCGAAAGTATTTTGGTTACTTTATAAGAGCATTATAGAGAGATTAAAGAAACATTGGTACATCGTTTCTATCTAACTGATATAATTTGCACCAGAAAATATTCAAGGATTCAGTAATGCTCCAATAAGGTATTTACTTTCTGTCAGAGGGCTAAATGGAGCGCTATAGAAACGAATAAGACTTTAATGTCTGAAATGCGGAGCAATTTCGTTAGGTGGGTTGAGCCTTTAACCACCGTTGAACCTCAGTGAAGTCAGCGAGTTAAAAATTTCTGAACCACGAATCAAAATTTTAACTACCATTCTCCATAAAAATGACTTTTAATGCAGAGATGTACATGGATAAAAACATTCAATTATTACTACGTTTACAAGCACACGTTTTTCATCACTTGAGTTGAGTGCTTCATTTAGAGTTGAGTTAAATGGTAATGAGATCCCAGAAAAATTATTGACATTTATGTATAATTTTCTATGCTGTATTGTTGCACCTTTTTCATTCTCTATTTTGTGTCGCGTTCGTACTCGGTTGAGTGCGAGTTGTTCGTGTCGTTGCGTGCGTCGTCGTTCGTCGCTACGCAGCTGCCTCTTGTTTTGTTTTTAATTTTCAATTAAATAATAATAATTAATAATCTCAATACCCTCCCCTCGCGTTTATTAACGAAGAAAAATTGTAACAAGACAAATATAATTAAATTAACACTACTACTTACTTCACCTGTTTATTAAAGCAAAACTATATTTGCTCAAAAACAAGCAAATGAACAGACTATAATGCAATATCTGTAAGACCAACTCCTTGACCCAGGTTTTTTGTCACAAAACAAAAATTATTAAAGATATTTATTTTCCAGACAGTCAGGAATAAGTAAAAAGCGACAACAATTTACATTTTAAAAAAACCACAACTTATTCTCATTTTTCCCTTTTTTATACTTTTTGAACAAGCCCATTGCAGCCCACTTGAATTTGAAAATAACTGAAGATTTGCAAAAATAACCGACATATTTGTGGTGGATTGATCCCAACTGTCTATGTGTGCAAATAAATCAGTGGTGGACTTAGCCCAGCTGTCAATGTGTGCAAAACCTAGTAGTGGACTTAGCCCAACTTTCTATGTGTGCGTGTTTCAGTTTGTAGACAAAGTCGGATGACAGCCAAGGATTGGCTTCTTGGTAATTGACATTCTCTGGCCATGAGCTTCTTATTGCTGTCGCTATGCTGCTTGTGCATTGTGCGCAACTCTTTCCCTGTCTCTGGTTTTGAGAGGAAAATAAAGCGCAAGAGAAAAATTACAAAGGATTTTGCTATTCACATTTTCAAATGCTGAAAGACAGCAATCTTGATACGAAAAGGCATTAATCATAAAGTTATATTTAATAGTGATCTGCGCAGATTTCGGCTGTTAGAGGCTTGCGTCGTATGCATTCCTCTCCAACAGGGGAAGAGAATGTATGTGATCGCGGCTTATGCACCGGAATCACCTCAGCCAACTGATATTATGACAGAGCTTGAAAAACTTTTCGAATGTCTACGCTTGAGCTTGGAAGAAAATTACTTTCTCATGGCCGGCGATTTGAATGCCAAACACCAAGATTGGGGAAATCAAATTCAGAATCAAAGAGGTATTCATCTTTTCAATTGGATGAAGCGATACAACACTGAATATGGTGTCGACTTGCTGGCTACGGATCGGCCATCGTTTCCAAGAAGCGGTGCCTATCTACATCTAGTGCTAATAGACGCAAGACTGACAATTACTGACACTGTGGGTCAAAGACCAAGAAACTGTTTACAAACGATCGAGTACGACAGTGATCACTGCAGACTCGCTGCCGTAATACAGCTTCCGAACGAGCTCGTGGAATTGGATGAGTATGTACCTGTGCATACTTACAATTAAAGTAAGGTGCGCTGGCCACGCTTTACCAACGCCTTATCGAGCGAAATCAGTTCGAACAACATATCCCCACCAAAGGAATTTGACAAATAACGAAATAGGCCAATACTTAGAACAAATGGACGAGACAATCAAACGAACAATTAACAGAACAATACCGAAATACAAACAACGGGACGCAACCGACATAAACCGAAACGCTACCGTTGACGCATTACACAGACAAAAAAGTGGACTGCTGACAAGACTCAAACTCTTGTACCGACGGTTTACTGACCATCACGATCTGGAGATTAGGACACTGAAGTCGTCGATCAAGAACATCAACCAACTAATTAAAGAAAACTATCGGTTGTCAATTAATTTGTATTGGGATAACAAAATTCAGGCCGTTAACTCTAGCGACCCGAGCATGTTTCCCCAAATTAACACGATATTTAGAAGGAAAGATCAGAACGATCTTCCGTGTCTCAAGCTTCAAAGAACGACGGACAACAGAGACGTACTTCTGACAGCAGGAATTGATCCAGAGGATGCCGTCTTGGACGATGGCCTCTTTACTGTCGAAGATCCGCAGGAGAAAGTGGAGGCTGTGGGGGCTGCTTTCCAGCAAGTGTACAAGGTGAATGCGTGCGTTCGCCCCAATCATGACCCGGAAAACAGAGCCTTGCTCCATCACTTCTACCTTCGGAATGACATCACGCAATGGCTATCAGAGAACCTCGGCTTTACCGGGTTCAATGACGATTATTTGGCAAACGCCATAATCGCCGAGCGAAATGGGCCCAGCTCCCCGTTAATTACGAAGGTGGAGCTCCAGCTCATCTTCGATTCATTAAAGAAAAAGAAGTCAGCTGTGGTGCATCCTCTCCCGAAAAAGGGAAAGGACAACTCCAATCCGACGAATCTCCGGTCGATAAGTCTTCTTCCGAGTATCAGCAAGGTATTCGAAAAAGTTATCAATAGAGCTCTGTCTAAGTGGACAGAGGACAATAATATCATACCGGACAATCAGTTCGGTTTTAAGGCGGGACATGACACCATTCATGCCGCGTCTAAGCTGGTTTCTGATGTCCAATGGAACAAATCTAAGAAGCAGTGTACGGGTGCCTGTCTGGTTGATTTGGAGAAGGCCTTCGACAGCATATGGTTAGAGGGTCTTTATCTAAAGCTGACCAGACTTGGCATTAGTATACAACTATTGTATATGTTTTATGATATGCTTAATGGCAGAAACTTTGTTGTCAAGAGTGGCAATGTAACTTCACAACCACAACCTTTAATATTAAAAATGGTTTTCAGCAGGGAGCGGTCAACTCGCCGATTCTATTCAGCATTTACACCAGCGATCTGATAAGTAGTCTAACTCAGGTAATTGCGTACGCTGACGATCTAATTGTTTATAGAACAGCTCCAATAGTCGAGGTCATCAGGATTCTTTTGCAGCGTGAATTCGAGAATATTCAGCAATATTGCGGTGACTGGAAGTTGAAAATCAACTTTCAGAAATCAGAAACTATCTTGTTTAGGACTCCGTTGCTTAGAGCCACAAGGGATACGAGAAAGAACTGGCGCAAGCTGGTGATCGTAGGGCCAAATGGACATCCACTGGCAAGAAAAAGTGTAGTAAAGTACCTTGGCATCTGGATGGATCCTTATTTGTATTTCGACAGACATATAAATGCTGCTCTGGCCAGGGCTAGGGGAGCCTTTGCCCTGACGAAATGGTTATTTTACAGCAGCCGGCTTGACAGTAAAGTGAAAGTGATTTGCTATATGGCCCTTATCCGGCCGATGATTGCCTATGGATGCCGGGTTTGGTTCAACGTTGCCCCATCTCAAATGGAAAAGATTCGGGTGTTTGAGAGGCAGTGTCTTCGACGCTGCCTTGGATTGCACAGAACACCAGAGTCGGAGTACAAACACTACTATTCCAACATGGCTCTATACAACGGTATCAACATAAACAGGGTAGATAATTTCTTGCTGAAACTTATTCGAGGTCACATTGCAAGAGCAATGTCCTCATCTAACAGCTTAATTTTCGGGGCTTATTACCCCAACAACGAATACTACGAGAGTGTGCGTCTAAGCGGCTTTATTCCGCCCGATGTATTCCTCCACCTAGACAGTCGAGTCGAGAGCGGCAGTTCCGCTAATCTACCACGTCGGCCGTAGAACTGCAGATCGGCGGCTCCTTTACAGTCGAGACGTCCTCGCACAAGACGGAGCTGAGCACCTTCGGTTCAGTAGGACTGTGTTCGAACGGGACATAGGGTAAAGCAGGAGATTCAGTCCTGGTGGTTGAAAAACGAAGATGAAGTTCCTTGAGACATTTAATAGTTGACCTTGCTATTTTCTTTTGTATGGCCGACTTGCATAGGTTTAGGTAGTTAGTTTTAGGTAGGGACAGTCAGGGTAGCACCAAAAAAAAAAAAATTATAAAACAGAAAAACACAAAAAAAATTATAAAATCCACAAAAATACAAAAAAAATTATAAAACCGGAAAATGCTTGCTGTGGCTGTTCTAGTTTGTAAGTAGTCTGTAAGTAGAAGTAGTTAAAAGTAGGTTGTTATTGGTTTATAACTAGTTGTTAATAGTTTTAAGTAGCTTTAAGTAGTTGGAGATGATTTTAGTTTATAAAGAGTGAAATAAACATAAAACGTCACAATTGGTCCGGAAAAATATTGCTTCGAGCATTCTTTTTCCGCGCAAAATTTAGTGGAGACTTACTTTTGCCTTTTGATGTACAGTGGTTACGATTGTCAAATTTTGCGCTGTAGAAAAATTTTATATGGGAGATCAGTTTTTTCTTGATCCGCGTACTAGGCTACCATAGAGAAAATCAAATTCAAAGGTAAAAAAAATCATAACCATACGACTTGACTTGAGATATTATACAGAAAATATAATGACAAAACATATGACTTCAATCATCGTGTTAGGTGACCTTTAACAGACGTTTCAGTGATTAAGAAAAAAATAAATCTGCCCCAAATGAATCACTTTGAACACGGAAGGAAAAAAATGTTAAAACAAACAGACAAAATAAAAGAACGAAAGTAAAACTACTTACGTGATACTTTTTGTTTTCAATGGGGAGAATTTATTTGCGATAAGGTCGAATATTTATTAACATTAAATAGCTCAATAACATCTCATTTTCTAAACAAGTAACAAAGGAACACACACATAACATACAACAAATTTCAGCCACACATCACGGGATCCACCATTTTCCACTGATTTTGACATACATGCAGAACTGATTAAAAATGAAAACGCTAATGATATTATGTACCATTCAAATGTGTACTGTGAGGTAGAACTAGAATAGGCGGACGCTGTCGGAAGCTTAAGTCAAAACCGAACCGAGCGAAAAGTGGCTTTCCAAGACGTCAAGATCACAAATCACTTATGTGGTTAAAAGTGAAAAATTTGTTTGTAAAATGTTTATTTTCTCATACATATTCACAGCACAGAGTGATAGGCTGTGTAAAACCGCTAAAATTCGATGTGATAAATCAATTCAAAGAAAATTTAAGATTTTACTTCACTCATACATCAAACAGAAAAAAATGTTGAAAACTATATGCAGCAAGCGCCAAATTCTTTTTAGTTTGCTCCCACCACTTTAATGTTTGCATCCGTCCACCATTCACTCACGAAAGAGCGGTCGGTGAGCACTCATGACAAAAGAAAACGAAAGCAACGAAAAGTTCCAAGTCGCAATTATGTGCGCGTCATATGAATTTCTTGTTTCACTCGGTTTCGTACAACCACTTACGTTGCCTTCCGACTATTCTAGTTCTACCATTAATCTTCTTGTTAATCTATTCATGAGGGGGAACAATAAAAACATTTTCTTCCTCAAATCCCGGATTATCTTTTGGAGGAAACCTAGTATTAATGTTCTTTTTAAAAGAGGTTAACAAAACACATCCTCTGCAGTGGCGGATCCAGGGGGGCTATAGGGGCTGAAGCCCCTTGCAGCTGATTTGTTAAATTAATAGCAAAATGAAATATATTATGATGTTTCAGTTTTTATTCAAGATCGGGGCTAAGAAATGTGTATGTCAGTTATGTTTTTCCAAGCCCTTAGAAACTTGTACTATTAATACAAGGTTGGGGCTGAAAAATGTAATGAAAGTATCAATGTTTTTTCTAAGCCCCGAGGAAATAGAATAAATAATGATAGAAAAAACAAAGCAAACTGAATGCGCGTAGGCTCTAGTTATTCCAAGCCCTAAATGAAAGAAAAAAAGTTAGGGCCTAGCTATCTTCTAATACAAATTTTTTTCCAAGCCAGTGAATCGGATATTTTAATGAGAATGGGACTGGAAAATTAATTAATCTGCTGCTTTTTCCTAAGGTCTAAGGACATTCAACAAAAAACACAACGTTGGGGCTTAGTAATCTGTTGTTTTCCCAAGATTTAACTAAACACGAAAACGGTGTTGGGGCCTAACAACTTATTGCCTGAATGGAATTCAAGACCAAGCTAGAATATAATGGATTCAGGATTGGAATTCAGTATTGAGTGAAAATGTTACCTTTTGCCTTGAAAATTCCTTTTCAGGTAAAATTTTCAATATATCTTGCTCTCTGTTTTTAGCTTAGCCTAGTACGCAGATCGAGAAAAAATTTATATCCCATATCAAATTTTTCCCAGGACAAATATTTTATCTTGCATTTTTTTTAGTCAGTACGCAGCTCCAGCCCAAAATTTGACGTTCGTAGCCGCTGTACATGAAAAAACAAAAGTAAGTCCCCACTACATTTTCCGCGGAAAAAGAATGCTCGAAGCATTATTTTGCCGGACAAATTGTGACGTTTTATGTTTATATCGCTTTTTATAAACTTAAATCTTCTCCCTGTATCATACTTTCCATTATTAAAAGTTTTGGGGACGCACGACTGAAATAAAATATAAAATTAGTAAAGAAAATGATGACATCAGAATTGATAATAAAAAATAAACAGCTGCTGTTTAAAATCAGTCAGTGGCATAGCAAATGGGAAAGGGTACAGAAGGGCCACATACAGATTCGGAAAATAATTTCTTCTACTCAAAATTTAAATGTATTTCCAAACCGAGTTAAACCAAGTTGGAATCAGTAAACTGATTCAAGAAATCAAGTGGATTTCTGGAGCATTAGAAAACTCTGAACATTTCTGATTTTGGCAGGGTTTTTTTATCTATCGAAATCACATCCATCCTTCAATAGAGAAAGATCTATTTGACGAAAAAAGTTTATTTTGATCCAAATGCCTACCAATTGTCCTAAAATCACTATTTTCCGGAGAAGTAAAAAAACTTCAAAAATTTCGAAATTTTTACAGCCTTTTTAAACCAACGATATCGTAACTATTCCTTTATGGAATTTGACAGCTAATAGCTTGACAGATGAGGGACAAACTATATTTTGATGGAAAAAGTTCATTTTGGCCCAAATGTCAACAAATTGTTCAAGAAATCACTTTTTGCAGAGAAGTAAAAATTAAAAAAAAAAATTCAAATTAATCGGACAGTTAAGAACTTGAAAGATTTAAGGCAAACTATATTTTTACGAAAAAAGGTTTTTTTTTGGTTGAAATGTAATAAAATTAAAAATTTCCTACTTTTTAGAGGTGTTTTAATCCATCCACATTACATTTTTCCCCAACAAGCGCAAGCGCTCAGTTTTGTTTTGCTTTGCATTTGCTTTGAAAGAATTTGACTTCTGTATATAAAATTTTCAAATTTGTGAATTCAAGGAAATCTTATATTTTTTTAAATTTCTAGCTACGTTACTGTTCTCATTTGATATTTGTTTTATCTCTACAACTTTAGAATTTGTCTTGAGAAAAAAATTTAGAGATACAATTTGTCCTGGCTCGATCTGCGTACTAGGCTTAATCATCAAAAATAAATTAATTCTATCGATAAATAAGGATATTGATAGAATTTTATAGTAAAGAACCTATTAAATTTTACCACAAGAGTAAATAGGTTTGTTTGTGTACTAAAAACTGCCAATTTCTGTCAAAGCTCATATAAGATAATGAAACCTATAAAACTTTGGACTTAAGGTTTTGGAAGTAATTTCATCTTTTTTTCATATCCCATCTGTTGGTATATTTTTTTTAAATGAAAATAAAAGTAAAGAAATATTTGACAAGAAATAATTTATCAAAGCCAAAGGAAAAACCCATTTCGTTTTAAGAGATTCACTTGATATATCGTAAACAAAATCTTTAGTTGAGTAAAATTTGTAAACAGCAGCTGTTTTTTTTCATAATTTCTCCACAAATTTTATGTCAAAATAGTTAGCATTTTAGTTGGGTTTAAGAACAGTGTGGAAACTTAAATTCAGTATGTTCAGCTTACTGCTTGGATGTATTCATATGTCCTATAAAAAACAGTCACAGAAATATATTTCAGTCTACAAAAAAAACATACAGCTTTTTTGTATGTACAGTGTGACGTTCTTGACATTATTTAAATTTGTAAGGACTCTTTATGCTTTTCCTGATCATTTATTTAATTCATTTTCAATATTTTACTATAACTTCTTATTTATTTATCTCATGAAAGATTTTATTCAAATTTCTCTTATTAATCAAATTTCTGGAACAATTAATTTAATTTTTTATTTTCAACATTGTTATCAGAATTTTCTTTACTCAATTTTCTTCTTTATTTATAATTCATATATTTAGTAGGTATAAATATTTGTATATTTTTGCATATGTAAATTATTATTTCACTTTATCTTCAATTATGCTTTTTATATTCTTATTACCAAATTTTTTAACAAGCAGCAAATTTGTAGCAAAAGTTTTCAATGATGATAAACTTATAATTAACTTAAAAATTACGACTCCCCTTCTTTTTTCACGTACGTTAACCCCGATATTAAATTATTATGATGTCGGGTGAACGATATGCGATTACTTCTCCTTCCAACAGCGAGCAAACTGTTAACATAACTAAAGCTATGCTTAAAGTCATAGTTTCTCAAGATCAAGGTTTCAAAGTATGCCATATTAATGCCCAAAGTCTGTATAAGAAGATTGATGAGTTTCGGGATTTGTTTGAAGGTTCAGAGGTTGATGTTGTTTGTGTTTCTGAAACATGGTTCAAAAACATAAGTGATACCTTTTATGCAATCAGAGGATATAAGATGTTGAGAGTTGATAGAGTTGACCGTATTGGTGGTGGAGTAGCGTTGTATGTAAAAGAGCCTTTGAAGGCTAAGTTAATATTTTCTTCTCCAACCAACTGTGCGTTCGAGTGTCTTTGTGTCGAAATTTCAAGCACAAATAACCATGATGGCAAACTTATGGTAGGAGTTGTCTACAGATCATATTCTTTCATCGATTTATCACCAATGTATTCATTTTTAGAGGAAAATTCAATATATTTTCCAAATATTATACTCTGTGGTGATTTTAATAGTAATCTTTTGGTTGATAATTCCTTGATAAATAATTTGAGAACTTTTAATCTGCAACCGGTTAATGTTTTAAACCCAACTCATTTTTCTCCAACATCCAGCACTCTTCTTGATGTTTTCTTTGTCACTGAGCTCAATAAAGTTCTTTTATACGACCAATTATCTGCACCTGGTTTCTCTAGACATGACCTCATACATCTTTCTTTTGATTTTGCCATTTCTAGAGCGAGTGAAAGTTACCAGTATCGTGATTTTAAAAACTTGAACATTGAAGCACTTGAGTCTGATATTCGAGCTGTCCGATGGCAAGACATTTACTCATTAATATCTCCTGATGAACAAGTCGATTTCCTCCAGTGTAAATTAAACTCACTTTTTGATGTTCATGTTCCCCTTAAAACTAGAACTATTATGCATAAAGATAATCCTTGGTTCACAAATGAAATTCGGCAAGCCATTAACCGTCGAAATTCCATCTACCTTAGATGGAAACAATTTAGAATAGCCGAGGATCGCCCACAATACCGGTACTTGCGTAACAGATGTGTGAGCCTTATAACAGCTGCAAAAACTAGATGGAATACGAAACAACTTAATCTTACGCAAAATGGACGCCAACTCTGGAAAAACCTGCGTAACATTGGTATTGGTAAAGAGAGACATCTAGACGCTGATGTTGACTGTGATGATCTTAATAAAGCTTTTATATCTTCAGTTCCTCGACTAACACTTGTGGGAGCGTCGCAGTCACTACAGCTCGATTTGTCCCTCTTGCCGCAAGATTCTTTTAATTTTGTCAGTATAACTGAAGAAGATGTAGTGGAAAGTTTTATTTCAATCAAATCCAACGCTACTGGTTTAGATGGTTTGCACCCTTCATTTGTAAATGCTACTCTCCCACTTATTCTTCCATTTGTTACCTACACAATCAACACAATTCTGAGTGAGAGCATTTTTACTTCCCAATGGAAAGTTTCAAAAGTCATACCTGTTCCCAAAAACCGTAGCAGAAAAGACTTCCGGCCCATATCTATTCTGCCCTTTTTATCTAAAGTGGTTGAAAGACTTATGCAAAAGCAAATTTCTCACTTTTTTAACACCAACCATCTTTTATCTCCGAAACAGTCCGGCTTTCTGCTTGATTATTCTAAGGCCTTCGATACCATCAATCATGATATTATGTGCCGAAAACTTTCGTGTTTGTTCAACTTCTCTTCCGAAGCAGTGAAACTCATTTTTTCCTATCTCTCTGGAAGATGCCAGGCCGTAGTTTCAGGAAATCAGACCTCTGAATTACTCTCGTTGAGCCACGGTGTTCCACAAGGATCTATTTTAGGACCACTTCTATTCTCTGCCTATGTAAATGATTTACCACATTCAGTAAAATATTGCGAGCCACGAATGTATGCTGACGATGTTCAGCTTATTAAATCTTGTAACTTGGGTCTAATAGAAGATTGTGTTAGTAGTATAAACGAAGACCTAAATGCAATCTTGGAATGGTCAAATAACTGTGGTCTTGTTCTTAACCCGTCTAAAACAAAATGTCTTGTTATTTCTAAGAAGGCCCTTGATTTGTCCTATTTCCCTACTGTTGAGTTAAATGGCACTTCTGTGGAATATGTTGAGAAATCCAAGAATCTAGGAGTTTGTTTCAATAGGACCCTCACTTGGAGCGATCAAATTAATAGTATCGTGGGAAAAACTTATGGTGCCTTAAGGAATCTATCAGCTTTCAAAAAATTCACACCACTTGGTACGAGGAAAATGCTTGCTAAATCACTTATCGTCCCTATCTTGTCATACGGTTGTGAAGTCTTCTGCAACACCGATTCTGTGAGTCGGAGGCGACTTAATGTTGTGTTTAACAACGTAACTCGTTATGTTTATGGTCTTGGACGATACTGTCATATCTCTTCGTATTCAAAAAGCTTATATGGGGTATCGTTTGCTAGCTTCTTAAAAATTAGGACTTTGATAAGTTTGTTTAAAATTATTCACACGCAGAAGCCTCTTGACCTTTATAATGAAATCCAGTTCTCCACTTTAAGTAGAACAAGTCAAATTTTGATCCCTAGATTTTGCTGTCTCACTTCTGGGAGACAATTTTTTGTTAGTGTTGCTCGTTGGTGGAATGCACTCCCACGTGAAATTAGAAGATCAGAGTCATTAAATGCTTTTCAAAGAGATTTGTTTACCTATTTTGCAAGTTTGTAAAATTTAACACCATAATTTTATGTTTCAAATCATTAAAATTGTAGCCACTTTATGTTTCAAATCATTAAAATTGCCACAAAACTATACTGACATATCAATGAACTGCACAATTTTATGTAACAATTCACTTTCATTGTCTTTTGCTGCAGAAACTAGTTTTTTTTTTTTTTTTTTATTAATTTTTCTATAATTTTATCTTTATCTCACACATATCTGTAAGTAGTTCTCTTTTTTTCTCTCTGCACATAAATAAAATTTCACTTAGACATAGAAAATTATACTATTATATGTACAAATTGTAATCTAATTTTATGCATTCAAATTAATTTCCTTGGAAAAGCTTAATTATCTAAAAGATGTTAATCTTAATATTAAGTTCCTTAAAATAAATAAATACAAATACAAATACAAATATATGTGAATAGCTTCAAGTGCATTTTTCAGATAAGCACACCAATTACAGCTGCTCTGTTCCCAGTCTTAATGTTTCTATTAATCATTAGGTAAGTTTTTGCATATGAAAAATTTGATTGAATCGAAGCACTACTGGCCTACATTACTACAACTAGAATTGAGAGAATTTAAGAAAAAAGTAGCCTCAAGTCCCCCCACAGCCAAATCCTAGAACCGCTCCTGGTCCTCTGTCGTTATTGATTTCGGTTTAATGGGAACATTGTGTTATATGCGAAATCACCTTACTTTGGATTTAGTGAAAACGTACATTACAATAATGTAGTATAGAGAAAACTATTTCAAAATTTGTTGAATAAATGTGAGACGTGAGAATTTCCGCGTTCCTATGTTTATTCTCAGTTATCCGGATTGCTTTGTGTTAAAAAAAAAACAGCTGACGACAAATCATCTCTTCCCAACAAACAAATCTGAAGCTATCCCAAAGATTTTAGGATACTCAGCAATCCTAGGAGAAATTTCAAAACAGCTGATATGTGAATATGACTAGAAGTTTGAGTTGTTCAAATGTTTGCCGTGTCGGGTTTTTTGAAAGGAAAATTAATAAATTAGATGCAACTGCAAAATGGTTATTTGAATCACTTTAATAACACTTAAATATAATGAAACTTTCTTAAAATTTTTAATTCAATTTCTTTGTCAGCTTTTTTCAGTATCGGCTACTCAGTTATGTTGGATAACCTATCCAGTAGCCGGCGGAACGTGGCCACTGCGATACTGCTAACCAAATTTCCAAATTGGTTCATAGGTTTTCGCTGAAAAATAACCCCACGACTTTGTCTTTAATACATCCAAAACCAAAACCCTATAACTTTACCCTCCCATCCCCCAATGTCCCCCACAACACAGTGCTCTGACACAGGCGCATAAAAGAAGGAAAATGCTGAGTTTTGTTTCTCAATGGAAATGGATTACCTGTAGGGAAAGTCTAGCATCAAATAATTCAGTAACCAGTTTTCTTCTAAACCTTCCAATAAATGGTCAGCAAATACAGTAGTTGCCTGCGTTTTGTTAACTATCTAGGTAATTGTAATAATTGATTTAAACCCCTGCATATCTCCAGAAAACCTTAATTTACCTGATGTGTTAATTGTATGAATTCCAAACAATAACAGTACCAAATCAGCCAAATTTTAATTCTTAAGTGTTCAGGTGGTGTGCATTTGATGTGATAATAGTGAAGAAATTAAACAAGTGTTTAGTACGTTCTTGCAATTTCTAGGTGCTATGCAATAAAAAAGTACACAATAATAAGTGGCAATTTCGTAAGTTATCCCAGGTTTTCTGCTATCTTTTCTTTTGAAATATATTTTTAAGAAGGTAAAATTGTTACTTAATTATTAGTAGATTTAGGTGAAGAGGAAAAAAGTAAAATACGAAAGTCCAGAGGGTATAAAAGGAAAAAAATCTATAGCTATTATACCTATGTACATGTACATACATACATACGTGCTACTTAAGCCCTTTCAAGAACGGAAGTGTTTTTCTTTTGTGCGTGTTTCCAATTTGATAAGAACACCAACACCATAGGTACATTCTTTAAGCTTCTTGAATGGAATACAGGAGAAGCAACGCAGATAGGGGTATTTATTGCTACGCGAGCCAGATCGCCTACGAACTTAATTGGGTACATTGCTCTAGTTGTTTTCGTTTTCAATTTTGTCACAACGTTGTGATATCTCGTTATATTTTTAATATCTATTTTTCTATCTAGATATCTATCTATTTTTCTATATTAGTCCAGTCAAAATAGACATACAAATCTGCAAACCTAACCAAAATTCCAAAAAGACTTAAAATTCGTGTAGACGTTCCTTTTGGCATAACAAATCAACTGCCAAAAGTCCCCGCCAATCCCACTTGAGCAAACAAAGTTATTCAAGGTAAAATGTCGAAAAAGTTGTTTTTCAGCCTATAACTTTTGAACGGTAACTGATATCGAAAAATAACATGTGCGAGCTGTGTAGATCATGCAATTCTTTACACAAAGATTAAGACACTTTTTTTCCTAAGTCCATTAGTTAAGGATATAAAGCTATTTCAAAAATGGTTAATTGACGAAATTATCGGTTTTTTGGGAATACCTCTTTAACGGTAAATGTTATCGAAAAGTGATTTAAGTACTGTTTGTAGTTATTTTAACCCCTTACATAAAAATGCTAAAATTTTTGTTCTATCATTTACCGTTAAAAAGATATAAATATTTTAAGAAATTGGTCAAAAGCCAAAAATAACGGTTGTCCGTTTTTAACTCGTAAATGACAAAGGTGTTCAAAATAAATGTGTGCTCAGTCTGTAGATAGCGAAATGTTCTACCTAAAAGATTTTCACGGTTTTTCCCATACGAGTGGTCAGTTACAAGATATTGGGATTTCAAAATGGCCAAATATCGAACTTTCAGCTACAATTCTTAAACAATTTATGCTATCGAAAAGAAATTAATACAAAAATTGTGGATTGTGTGACCCTCTATAAAAAAAATATTTTTTTTTAATTCTAACCATTCAAAATATATAAATATTTTAAGAATTTGGTTTAAAGTCAAAAATAACGGTTTCTTATTATAATTCTTAAATGCCTAAGGTGTTTAAATAAAATGGATGCTAAGCTTATAGAAGTTGAAATGTACTCACGAATAGGAAGTTTAATTTTTTCACATACAAGTGGTTGGTCAAGAGATATAGCGACTTTAAAAGGGCCAAATGCCAAAAATATAGGTTTTTCACGTATAACTCTCAAACGGTGAATGTTATCAAAAAGTAATTTATCCAAAGTTTGTAGACTATTTCATACTCAACCAGATACAAATATTTTTTTTCTCTAAAATTTACAATTCAAAAGATAATTATTTTAAGATTTTATTAAAAGTTACTAACACCGATTTCCTTCGTCTTACTCTTAAATGACAAAGTTGTCTTTAACCAATATATGCTGAAGTTCGGAGAGCATAATATTTGAATGATCTTCGGAAAATAATTTATGAAGTTTTATAGTTGAAATTATTGAGCCTTGGTTGATAAAATATCTTTGTTTTACTATTAAATATCATATTAAACAAAAAAAAAATAAAATAGTAATAACATGATTTGAGAAATCTTCAGTTGAAAAACCCGTTCTGTGAGACCAGCGTCACCAAAGATGTACTCGTAAGTCAAATTGACGTCAGCTGTGGCAAGATAATTGTTTTAATTTAACTTTTAAAGGAGATTTACATACAAAATGACTTTTTATGTCAGATCATAGATTTTAAATCTATCTGTTATGATTAAAAGGAAAACTATGTTATGTTAAGTTAAAAAGATGTTAAACAATTACATCTGGCTGTGACGAGTTTTTTTGGCATAGACATGGCCTTGCCTATATCTATCAATCTACTAAATTGAATTGATTTGAATTGAATTATATTTAATCAAATTAAGTTATTATTTGGGACAGGTTAATTTGGACAGGGAAAGAAATTCCATCCAATTTTTTCTCGGCAGTAACGGCAAGAATTAGATGGACAATGGACTTTTGACTTGCAAGAGAGCCATTAAAGTGTATTGTCAGAACTGCAGATGTTTTTTAATATTTTTTACTGTTTTACCTTTTTTCTTTTTTTTATAAAAAAGACCCTCCCACCTTATCTTGTCTAAGGACTACCCTAATATATACATTAGGGTGGTCCTTAAATTGGACATTGTCTTCCCTTATTCGATTCAAAACATTGAAAAACTATTTCTCTAACTTTTGTCAGATTTTTGTTTCACTTACTTGGTTTCCCTACTTTCACTTTAGGGTACTAATTTAAGGTTGTTCTTATTCCACAAAAAAAAAAAGAATGTAAAGATCAGTTCGTAATTTTTTGAAAATTTACCTCAAAACAGAAAAAAAATACCAAATCAGCCAAATTTTAATTATTCTTAAGTGTTCAGGTGGTGTGCTTTTGATGTGATAATAATGAAGAAATTAAACAAGTGTTTAGTACGTTCTTGCAATTTCTAGGTGCTATGCAATAAAAAAGTACACAATAATAAGTGGCAATTTCGTAAGTTATCCCAGGTTTCTGCTGTCTTTTCTTTTGAAATATATTTTTAAGAAGGTAAAATTGTTACTTAATTATTAGTAGATTTAGGTGAAGAGGAAAAAAGTAAAATACGAAAGTCCAGAGGGTATAAAAGGAAAAAAATCTATAGCTATTATACTTATGTACATGTACATACATACATACGTGCTACTTAAGCCCTTTCAAGAACGAAAGTGTTTTTCTTTTGTGCGTGTTTCCAATTTGATAAGAACACTTAGGTACATTCTTTAAGCTTCTTGAATGGAATACAGGAGAAGCAACGCAGATAGGGGTATTTATTGCTACGCGAGCCAGATCGCCTACGAACTTAATTGGGTACATTGCTCTAGTTGTTTTCGTTTTCAATTTTGTCACAACGTTGTGATATCTCGTTATATTTTTAATATCTATTTTTCTATCTAGATATCTATCTATTTTTCTATATTAGTCCAGTCAAAATAGACATACAAATCTGCAAACCTAACCAAAATTCCAAAAAGACTTAAAATTCGTGTAGACGTTCCTTTTGGCATAACAAATCAACTGCCAAAAGTCCCCGCCAATCCCACTTGAGCAAACAAAGTTATTCAAGGTAAAATGTCGAAAAAGTTGTTTTTCAGCCTATAACTTTTGAACGGTAACTGATATCGAAAAATAATATGTGCGAGCTGTGTAGATCATGCAATTCTTTACACAAAGATTTAGACACTTTTTTTCCTAAGTCCATTGGTTAAGGATATAAAGCTATTTCAAAAATGGTTAATTGACGAAATTATCGGTTATTTGGGAATACCTCTTTAACGGTAAATGTTATCGAAAAGTGATTTAAGTACTGTTTGTAGTTGTTTTGACCCCTTACATAAAAATGCTAAAATTTTTGTTCTATCATTTACCGTTAAAAAGATATAAATATTTTAAGAAATTGGTCAAAAGCCAAAAATAACGGTTGTCCGTTTTTAACTCGTAAATGACAAAGGTGTTCAAAATAAATGTGTGCTCAGTCTGTAGATAGCGAAATGTTCTACCTAAAAGATTTTCACGGTTTTTCCCATACGAGTGGTCAGTTACAAGATATTGGGATTTCAAAATGGCCAAATATCGAACTTTCAGCTACAATTCTTAAACAATTTATGCTATCGAAAAGAAATTAATACAAAAATTGTGGATTGTGTGACCCTCTATAAAAAAAAATATTTTTTTTTTTAATTCTAACCATTCAAAATATATAAATATTTTAAGAATTTGGTTTAAAGTCAAAAATAACGGTTTCTTATTATAATTCTTAAATGCCTAAGGTGTTTAAAAAAATGGATGCTAAGCTTATAGAAGTTGAAATGTACTCACGAATAGGAAGTTTAATTTTTTCACATACAAGTGGTTGGTCAAGAGATATAGCGACTTTAAAAGGGCCAAATGCCAAAAATATAGGTTTTTCACGTATAACTCTCAAACGGTGAATGTTATCAAAAAGTAATTTATCCAAAGTTTGTACACTATTTCATACTCAACCAAATACAAATATTTTTTTTCTCTAAAATTTACAATTCAAAAGATAATTATTTTAAGATTTTATTAAAAGTTACTTACACCGATTTCCTTCGTCTTACTCTTAAATGACAAAGTTGTCTTTAACCAATATATGCTGAAGTTCGGAGAGCATAATATTTGAATGATCTGCGGAGAATAATTTATGAACTTTATAGTTGAAATTATTGAGCCTTGGTTGATAAAATATCTTTGTTTTACTATTAAATATCATATTAAACAAAAAATAAAATAAAATAGTAATAACATGATTTGAGAGAATCAAATTCAGAATCAAAGAGGTATTCATCTTTTCAATTGGATGAATCGATACAACACTGAATATGGTGTCGACCTGCTGGCTACGGATCGGCCATCGTTTCCAAGAAGCGGTGCCTACCTGGATCTATTGCTAATAGACGCAAGACTGACAATTACTGACACTGTGGGTCAAAGACCAAGAAACTGTTTACGAACGATCGAGTACGACAGTGATCACTGCGGACTCGCCGCCGTAATACAGCTTCCAAACGAGCTCGTGGAGTTGGAGGAGTATGTACCTGTGCACACTTATAATTACAGTAAGGTGCGCTGGCCACGCTTTACCAACGCCTTATGGAGCGAAATCAGATCGAACAACATATCCCCACCAAATGACAGGAATTTGACAAATAACGAAATAGACCAATACCTAGAACAAATGGATGAGACAATCAAACGAACAATGAACAGAACAATACCAAAATACAAGCAACGGGACGCAACCGACATGTATCGAAACGCAACCATTGACGCACTACACAGACAAAAAAGTGGACTGCTGACAAGACTAAAACTCTTGTACCGACGGTTTACTGACCCTCACCATCTGGAGATTAGGACACTGAAGTCGTCAATCAAAAACATCAACTAACTAATTAAAGAGAACTATCGGTTGTCAATTAATTTGTATTGGGATAACAAAATTCAGGCCGTTAATGCTAGCGACCCGAGCATGTTTCCGCAAATAAAAAAGATATTTAGAAGGAATGATCAGAACGATCTTCCGTGTCTCAAGCTTCAAAGAACGACAGACAACAGAGACGTACTTCTGACAGCTGGAATTAATCCAGAGGGACGCCGTCTTGGGACGATGACCTCTTTATTGTCGAAGATCCGCAGGAGAAAGTGGAGGCTGTGGGGGCTGCTTTCCAGCAAGTGTACAAGGTGAATGCGTGTATTCGCCCCAATCATGACCTGGAAAACAGAGCCTTGCTCCATCACTTCTACCTTCGGAATGACATCACGCAATGGCGATCAGAGAACCCTGGTTTCACCGGGTTCAATGAAGATCATTTGGCAAACGCCATAATCGCCAAGCGAAATGGGCCCAGTTCCCTGTTAATTACGAAGGTGGAGCTCCAGCTCATCTTCGATTCATTAAAGAAGAAGAAGTCAGCAGGAGTCGATGGCATATCCAACGTTGTACTTCGACATTTACCTCAAGAAGCAGTAGACATTTATACCACTCTGTTTAACAACGCTCTGAATAATGCATATTATCCAGTGCGTTGGAAGACAGCTGTGGTGCATCCTCTCCCGAAAAAGGGAAAGGACAACTCCAATCTGGCGAATCTCCGGTCGATAAGTCTTCTTCCGAGTATCAGCAAGGTATTCGAAAAAGTTATCAATAGAGCTCTGTCTAAGTGGACAGAGGACAATAATATCATACCGGACAATCAGTTCGGTTTTAAGGCGGGACATGACACCATTCATGCCGCGTCTAAGCTGGTTTCTGATGTCCAATGGAACAAATCTAAGAAGCAGTGTACGGGTGCCTGTCTGGTTGATTTCGAGAAGGCCTTCGACAGCATATGGTTAGAGGGTCTTTATCTAAAGCTGACCAGACTTGGCATTAGTAAACAACTATTATATATGCTTTATGATATGCTCAATGGCAGAAACTTTGTTGTCAAGAGTGGCAATGTAACTTCACAACCACAACCTTTAATATTAAAAATGGTCTTCAGCAGGGAGCGGTCAACTCGCCGATTCTATTCAGCATTTACACCAGCGATCTGAATAAGTAGTCTAACTCAGGCAATTGCGTATGCCAACGATCTTATTGCGTACAGAACAGCTCCAAAAGTCGAGGTCATCAGGATTCTTTTGCAGCGTGACTTCGAGAAGATTCAGCGATATTGCGATGACTGGAAGTTGAAAATCAACTTTCAGAAATCAGAAACTATCTTGTTTAGGACTCCGTTGCTTAGAGCCACAAGGGATACGAGAAAGAACTGGCGCAAGCTGGTGATCGTAGGGCCAAATGGACATCCACTGGCGAGTAAAAGTGTAGTAAAGTACCTTGGCATCTGGATGGATCCGTATTTGTATTTCAACAGACATATAAATGCTGCTCTGGCCAGGGCTAGGGGAGCTTTTGCCCTGACGAAACGGTTGTTTTATAGTAGCCGGCTTAACAGCAGGGTGAAGGTGATTTGCTACATGGCCCTTTTCCGGCCGATGATTGCCTATGGGTGCCCGGTTTGGTTCAATGTTGCCCCATCTCAAATGGAAAAGATTTGGATGTTTGAGAGGCAGTGTCTTCGACGCTGCCTTGGATTGCACAGAACACCAGAGTTGGAGTACAAACACTACTATTCCAACCTGGCTCTTTACAACGGGGCCAACATAAACAGGATAGATAATTTCTTGCTGAAGCTTATTCGAGGTCACATTGCAAGAGCGATGTCCTCGTCCAACAGCTTAATTTTCGGGGCTTATTACCCCAACAACGAATACTACGAGAGTGTGCGTCTAAGCGGCTTTATTCCGCCCGATGCATTCCTCCACCTAGACAGTCGAGGGCTGATCCAGGATAGAGCGACGGTTCCGCTAATCTACCACGTCGGCCGTAGAACTGTAGATCGGCGGCTCCTTTACAGTCGAGACGTCCTCGCACAAGACGGAGCTGAGCACCTTCGGTTCAGTAGGACTGTGTCCGAACGGGACCGAAGAGAAAGGGTAAAGCAGGAGAACCAGTTCTGGTGGTTGAAAAACGAAGATGAAGTTCCTTCAGACATTTAATAGTTGACCTTGCTATTTTCTCTTGTATGGCCGACTAACATAGGTTGAGGTAGTAAGTTTTAAGTAGGGACAGTCAGGTTGTCACCACAAAAAAAAAAAAAAAAAAAAAAAAAAAAAACATACAAAAACACCAAAAAAATTATAAAATCTATAAAAATACAAAAAAAATTATAAAAACCGGAAAATGCTTGATGTGGCTGTTCTAGTTTGTAAGTAGCTTATAAGTAGGTTGTAATTAGTTTAAAATAAGTTGTAAGTAGTTTTAATTAGCTTTAATTTATTTGTACGTAGTTTGTAAGTTTAATATAAAACCAAAAAATAAAGACATAGATACCGAGTTTTTTTGTGAAATTCTTCTCGGTAAAAAATTAAACCGACCTGGATTTAGTATTAAGATAGTTCTTAGGCCGAAAGGCATTAGCATTAAGTTATTCTAGTTTAACTTAGAGCGCCCGACTGGGGCCAGTAAGTTAGTATTAAGATATTGATAAGTAGGCTAATTTTTATGAATTTTTGTCTAGCTTTATGATAGTTCTAAGACA